>CM026393.1:24121335-24253835 GCA_014843695.1 Archivesica marissinica
CGACCTAAGAAGGGAACGGTAGCTTCTAAAGTAATCGGAAACTGGGTATAATACGGACGTCCACAATCTATAATGTGTATACAATAAATATAATATTCCTACAAATACAACAAAGGCGCGCGTAAATTTACATTTTTATTATACGTACATTATTTTATAACGTATTTGCATACAACGGTTCTACATATATTTCTAATATTTCGATAAGTCTATCCGCGCCCTCCGCGGCTTCTCTCCTCAACTGTCTATATCTAAGCCACCATTCCAAGTCATTAATTAAAGACATTGTCACGCACACGAGTCCAAATATGTTTAACGTCTAACAAACAAATTAGCTCCAGTAACGCTGTTTGGTCCGAATGACGAATTTTTGTTAGTTTGATGTCCATCTAACGCAAACGCTCCGTGGACTCGTGAGGGAGCCTGTGTACCAAATCCATTATCGTGTCCAAATGTAACTGGCGCGTTCTTACTGGCCGGGATAAATCCGGGAGCGAATGAGCCGGTATCTCCATTTTTGTATCCAGTCATTTTCAAGTATATACACGCCGGAGACCATTTTTCGTGTTCTTCCCAAGGCTGATCCGAGGGTTCCCACGACATCACCTTCACGCCGCAAGAGAAACAGGTAACTTTATCCGCGCTTCCGGTATAATAGAAGCCCGCTTTAGCCAAAGACATTTTATTCGGTTGGATCTGCTTCGACCAGTGTTCAAAACTCTGTAGTCGATCTTCGTAAAACATCATCTCAGACACGGAAAACTGAGACACTTTGGTTGAATCGCTCCGATCGATAATGTTCATGTTGATGGTTAGCCACTGACTTCGGAAGTGAGGTGTTATCGAAAAACGGCCCACTTATATACAACTTCAACGTTTGTGATTGGTTGTTATTTTTAGAACTTGTAGCCCATTGGTTGCTATTTTTACGAGTTCATACCGGCGTTATTTACCAGTTTACAAAGTCATTCGGGTTACATTCCGGACACTGCGCCGCTCCTAATTGGTTCATGTGATCGCTGCTTAGAGCGCACGGTACCACAGCGTCCAATTCGGGTAACGCCTTTCCAATCTCGGGTATCAGTTCCTTCAATCGTTTATATTCAAAGGGCCTTAAACATAGCCCCTTTTTTGTAGGCACCACCTCCGTCTCGGGCTTCCAGTACTGTCTGATATCCACGCACACGTTCCCCTCCTTCGCGGTAAGGTTTACGTTTCCGCCCAAATGCGTTTCAAACGTTTCTCTGTTCTCTAAGGCCTTGTCCACAAACTCTATCTGCTCAACCAAGTTCTTCCATCGCATCAAGGTTAAACTAATGCCCTTTTTCGTCGGTTTGTCGTCTTGCCATTCTCGTAAGTCGACTCTAAGTTCCCCTTTCCATTCGTTCACCCGTACGTAACGACCGTTGCCAAGACTTAGTTCGCATCTAATCATGTTGTTTGTTCTAGCGTAGAAACTCTAATGACGCTAACTAAAGTTACGACGTCTTTTATAGATTTAAGTCCCTTCTAATTGGTCGATATTTATAGAAACGTACGTAATCGCTATTTATAGATCGATTCGTAGTCGATATTTATAGAAACGTACGCTCTCGCTATTTATAGAGCGGTTCGCTCGCATCGGTGTCTATTTATAGCTCTCATTGGTCGGTGCAATCGGGTATGTAGTAATAACGTAGTGTAGTCGCTTCGTTTTCTTATACACCACTTTCACTCTGTTACTGTACCGATCAGTATATCCCAGTATACCGATGTCGTAAAAGAACGTTTTTGTCAGTTCAGTTCGTTTCCCGTTTTGCTTAATTTCATCCGGCTTATCCAGGCATTTTTGTACGCAATCGTACATGAGTCGCCCGTTAAGAAACGCGGAGGTGTCGAAATCGTACACATTCAAGTGTTTTTCGACCGCGTGGGTCGAAAGTATAAACGGTGTTTTCATCTTCACGCCTATGGTAAAATGGTTCGTCTCGAGACGGAACGATCGTATTTGTACTCGATTATTTTACGGCATCAGGTGACTAAAAATAAACGCGCACGCGCGTGACCTACTTTATATTACCATATATGCAAATGAGTTACTATAAATAGAAAAAGCAAAGAGCTCGGTAGTGGTGGCGTATACGCAACAACCAAAGAGATCGGTAGTTGCGCGATATATCATCAATAGGCTCTATAGTGATGACGTATACGCAACAAGTGATGACGTATACACAACAAGTAAAGAGCTCTGTAGTGGTGACGTATACGCAACAAGTGATGACGTATACACAACATACAAAGAGACGCATGTACCATAGGTTCAACCACTCTATATGTAGGATTTACGCCGAGCATTGGTTCAACCACTCTATATGTAGGATTGACGCCGAGCATAGGTTCAACCACTCTATATGTAGGATTGACGCCGAGCATAGGTTCAACCACTCTATATGTAGGATTGACGCCAAGCATAGGTTCAACCACTCTATATGTAGGATTTACGCCGAGCATAGGTTCAACCACTCTAATATTTTGAAAGGTAATACCAGTCTCTATTTTGTATATCATTTAATGAGAGAATAAATATATTTGACTTGTGCCTATGATTTCGAATTATATTATATTTGAAATATTGTCAGCGAGAACGTTTTCGAACTCAAATAACCAGTGATAAATGTGCCGCATCATAGCGCCATTCTAGCACCATTCTATCGCCATTCTAGCGCCATTCTAGCGCCATTTAGCGCATAGTTGTATCGATTTTTATCAGAGAAACACCTGTTAGTCTAAAATAAAAAGAAAATATGTGTGATTAATAACAGTGTAGTATCGCTGCTCAAGTTTAGTTGATATCCGTAAGATACTAACAGGAACGAAATTTGGAATGAACTAATGGGACACTTAATTCGCTCTGTTTCACCTGAAATGAAACGTCATTCATATCTTTAAAGCATCAACTAAGAAGGACATATGCACAGTATATCCCATAAAGCTTTAACATTAGACGAAAATGTTAATTTCCAACGGCATCCATAAACAATGTCGATCCTCCCCTGACCCGTATAATATTAACAGTCGTTCAGATGTGACTATAAACCGAGGTATCATGTATGTGTGCTATACATAGGACATGTAGAGGAACCAGGGATACCACTGAGATAGCATGTATGTGTGCTATACACAGGGCATGTAGAGGAACCAGGGATACCACTGTATGTGTGATATACACAGGGCATGTAGAGGAACAAGGGATACCACTGTATGTGTGCTATACACAGGGCATGTAGAGGAACCAGGGATACCACTGTATGTGTGCTATACACAGGCATGTAGAGGAACCAGGGATACCTCTGTATGTGTGCTATAAACAGGACATGTAGAGGAACCAGGGATACCATGTATGTGTGCTATACACATGACATGTAGAGGAACCAGGGATACCTCTGTATGTGTGCTATACACAGGGCATGTAGAGGAACCAGGGATACCTCTGTATGTGTGCTATACACAGGGCATGTAGAGGAACCAGGGATTCCACTGTATGTGTGCTATACACAGGGCATGTAGAGGAACCAGGGATACCACTGTATGTGTGCTATACACAGGAGATGTAGAGGAAACAGGGATACCACTGAGATATCATGTATGTGTGCTATACACATGGCATGTAGAGGAACCAGGGATACCACTGTATGTGTGCTATACACAGGGCATGTAGAGGAACCAGGGATACCACTGTATGTGTGCTATACACAGGACATGTAGAGGAACCAGGGATACCACTGAGATATCATGTATGTGTGCTATACACTGGACATGTAGAGGAACCAGGGATACCACTGAGATAGCATGTATGTGTGCTATACACAGGACATGTAGAGGAACCAGGGATGCCTCTGTATGTGTGCTATACACAGGGCATGTAGAGGAACCAGGGATACCACTGTATGTGTGCTATACACAGGACATGTAGAGGAACCAGGGATACCACTGATATATCATGTTTGTGTGCTATACACAGGGCATCTAGAGGAACCAGGGATACCACTGTATGTGTGCTATACACAGGACATGTAGAGGAACCAGGGATACCATGTATGGGTGCTATACACAGGGCGTGTAGAGGAACCAGGGATACCACTGAGATATCATGTATGTGTGCTATACACAGGGCATGTAGAGGAACCAGGGATACCTCTGAGATATCATGTATGTGTGCTATACACAGGGCATGTAGAGGAACCAGGGATACCACTGAGATATCATGTATGTGTGCTATACACAGGGCATGTAGAGGAACCAGGGATACCACTGTATGTGTGCTATACACAGGGCATGTAGAGGAACCAGGGATACCACTGTATGTGTGCTATACACAGGGCATGCAGAGGAACCAGGGATACCACTGTATGTGTGCTATACACAGGGCATGTAGAGGAACCAGGGATACCACTGAGATATCATGTATGGGTGCTATACACAGGGCATGTAGAGGAACCAGGGATACCACTGTATGTGTGCTATACACAGGGCATGTAGAGGAACCAGGGATACCACTGAGATATCAGGTATGGGTAATATACACAGGGCATGTAGAGTAACCAGGGATACCACTGTATGTGTGCTATACACAGGGCATGTAGAAGAACCAGGGATACCACTGAGATATCATGTATGGGTGCTATACACAGGGCATGTAGAGGAACCAGGGATACCACTGTATGTGTGCTATACACAGGGCATGCAGAGGAACCAGTGATACCACTGAGATATCATGTATGTGGGCTATACACAGGACATGTAGAGGAACCAGGGATACCACTGAGATATCATGTATGTGTGCTATACACTGGACATGTAGAGGAACCAGGGATACCACTGAGATAGCATGTATGTGTGCTATACACAGGACATGTAGAGGAACCAGGGATGCCTCTGTATGTGTGCTATACACAGGGCATGTAGAAGAACCAGGGATACAACTGTATGTGTGCTATACACAGGACATGTAGAGGAACCAGGGATACCACTGTATGTGTGCTATACACAGGACATGTAGAGGAACCAGGGATGCCTCTGTATGTGTGCTATACACAGGGCATGTAGAAGAACCAGGGATACAACTGTATGTGTGCTATACACAGGAAATGTAGAGGAACCAGGGATACCACTGTATGTGTGCTATACACAGGGCATGTAGAGGAACCAGGGATACCACTGAGATATCATGTATGGGTGCTATACACAGGACATGTAGAGGAACCAGGGATACCACTGTATGTGTGCTATACACAGGGCATGTAGAGGAACCAGGGATACCACTGTATGTGTGCTATACACAGGACATGTAGAGGAACCAGGGATACCACTGAGATATCATGTATGTGTGCTATACAGAGGGCATGTAGAGGAACCAGGGATACCACTGTATGTGTGCTATACACAGGACATGTAGAGGAACCAGGGATACCACTGAGATATCAGGTATGTGTGCTATACACAGGGCATGTAGAGGAAACAGGGATACCATGTATGGGTGCTATACACAGGGCGTGTAGAGGAACCAGGTATACCACTGAGATATCATGTATGTGTGCTATACACAGGGCATGTAGAGGAACCAGGGATACCTCTGAGATATCATGTGTGTGTGCTATACACAGAGCATGTAGAGGAACCAGGGATACCACTGAGATATCATGTATGGGTGCTATACACAGGACATGTAGAGGAACCAGGGATACCACTGTATGTGTGCTATACACAGGGCATGCAGAGGAACCAGGGATACCACTGTATGTGTGCTATACACAGGGCATGTAGAGGAACCAGGGATACCACTGTATGTGTGCTATACACAGGACATGTAGAGGAACCAGGGATACCACTGAGATATCATGTATGTGTGCTATACACATGGCATGTAGAGGAACCAGGGATACCACTGTATGTGTGCTATACACAGGGCATGCAGAGGAACCAGGGATACCACTGAGATATCATGTATGTGTGCTATACACAGAGCATGTAGAGGAACCAGGGATACCACTGTATGTGTGCTATACACAGGGCATATAGAGGAACCAGGGATACCACTGTATGTGTGCTATACACAGGGCATGCAGAGGAACCAGGGATACCACTGTATGTGTGCTATACACAGGGCATGTAGAGGAACCAGGGATACCACTGAGATATCATGTATGGGTGCTATACACAGGGCATGTAGAGGAACCAGGGATACCACTGTATGTGTGCTATACACAGGGCATGTAGAGGAACCAGGGATACCACTGAGATATCATGTATGGGTGCTATACACAGGACATGTAGAGGAACCAGGGATACCACTGTATGTGTGCTATACACAGGGCATGTAGAGGAACCAGGGATACCACTGTATGTGTGCTATACACAGGACATGTAGAGGAACCAGGGATACCACTGATATATCATGTATGTGTGCTATACAGAGGGCATGTAGAGGAACCAGGGATACCACTGAGATATCAGGTATGTGTGCTATACACAGGGCATGTAGAGAAACCAGGGATACCATGTATGGGTGCTATACACAGGGCGTGTAGAGGAACCAGGGATACCACTGAGATATCATGTATGTGTGCTATACACATGGCATGTAGAGGAACCAGGGATACCACTGTATGTGTGCTATACACAGGGCATGTAGAGGAACCAGGGATACCACTGTATGTGTGCTATACACAGGACATGTAGAGGAACCAGGGATACCACTGAGATATCATGTATGTGTGCTATACACATGGCATGTAGAGGAACCAGGGATACCACTGTATGTGTGCTATACACAGGGCATGTAGAGGAACCAGGGATACCACTGTATGTGTGCTATACACAGGACATGTAGAGGAACCAGGGATACCACTGAGATATCATGTATGTGTGCTATACACATGGCATGTAGAGGAACCAGGGATACCACTGTATGTGTGCTATACACAGGGCATGTAGAGGAACCAGGGATACCACTGTATGTGTGCTATACACAGGACATGTAGAGGAACCAGGGATACCACTGAGATATCATGTATGTGTGCTATACACTGGACATGTAGAGGAACCAGGGATAGCACTGAGATAGCATGTATGTGTGCTATACACAGGACATGTAGAGGAACCAGGGATGCCTCTGTATGTGTGCTATACACAGGGCATGTAGAGGAACCAGGGATACCACTGTATGTGTGCTATACACAGGAGATGTAGAGGAACCAGGGATACCACTGATATATCATGTTTATGTGCTATACACAGGGCATGTAGAGGAACCGGGGATACCACTGTATGTGTGCTATACACAGGACATGTAGAGGAACCAGGGAGACCACTGAGATATCATGTATGTGTGCTATACACAGGGCATGTAGAGGAACCAGGGATACCACTGTATGTGTGCTATACACAGGGCATGTAGAGGAACCAGGGATACCATGTATGGGTGCTATACAAAGGGCGTGTAGAGGAACCAGGGATACCACTGAGATATCATGTATATGTGCTATACACAGGGCATGTAGAGGAACCAGGGTTACCTCTGATATATCATGTATGTGTGCTATACACAGGGCATGTAGAGGAACCAGGGATACCACTGAGATATCATGTATGGGTGCTATACACAGGAAATGTAGAGGAACCAGGGATACCACTGTATGTGTGCTATACACAGGGCATGTAGAGGAACCAGGGATACCAATGTATGTATGCTATACACAGGACATGTAGAGGAACCAGGGATACCACTGTGTGTGTGCTATACAGAGGGCATGCAGAGGAACCAGGGATACCACTGTATGTGTGCTATACACAGGGCATGTAGAGGAACCAGGGATACCACTGAGATATCATGTATGTGTGCTATACACAGGGCATGTAGAGGAACCAGTGATACCACTGTATGTGTGCTATACAAAGGGCATGTAGAGGAACCAGGGATACCACTGAGATATCATGTATGTGTGCTATACAAAGGGCATGTAGAGGAACCAGGGATACCACTGAGATATCATGTATGTGTGCTATACAAAGGGCATGTAGAGGAACCAGGGATACCACTGAGGTATCATGTATGTGTGCTATACAAAGGGCATGTAGAGGAACCAGGGATACCACTGAGATATCATGTATGTGTGCTATACACAGGGCATGTAGAGGAACCAGGGATACCACTGTATGTGTGCTATACACAGGGCATGCAGAGGAACCAGGGATACCACTGTATGTGTGCTATACACATGGCATGTAGAGGAACCAGGGATACCGCTGAGATATCATCTATGGGTGCTATACACAGGGCATGTAGAGGAACCAGGGATACCACTGTATGTGTGCTATACACAGGACATGTAGAGGAACCAGGGATACCACTGATATATCATGTATGGGTGCTATACACAGGGCATGTAGAGGAACCAGGGATACCACTGTATGTGTGCTATACACAGGGCATGTACAGGAACCAGGGATACCACTGAGATATCATGTATGGGTGCTATACACAGGGCATGTAGAGGAACCAGGGATACCACTGTATGTGTGCTATACACAGGGCATGCAGAGGAACCAGGGATACCACTGAGATATCATGTATGTGGGCTATACACAGGACATGTAGAGGAACCAGGGATACCACTGTATGTGTGCTATACACAGGGCATGCAGAGGAACCAGGGATACCACTGTATGTGTGCTATACACAGGGCATACAGAGGAACCAGGGATACCACTGTATGTGTGCCATACACAGGGTATGTAGAGGAACCAGGGATACCACTGAGATATCGTCTATGGGTGCTCTACACAGGGCATGTAGAGGAACCAGGGATACCACTGTATGTGTGCTATACAAAGGGCATGCAGAGGAACCAGGGATACCACTGTATGTGTGCTATACACAGGGCATGCAGAGGAACCAGGGATATCACTGTATGTATGCTATACACAGGGCATGTAGAGGAACCAGGGATACCACTGTATGTGTGCTATACACAGGGCATGTAGAGGAACCAGGGATACCACTGAGATATCATGTATGGGTGCTATACACAGGGCATGTAGAGGAACCAGGGATACCACTGTATGTGTGCTATACACAGGGCATGTAGAGGAACCAGGGATACCACTGAGATATCATGTATTGGTGCTATACACAGGGCATGTAGAGGAACCAGGGATACCACTGAGATAGCATGTATGTGTGCTATACACAGGACATGTAGAGGAACCAGGGATGCCTCTGTATGTGTGCTATACACAGGGCCTGTAGAGGAACCAGGGATACCACTGTATGTGTGCTATACACAGGACATGTAGAGGAACCAGGGATACCACTGATATATCATGTTTGTGTGCTATACACAGGGCATGTAGATGAACCAGGGATACCACTGTATGTGTGCTATACACAGGACATGTAAAGGAACCAGGGATACCACTGAGATATCATGTATGTGTGCTATACATAGGGCATGTAGAGGAACCAGGGATACCACTGTATGTGCGCTATACACAGGGCATGTAGAGGAACCAGGGATACCATGTATGGGTGCTATACACAGGGCGTGTAGAGGAACCAGGGATACCACTGAGATATCATGTATGTGTGCTATACACAGGGCATGTAGAGGAACCAGGGATACCTCTGAGATATCATGTATGTGTGCTATACACAGGGCATGTAGAGGAACCAGGGATACCACTGAGATATCATGTATGGGTGCTATACACAGGACATGTAGAGGAACCAGGGATACCACTCTATGTTTGCTATACACAGGGCATGTAGAGGAACCAGGGATACCACTGTATGTGTGCAATACACAGGACATGTAGAGGAACCAGGGATACCACTGTATGTGTGCTATACACAGGGCATGCAGAGGAACCAGGGATACCACTGTATGTGTGCTATACACAGGGCATGTAGAGGAACCAGGGATACCACTGAGATATCATGTATGGGTGCTATACACAGGGCATGTAGAGGAACCAGGGATACCACTGTATGTGTGCTATACACAGGGCATGTAGAGGAACCAGGGATACCACTGAGATATCATGTATGGGTGCTATACACAGGGCATGTAGAGGAACCAGGGATACCACTGTATGTGTGCTATACACAGGGCATGTAGAGGAACCAGGGATACCACTGAGATATCATGTATGGGTGCTATACACAGGGCATGTAGAGGAACCAGGGATACCACTGTATGTGTGCTATACACAGGGCATGTAGAGGAACCAGGGATACCACTGAGATATCATGTATGGGTGCTATACACAGGGCATGTAGAGGAACCAGGGATACCACTGTATGTGTGCTATACACAGGGCATGTAGAGGAACCAGGGATACCACTGATATATCATGTATGGGTGCTATACACAGGGCATGTAGTGGAAACAGGGATACCACTGTATGTGTGCTATACACAGGGCATGCAGAGGAACCAGGGATACCACTGAGATATCATGTATGTGGGCTATACACAGGACATGTAGAGGAACCAGGGATACCACTGTATGTGTGCTATACACAGGGCATGCAGAGGAATCAAGGATACCACTGTATGTGTGCTATACACAGGGCATGTAGAGGAACCAGGGATACTACTGTGATATCATGTATGTGTGCTATACACAGGGCATGTAGAGGAACCAGGGATACCACTGAGATATCATGTGTGTGTGCTATACACAGGACATGTAGAGGAACCAGGGATACCACTGTATGTGTGCTATACACAGGGCATGCAGAGGAACCAGGGATACCATTGTATGTGTGCTATACACAGGGCATGTAGAGGAACCAGGTATACCACTGAGATATCATGTATGTGTGCTATACACAGGACATGTAGAGGAACCAGGGATACCACTGTATGTGTGCTATACACAGGGCATGCAGAGGAACCAGGGATACCACTGTATGTGTGCTATACACAGAGCATGTAGAGGAACAGGGATACCACTGATATATCATGTATGTGTGCTATACACAGGGCATGTAGAGGAACCAGGGATACCACTGATATATCATGTATGTGTGTTATACACAGGGCATGTAGAGGAACCAGGGATACCACTGAGATATCGTGTATGTGTGCTATACACAAGACATGTAGAGGAACCAGGGATACCACTGTATGTGTGCTATACACAGGACATGTAGAGGAACCAGGGATACCACTGTATGTGTGCTATACACAGGACATGTAGAGGAACCAGGGATACCACTGAGATATCATGTATGGGTGCGATAAAAAGGGCATATAAAGGAACCAGGGATACCTCTGTATGTGTGCTATACACAGGGTATGTAGAGGAACCAGGGATACCACTGAGATATCATGTATGTGTGCTATACACAGGACATGTAGAGGAACCAGGGATACCACTGAGATATCATGTGTGTGTGCTATACACAGGACATGTAGAGGAACCAGGAATACCACTGAGATATCATGTATGTGTGCTATACACAGGACATGTAGAGGAACCAGGGATACCACTGTATGTTTGCTATACACAGGGCATGTAGAGGAACCAGGGATACCACTGTATGTGTGCAATACACAGGACATGTAGAGGAACCAGGGATACCACTGTATGTGTGCTATACACAGGGCATGCAGAGGAACCAGGGATACCACTGTATGTGTGCTATACACAGGGCATGTAGAGGAACCAGGGATACCACTGAGATACCATGTATGTGTGCTATACACAGGGCATGTAGAGGAACCAGGGATACCACTGAGATATCATGTATGTGTGCTATACACAGGGCATGTAGAGGAACCAGGGATACCACTGTATGTGTGCTATACACAGGGCATGTAGAGGAACCCGGGATACCACTGAGATATCATGTATGGGTGCTATACACAGGGCATGTAGAGGAACCAGGGATACCACTGTATGTGTGCTATACACAGGGCATGTAGAGGAACCAGGGATACCACTGAGATATCATGTATGGGTGCTATACACAGGGCATGTAGTGGAACCAGGGATACCACTGTATGTGTGCTATACACAGGGCATGCAGAGGAACCAGGGATACCACTGAGATATCATGTATGTGGGCTATACACAGGACATGTAGAGGAACCAGGGATACCACTGTATGTGTGCTATACACAGGGCATGCAGAGGAATCAAGGATACCACTGTATGTGTGCTATACACAGGGCATGTAGAGGAACCAGGGATACCACTGTGATATCATGTATGTGTGCTATACACAGGGCATGTAGAGGAACCAGGGATACCACTGAGATATCATGTGTGTGTGCTATACACAGGACATGTAGAGGAACCAGGGATACCACTGTATGTGTGCTATACACAGGACATGCAGAGGAACCAGGGATACCACTGTATGTGTGCTATACACAGGGCATGTAGAGCAACCAGGGGTACCACTGTATGTGTGCTATACACAGGACATGTAGAGGAACCAGGGATACCTCTGTATGTGTGCTATACACAGGGCATGTAGAGGAACCAGGGATACCTCTGTATGTGTGCTATACACAGGACATATAGAGGAACCAGGGATATCTCTGTATGTGTGCTATACACAGGACATGTAGAGGAACCAGGGATACCACTGAGATGTCATGTATGTGTGCTATACACAGGACATGTAGGGGAACCAGGGATACTACTGTATGTGTGCTATACGCAGGGCATGTAGAGGAACCAGGGATACCTCTGAGATATCATGTATGTGTGCTATACACAGGGCATGTAGAGGAACCAGGGATACCACTGAGATACCATGTATGTGTGCTATACACAGGGCATGTAGAGGAACCAGGGATACCTCTGTATGTGTGCTATACACAGGGCATGTAGAGGAACCAGGGATACCACTGAGATATCATGTATGTGTGCTATACACAGGACATGTAGCGGAACCAGGGATACCACTGTATGTGTGCTATACTCAGGGCATGTAGAGGAACCAGGGATACCTCTGAGATATCATGTATGGGTGCTATACACAGGGCATGTAGAGGAACCAGGGATACCACTGATATATCATGTATGTGTGCTATACACAGGACATGTAGAGGAACCAGGGATACCTCTATATGTGTGCTATACACAGGACATGTAGAGGAACCAGGAATACCACTGAGATATCATGTATGTGTGCTATACACAGGACATGTAGAGGAACCAGGGATACCACTGTATGTTTGCTATACACAGGGCATGTAGAGGAACCAGGGATACCACTGTATGTGTGCAATACACAGGACATGTAGAGGAACCAGGGATACCACTGTATGTGTGCTATACACAGGGCATGCAGAGGAACCAGGGATACCACTGTATGTGTGCTATACACAGGGCATGTAGAGGAACCAGGGATACCACTGAGATATCATGTATGTGTGCTATACACAGGGCATGTAGAGGAACCAGGGATACCACTGAGATATCATGTATGTGTGCTATACACAGGGCATGTAGAGGAACCAGGGATACCACTGTATGTGTGCTATACACAGGGCATGTAGAGGATCCCGGGATACCACTGAGATATCATGTATGGGTGCTATACACAGGGCATGTAGAGGAACCAGGGATACCACTGTATGTGTGCTATACACAGGGCATGTAGAGGAACCAGGGATACCACTGAGATATCATGTATGGGTGCTATACACAGGGCATGTAGTGGAACCAGGGATACCACTGTATGTGTGCTATACACAGGGCATGCAGAGGAACCAGGGATACCACTGAGATATCATGTATGTGGGCTATACACAGGACATGTAGAGGAACCAGGGATACCACTGTATGTGTGCTATACACATGGCATGCAGAGGAATCAAGGATACCACTGTATGTGTGCTATACACAGGGCATGTAGAGGAACCAGGGATACCACTGTGATATCATGTATGTGTGCTATACACAGGGCATGTAGAGGAACCAGGGATACCACTGAGATATCATGTGTGTGTGCTATACACAGGACATGTAGAGGAACCAGGGATACCACTGTATGTGTGCTATACACAGGACATGCAGAGGAACCAGGGATACCACTGTATGTGTGCTATACACAGGGCATGTAGAGCAACCAGGGGTACCACTGTATGTGTGCTATACACAGGACATGTAGAGGAACCAGGGATACCTCTGTATGTGTGCTATACACAGGGCATGTAGAGGAACCAGGGATACCTCTGTATGTGTGCTATACACAGGACATATAGAGGAACCAGGGATATCTCTGTATGTGTGCTATACACAGGACATGTAGAGGAACCAGGGATACCACTGAGATGTCATGTATGTGTGCTATACACAGGACATGTAGGGGAACCAGGGATACTACTGTATGTGTGCTATACGCAGGGCATGTAGAGGAACCAGGGATACCTCTGAGATATCATGTATGTGTGCTATACACAGGGCATGTAGAGGAACCAGGGATACCACTGAGATACCATGTATGTGTGCTATACACAGGGCATGTAGAGGAACCAGGGATACCTCTGTATGTGTGCTATACACAGGGCATGTAGAGGAACCAGGGATACCACTGAGATATCATGTATGTGTGCTATACACAGGACATGTAGCGGAACCAGGGATACCACTGTATGTGTGCTATACTCAGGGCATGTAGAGGAACCAGGGATACCTCTGAGATATCATGTATGTGTGCTATACACAGGACATGTAGAGGAACCAGGGATACCTCTGTATGTGTGCTATACACAGGACATGTAGAGGAACCAGGGATACCTCTGAGATATCATGTATGGGTGCTATACACAGGGCATGTAGAGGAACCAGGGATACCTCTGAGATATCATGTATGGGTGCTATACACAGGGCATGTAGAGGAACCAGGGATACCACTGATATATCATGTATGTGTGCTATACACAGGCCATGTAGAGGAACCAGGAATACCACTGATATATCATGTATGGGTGCTATACACAGGACATGTAGGGGAACCAGGTATACCACTGTATGTGTGCTATACACAGGGCATGTAGAGGAACAACCAGGGATACCACTGAGATATCATGTATGTGTGCTATTCACAGGACATGTAGGGGAACCAGGTATACCACTGTATGTGTGCTATACACAGGGCATGTAGAGGAACCAGGGATACCTCTGAGATATCATGTATGTGTGCTATACACAGGGCATGTAGAGGAACCAGGGATACCACTGAGGTATCCTGTATGTGTGATATACATAGGGCATGTAGAGGAACCAGGGATACCACTGAGATATCATGTATGTGTGATATACACAGGGCATGTAGAGGAACCAGGGATACCACTGAGATATCATGTATGTGTGCTATGCACAGGGCATATAGAGGAACCAGGGATACCACTTAGATATCATGTATGTGTGATATACAGAGGGCATGTAGAGGAACCAGGGATACCACTGTATGTGTGCTATACACAGGGCATGTAGAGGAACCAGGGATACCACTGTATGTGTGATATACAAAGAACATGTAGAGGAACCAAGGATACCACTGTATGTGTGCTATACACAGGGCATGTAGAGGAACCAGGGATACCATGTATGTGTGCTATACACAGGACATGTAGAGGAACCAGGGATACAATGTATGTGTGCTATACACAGGACATGTAGAGGAACCAGGGATACCACTGAGATATCATACATGTGTGCTATACACAGGGCATGTAGAGGAACCAGGGATACCACTGAGATACCATGTATGTGTGCTATACACAGGGCATGTAGAGGAACCAGGGATACCACTGAGATACCATGTATGTGTGCTATACACAGGGCATGTAGAGGAACCAGGGATACCTCTGTATGTGTGCTATACACAGGACATGTAGAGGAACCAGGGATACCTCAGAGATATCATGTATATGTGCTATACACAGGGCATGTAGAGGAACCAGGGATACCACTTAGATATCATGTATGTGTGATATACAGAGGGCATGTAGAGGAACCAGGGATACCACTGTATGTGTGCTATACACAGGGCATGTAGAGGAACCAGGGATACCACTGTATGTGTGATATACAAAGAACATGTAGAGGAACCAAGGATACCACTGTATGTGTGCTATACACAGGGCATGTAGAGGAACCAGGGATACCATGTATGTGTGCTATACACAGGACATGTAGAGGAACCAGGGATACAATGTATGTGTGCTATACACAGGACATGTAGAGGAACCAGGGATACCACTGAGATATCATACATGTGTGCTATACACAGGGCATGTAGAGGAACCAGGGATACCACTGAGATACCATGTATGTGTGCTATACACAGGGCATGTAGAGGAACCAGGGATACCACTGAGATACCATGTATGTGTGCTATACACAGGGCATGTAGAGGAACCAGGGATACCTCTGTATGTGTGCTATACACAGGACCTGTAGAGGAACCAGGGATACCTCAGAGATATCATGTATATGTGCTATACACAGGGCATGTAGAGGAACCAGGGATACCACTGAGATATCATGTATGTGTGCTATACACAGGACATGTAGAGGAACCAGGGATACCACTGTATGTGTGCTATACACAGGGCATGTAGAGGAACCAGGGATACATCTGTATGTGTGCTATACACATGACATGTAGGGGAACCAGGGATACCACTGTATGTGTGCTATACACAGGGCATGCAGAGGAACCAGGGATACCACTGTATGTGTGCTACACACAGGACATGTAGAGGAACCAGGGATACCACTGAGATATCATGTATGTGTGCTATACAAAGGACATGTAGAGGAACCAGGGATACCTCGGTATTTGTGCTATACACAGGACATGTAGAGGAACCAGGGATACCACTATATGTGTGCTATACACAGGACATGTAGAGGAACCAGGGATACCTCTATATGTGTGCTATACACAGGGCATGTAGAGGAACCAGGGATACCATGTATGGGTGCTATACACAGGGCGTGTAGAGGAACCAGGGATACCACTGAGATATCATGTATGTGTGCTATACACAGGGCATGTAGAGGAACCAGGGATACCTCTGAGATATCATGTATGTGTGCTATACACAGGGCATGTAGAGGAACCAGGGATACCACTGAGATATCATGTATGGGTGCTATACACAGGACATGTAGAGGAACCAGGGATACCACTGAGATATCATGTGTGTGTGCTATACACAGGACATGTAGAGGAACCAGGGATACCACTGTATGTGTGCTATACACAGGACATGCAGAGGAACCAGGGATACCACTGTACGTGTGCTATACACAGGGCATGTAGAGCAACCAGGGGTACCACTGTATGTGTGCTATACACAGGACATGTAGAGGAACCAGGGATACCTCTGTATGTGTGCTATACACAGGGCATGTAGAGGAACCAGGGATACCTCTGTATGTGTGCTATACACAGGACATATAGAGGAACCAGGGATATCTCTGTATGTGTGCTATACACAGGACATGTAGAGGAACCAGGGATACCACTGAGATGTCATGTATGTGTGCTATACACAGGACATGTAGGGGAACCAGGGATACTACTGTATGTGTGCTATACGCAGGGCATGTAGAGGAACCAGGGATACCTCTGAGATATCATGTATGTGTGCTATACACAGGGCATGTAGAGGAACCAGGGATACCACTGAGATACCATGTATGTGTGCTATACACAGGGCATGTAGAGGAACCAGGGATACCTCTGTATGTGTGCTATACACAGGGCATGTAGAGGAACCAGGGATACCACTGAGATATCATGTATGTGTGCTATACACAGGACATGTAGCGGAACCAGGGATACCACTGTATGTGTGCTATACTCAGGGCATGTAGAGGAACCAGGGATACCTCTGAGATATCATGTATGGGTGCTATACACAGGGCATGTAGAGGAACCAGGGATACCACTGAGATATCATGTATGGGTGCTATACACAGGGCATGTAGAGGAACCAGGGATACCTCTGAGATATCATGTATGGGTGCTATACACAGGGCATGTAGAGGAACCAGGAATACCACTGAGATATCATGTATGGGTGCTATACACAGGACATGTAGGGGAACCAGGTATACCACTGTATGTGTGCTATACACAGGGCATGTAGAGGAACAACCAGGGATACCACTGAGATATCATGTATGTGTGCTATACACAGGACATGTAGGGGAACCAGGTATACCACTGTATGTGTGCTATACACAGGGCATGTAGAGGAACCAGGGATACCTCTGAGATATCATGTATGTGTGCTATACACAGGGCATGTAGAGGAACCAGGGATACCACTGAGGTATCCTGTATGTGTGATATACATAGGGCATGTAGAGGAACCAGGGATACCACTGAGATATCATGTATGTGTGATATACACAGGGCATGTAGAGGAACCAGGGATACCACTGAGATATCATGTATGTGTGCTATGCACAGGGCATATAGAGGAACCAGGGATACCACTTAGATATCATGTATGTGTGATATACAGAGGGCATGTAGAGGAACCAGGGATACCACTGTATGTGTGCTATATACAGGGCATGTAGAGGAACCAGGGATACCACTGTATGTGTGATATACAAAGAACATGTAGAGGAACCAAGGATACCACTGTATGTGTGCTATACATAGGGCATGTAGAGGAACCAGGGATACCATGTATGTGTGCTATACACAGGACATGTAGAGGAACCAGGGATACAATGTGTGTGTGCTATACACAGGACATGTAGAGGAACCAGGGATACCACTGAGATATCATACATGTGTGCTATACACAGGGCATGTAGAGGAACCAGGGATACCACTGAGATACCATGTATGTGTGCTATACACAGGGCATGTAGAGGAACCAGGGATACCACTGAGATACCATGTATGTGTGCTATACACAGGGCATGTAGAGGAACCAGGGATACCTCTGAATGTGTGCTATACACATGGCATGTAGAGGAACCAGGGATACCTCTGAGATATCATGTATATGTGCTATACACAGGGCATGTAGAGGAACCAGGGATACCACTGAGATATCATGTATGTGTGCTATACACAGGACATGTAGAGGAACCAGGGATACCACTGTATGTGTGCTATACACAGGGCATGTAGAGGAACCAGGGATACATCTGTATGTGTGCTATACACAGGACATGTAGGAGAACCAGGGATACCACTGTATGTGTGCTATACACAGGGCATGCAGAGGAACCAGGGATACCACTGTATGTGTGCTACACACAGGACATGTAGAGGAACCAGGGATACCACTGAGATATCATGTATGTGTGCTATACAAAGGACATGTAGAGGAACCAGGGATACCTCTGTATTTGTGCTATACACAGGACATGTAGAGGAACCAGGGATACCACTATATGTGTGCTATACACAGGACATGTAGAGGAACCAGGGATACCTCTATATGTGTGCTATACACAGGGCATGTAGAGGAACCAGGGATACCATGTATGGGTGCTATACACAGGGCGTGTAGAGGAACCAGGGATACCACTGAGATATCATGTATGTGTGCTATACACAGGGCATGTAGAGGAACCAGGGATACCTCTGAGATATCATGTATGTGTGCTATACACAGGACATGTAGAGGAACCAGGGATACCACTGTATGTTTGCTATACACAGGGCATGTAGAGGAACCAGGGATACCACTGTATGTGTGCAATACACAGGACATGTAGAGGAACCAGGGATACCACTGTATGTGTGCTATACACAGGGCATGTAGAGGAACCAGGGATACCACTGTATGTTTGCTATACACAGGGCATGTAGAGGAACCAGGGATACCACTGTATGGGTGCTATACACAGGACATGTAGAGGAACCAGGGATACCACTGTATGTTTGCTATACACAGGGCATGTAGAGGAACCAGGGATACCACTGTATGTGTGCAATACACAGGACATGTAGAGGAACCAGGGATACCACTGTATGTGTGCTATACACAGGGCATGCAGAGGAACCAGGGATACCACTGTATGTGTGCTATACACAGGGCATGTAGAGGAACCAGGGATACCACTGAGATATCATGTATGTGTGCTATACACAGGGCATGTAGAGGAACCAGGGATACCACTGTATGTGTGCTATACACAGGGCATGTAGAGGAACCAGGGATACCACTGTATGTGTGCTATACACAGGGCATGCAGAGGAACCAGGGATACCACTGTATGTGTGCTATACACAGGGCATGTAGAGGAACCTGGGATACCACTGAGATATCATTTATGTGTGCTATACACAGGGCATGTAGAGGAACCAGGGATACCACTGTATGTGTGCTATACACAGGGCATGCAGAGGAACCAGGGATACCACTGAGGTATCATGTATGGGTGCTATACACAGGGCATGTAGAGGAACAAGGGATACCACTGTATGTGTGCTATACACAGGGCATGCAGATGAACCAGGGATACCACTGAGATTTCATGTATGTGGGCTATACACAGGACATGTAGAGGAACCAGGGATACCACTGTATGTGTGCTATACACAGGGCATGCAGAGGAATCAAGGATACCACTGTATGTGTGCTATACACATGGCATGTAGAGGAACCAGGGATACCACTGTGATATCATGTGTGTGTGCTATACACAGGACATGTAGAGGAACCAGGGATACCACTGTATGTGTGCTATACACAGGGCATGCAGAGGAACCAGGGATATCACTGTATGTGTGCTATACACAGGGCCTGTAGAGGAACCAGGGATACCACTGAGATATCATGTATGTGTGCTATACACAGGACATGTAGAGGAACCAGGGATACCACTGTATGTGTGCTATACACAGGGCATGCAGAGGAACCAGGGATACCACTGTATGTGTGCTATACACAGGGCATGTAGAGGAACCAGGGATACCACTGATATATCATGTATGTGTGCTATTCACAGGGCATGTAGAGGAACCAGAGATACCACTGAGATATCATGTATGTGTGCTATACACAGGGCATGTAGAGGAACCAGGGATACCACTGAGATATCGTGTATGTGTGCTATACACAAGACATGTAGAGGAACCAGGGATACCACTGTATGTGTGCTATACACAGGACATGTAGAGGAACCAGGGATACCACTGTATGTGTGCTATACACAGGACATGTAGAGGAACCAGGGATACCACTGAGATATCATGTATGGGTGCTATACACAGGGCATGTAGAGGAACCAGGGATACCTCTGTATGTGTGCTATACACAGGGTATGTAGAGGAACCAGGGATACCACTGAGATATCATGTATGTGTGCTATACACAGGACATGTAGAGGAACCAGGGATACCACTGAGATATCATGTGTGTGTGCTATACACAGGACATGTAGAGGAACCAGGAATACCACTGAGATATCATGTATGTGTGCTATACACAGGACATGTAGGGGAACCAGGGATACCACTGTATGTGTGCTATACACAGGGCATGTAGAGGAACCAGGGATACCACTGTATGTGTGCTATACACAGGGCATGTAGAGGAACCAGGGATACCTCTGTATGTGTGCTATACACAGGGCATGTAGAGGAACCAGGGATACCACTGTATGTGTGCTATACACAGGGCATGTAGAGGAACCAGGGATACCTCTGTATGTGTGCTATACACAGGACATGTTGGGGAACCAGGGATACCACTGAGATATCATGTATGTGTGATATACACAGGGCATGTAGAGGAACCAGGGATACCACTGAGATATCATGTATGTGTGATATACACAGGGCATGTAGAGGAACCAGGGATACCACTGTATGTGTGCTATACAAAGAACATGTAGAGGAACCAAGGATACCACTGTATGTGTGCTATACACAGGGCATGTAGAGGAACCAGGGATACCATGTATGTGTGCTATACACAGGACATGTAGAGGAACCAGGGATACAATGTATGTGTGCTATACACAGGACATGTAGAGGAACCAGGGATACCACTGAGATATCATACATGTGTGCTATACACAGGGCATGTAGAGGAACCAGGGATACCACTGAGATACCATGTATGTGTGCTATACACAGGGCATGTAGAGGAACCAGGGATACCACTGAGATACCATGTATGTGTGCTATACACAAGACATGTAGAGGAACCAGGGATACCTCTGTATGTGTGCTATACACAGGGCATGTAGAGGAACCAGGGATACCTCTGAGATATCATGTATATGTGCTATACACAGGGCATGTAGAGGAACCAGGGATACCACTCTGATATCATGTATGTGTGCTATACACAGGACATGTAGAGGAACCAGGGATACCACTGTATGTGTGCTATACACAGGGCATGTAGAGGAACCAGGGATACCTCTGTATGTGTGCTATACACAGGGCATGTAGAGGAACCAGGGATACCATGTATGTGTGCTATACACAGGGCATGTAGAGGAACCAGGGATACCACTGTATGTGTGCTATACACAGGGCATGTAGAGGAACCAGGGATACCATGTATGTGTGCTATACACAGGGCCTGTAGAGGAACCAGGGATACCACTGTATGTGTGCTATACACTGGACCTGTAGAGGAACCAGGGATACCACTGATATATCATGTATGTGTGCTATACACAGGGCATGTAGAGGAACCAGGGATACCACTGTATGTGTGCTATACACAGGGCATGTAGAGGAACCAGGGATACCACTGTATGTGTGCTATACACAGGACATGTAGGGGAACCAGGGATACCACTGTATGTGTGCTATACACAGGGCATGCAGAGGAACCAGGGATACCACTGTATGTGTGCTATACACAGGACATGTAGAGGAACCAGGGATACCACTGAGATATCATGTATGTGTGCTATACAAAGGACATGTAGAGGAACCAGGGATACCTCTGTATTTGTGCTATACACAGGACATGTAGAGGAACCACGGATACCACTATATGTGTGCTATACACAGGACATGTAGAGGAACCAGGGATACCTCTGTATGTGTGCTATACACAGGACATGTAGAGGAACCAGGGATACCACTGAATGTGTGCTATACACAGGACATGTAGAGGAACCAGGGATACCTCTGTATGTGTGCTATACACAGGACATGTAGTGGAACCAGGGATACCTCTGTATGTGTGCTATACACAGGACATGTAGAGGAACCAGGGATACCACTGTATGTGTGCTATACACAGGGCATGTAGAGGAACCAGGGATACCACTGAGATATCATGTATGTGTGCTATGCACAGGACATGTAGAGGAACCAGGGATACCATGTATGGGTGCTATACACAGGGCATGTAGAGGAACCAGGGATACCACTGCAAGTGGAGCGTCTTCTGTACCTTGCACTATCTTCCAAACAATAAAGTGACTAATGTGGGCGTAAATCTGGAGGCGTTGTTCTGGTAACCATAAAGTGACTAATTTACACGTAAACCCGGAGATGTCGTCCCTGTTACCATTGGACGCGGATAAATTTTGGCATCCAAAAACAACTCGAGTTGCGTAATCTTTAAAGTCGAAAGCAATTTGATTGGAACCACCCCACGTCTTGACCCCAGCCATCTCCCTCACGTTATATCTTTTTTCCAGATTTCTGTATGACGTTAACTATCAGAACAGTTTATACCTTTGTGTTTTGGGTGTTACACCAACAGCTTAGGTCATATTGCGTCTCTCTGGCTATTATTGGTGGAGAAAAACACCGGGTGCCCCTCCTAACAGCATTTCCGGCGCGGATTGGCATCCACGTAGAGCAACCGACCGTCCGCATACTGGCTGGATAGATTCCTAATGAATTGAACGTGATTTTATTATGATAACATTCACCTGAATAAACGTGGTGGTAGACTACTTGGAACTTTCATGAGGGACACTCTGAACACTGTCTTAGAAATACAGGATAATAACTCTACATCTGACACATATACTGAGTATGTCAATGCTAACAATCAGAGATCAGTGGGTAATTTCCGGAATGGGAGGTTTTCAGGGAGGGGTTTCGAACATCCGTATCAGAGCAGGAACGGGATGTGCAGTTTCGATCGTCATTACCAGAACAGGAACATGATATCCATCCCAGGTCCAAACTGGATGCGGTCGCAGAACAACAGTTTCTGGAAGTAGATGACTTTAATAGATGTCACTACTGTGACACAATATTTCAGAAATCACTAAACGCAAACATTTCAGTTAATTCAACTTGTTCAGATTGTTCCATTGCTGAATTAAATGTTTCTTGTTTATATCATGAGGCCCATTCCTTTTTTAATTGCACTTATGAAACTTGTAAATGTACCAGTAATTTAGCCTCAAGCACTGATATATGTTCAGCTGATAGTAGTGAATGTAATAGTAATTATAATGATAGTAGTTTTTGTGAAATATGTTCTGTATGTTTGTTAAACAGAAACACATGCAACTGCATTTCATGCTATGTGCTAGATACAGATAGTTCTACAGTACACAATGTAACTAATGACACTGAATTTCTGATCAATGATACTGATTTAATAAGTACTACCTAGTTCAATAAAACGGGACTTCACATTGTTCACCTTAATATACATTTTATTTACCCAAAGTTAGATGAAATTAAGTTGATAATGTCTGATCAAAATAATAGGCCTATTGACTTGTTTTGTATTTGTGAAACGTTTTTGGATACCACCGTTAGTGATCACGAACTTGTTATTGATGGTTATACTGTGTTTCGAAAAGACAGAAATACGTTTGGTGGAGGTTTAGTTATCTATGTTAAAGACTACTTAAGCTGTACTCATAGGGTAGACCTGGAACACTCTAATTTAGAAGCTATTTGGCTTGAGGTTAAATTTAAACACTCTAAACCATTACTTGTGTGCTATACCTACAGGCCACCATCATCCAAAGTTGAATGGCTTACACATTTCTCTAACAGTCTCGATAAGTCATACTCAGAATCTAAGGAATGCATCATACTAGGTGACTTCAACTTCGATTTGCTCAAGCAAGACCATAATTCAAACACATGGATTAGCCTTCTTGATTCTGTTGATTTCACTCAGTTGGTGTGTCAACCTACACGAGTAACTCAAACCACGTCAACACTGATTGATCATGCTTTTACAAATACACCCAATAATATATCAGAGGTTACAGTCCAAAGTTATTCCATTAGTGATCATTACCCAGTTTGCATCACCATGAAAATTAATGGCCATAGCAAAAACACTTCGATTCATAAATGTATTCAGTATAGATCATTAAACATTAACAAATTTCAATGAAGCTGAGTTCTTGCTTGAACTTTCCATCCAGCCTTGGTCACTTGTAGACATTGTTGGTGATTCGGACGACTCATCTGATGTATTAATTGATATGTTCGCTACTGTTCTCAACAATCACGCATCTATCAGAAATAGAAGAGTCAAAAGGACGTCACAACCAAACTGGATAAATTCAGATATTTTAGAAGCTATAAAACATAGAAATCATTTTCACAAGAAACAAATATCAGATAAGTTTAAAATATGGAGACAAAAAGTCAAATCACTTATATTTACCTCAAAGCATAATTACTACACCACACATATTAACTCGAATAAACACAATCCGAAACAATTATGGAGCAGCCTAAATGAATTATCAGGACTGAACAATAAATCTCAAACACAATACCTACATGATGAAAATGGATGTAAAATATTAAATGCTAACTATACGGCCAATATTTTTAATGAACATTTCTATAATATTCATAGGCAGTTTCAGTCTGATAACCCACCACCGCACTACTCTAACTTTGCACTTGAAACTACTAACAACACTAAATTGTCAAACATATCTAGATTTTCTATTCCCTTAGTATCTGTGCAGTTTGTTGACAAACAACTTCTTTCACTTGATGTATCTAAATCAACGGGCTCTGATAATGTACATGCCATATTCTTAAAGCTTTCTGCCAAAATCATTGCTCCAATTTTATACCCATTCACAAAAAAAGGTGACAAATCAGATAAAAATAATTACAGACCTATATCAATATTACCTGTTATGTCATTGATTCTTGAGCGCCATGTCAGCCTTCATTTGAAACAATTTCTCGAGGAACATAATTTATTATATAATCGACAGTCCGGATTCCGTAAAAATCATTCATGTCAAACTGCCCTTACACGCTTACTGGATGACTGGATATCAGCAATTGATAAGAATGAGGTAGTGGGCACAGTCTTTCTGGATCTTTCCAAAGCATTTGATCTGGTTGATCATTCTATCTTAATACGTAAATTAGCTTATTATGGTCTTGCTGAATCATCACAAAATTGGTTTTCCTCGTACTTAGCTGACAGGTTCCAACACACGAATGTTTCTGGTGCTCGTTCTGATGCTGACCTGTTGTTTCTGGTGTTCCTCAGGCGTCTGTCTTAGGTCCCATTCTCTTTATAATTTACATCAATGACTTACCTATGACTCTTACCAGCACAGTTGCAGACATTTTGCTGACGATACAACTATATCTACCTCCGATCAATCTCTTGACACTCTTACTGCTTCTTTATCTACTGATTTGATAAATGTTCAACAGTGGTGTTTAGACAATCGTATGATTCTCAATACTTCTAAGACCAAAATCATGTATATTTCCTCTAAATCAAAAGCTCATAGTATCAGTGAGTCTGCTCTTGAAGTGAAAGTGAACAACACCGTCATACATCCGAGTTCTGCTGAACGACTACTCGGAGTTATGATTGACAACACACTATCCTGGGATAAGCATACTGACAATGTTCTCAAAAAATGTAACTCTTATTTATATTTATTGTCTCGTATAAAAAGGTATCTCTCTATTCCCAATCGCAACCTCGTCTACAATGCTTACATATTGCCTCACTTAGCCTTTTGTTGTGTGATTTGGGGTAACTGCAACTCATCTTTAGAAGATAAAATAGTTCGGTTACAAAAGAGAGCAGCTAGACTAATTCTAGATCAGAACTTTGACACTCCATCGCAATTATTATTCTCCCAACTAAAATGGATGACCTTTCCATTACGAGTCATATATCAGAAGGCTATTCAAATGTATAAAACATTACATGGAGCTGCTCCAGACTATTTAAAATCGTCCTTCACTTTTACTTCTGATATACATCCTAGAATTCTTAGATCAACCTCAGAATATCAATTATACACACCAAGACCAAATTGTGAATTATTTCATAATACATTTGAATTTTCAGGATCATCTATTTGGAATTCATTGCCTCACTCAGTTCAAAATGCTCCAACTATCCAACAGTTCAAAATTCTCTACTTAAGGTGGAACTATAACAATTCAAACTAATCGCGTACTTCTACTGTTATTATAAACGTGTATTGCCATTGCTATATTTATTAGAATCGGAAAATTGCTGTCCTTAAGTTGATTTCATACATATTTTGAAGATACCACTACAAGTCAAATCTGCACATTGTTAGATAGATCTAGTATCATTAATTGTCTCATTCCCATGTTCTACTCTGCTAGCCAAATCCATATAATTATCATCATATTCCATTACATATTAAATATAGTTTCTCTATTTTTCAGCTTTTACATTGCTATATTATTCCAATGTGCAGTTCTCACTTATAGTGCTATCTTTTGATTGCATTTGATTGTATATATGTTGAGGGCCTCATGGTAGATTAACTTTTAATGAGTACTCTCGTTAAATAAAGTCTTTATTATTATTATTATTATTATATTTATTATTATTAATAACGTAGAGCAACCGACCGTCAGCATGCTAGCTGGATAGATTCCTAACGAATGTAACGTGATAATAACGTAGAGCAACCGACCGTCCGCGTGCTAGCTGGATAGATTCCTAACGAATGTAACGTGATAATAACGTAGAACAACGACCGTCCGCGTGCTAGCTGGATATATTCCTAATTAATTGGACGTGATTAATAACGACATCATGTTGGTCTAGAATAGAACATGCTCCATGTTTGAAGCGTGCCCGTAAATTATGTGTATGTGGTAAATGTTGACGCGCAGAATAATGGCAACACATTGATCAGGTTTCTAGAACATGTGTTGGAATGTAAACTATTAAATCGGTATGTACTAACAATTAGGATAAATGTTTGAGATAATTCAATCTTTTGGGAAAACATACAAGTGCTTTAAAAGTTTAAACTTTATTTATTTTACAACGATTGCGAAGCAAGTTCTAACAACTTATATTAATCATTTTCGTTGGCGCGGATGAAAGCGTATATGTGGTCATTCGTGTGGGAGGAAATCGGAGTACCCGGAGAAACCCCACCTGTCCGATCTGGCGACCACCGTACCATCTCACATACTTCCCGGTCCGAGGATCGAACCCGGGTTGCATTGGTGAGAAGCGATACAGACACAGGTGAATATTTCCCTTTATAAACAAACTACGTAAAACATATTGCTCTAAGGTGACATGTTTTAGAATATATGACAATAGGTAAACATTGTATTGTTTATGTTTGCTTTGACTCTCCAGCTAGAATTGTTTGAAGAGGATCCCGGGCGCCCCTATGAGCACTATTCCCGGCACGGACGTGAAACCGGGTATAGAACCCAACTTTCTATCTACTATTGAGCTCGATGACATATGATACTCAATGTAATATGGTGTGCAATTACTTGTATGAAATAAATAAGACTATGCACTATTTTTGTTTTCCAGTTCTACATAACGTAGATCGCTTTATTCTTTATTTCAGTCTCATCGTTGTACAATACATAAAATATACACAACAAATGATCGTGGCAAACACCATTCATTAAAAAGGAATTATAAGAGACTAATCTAATCACAGATAATCAAACTATCACAGTCTACTGACATATGATTATATTTACATATTAAAACCGAGGAACAGTCGCTAATTGAAAATAAACCAGAAATTATGAAGTACTGAAATGGAAAAAAGCACTAATGCGCATATAAGAAATGTTTATAAACATCAGTTATCAGCTTCGATCAGATCGCGGTTGAACTAATTAGCAGCTGTTTCTCCGAATGGATAAGATACACACAAGTAATAAAACAAATGGATACATTATTTACACAAATAAAGGAGCGTCTTTGAAGAATATAAAAACAGGTTTTGGCAACAATTCTAAGCAGAGGTATAGTTTTAAAAATAATTCTAAGCTGGTCGGATACAGGTTTGTTCCGAAAGTCATTTTCATATAATGAGGCTTTCTCTAAGAGAACAGCTCTCAAATCATCATACAGTGAACATTCTAATAATACATGGCTTTCATCTTCTAATGCATGACAGAAAGGGCACTTACGTTCATCAAGTGGTAAATTCTCATACATTCCGGTTTCTATACGTAATGGAGCAACTCCACATCTAAATTTACATAATGCTGATCTGTGATGTGTGGGTAAATTCATTTTAAAATATACTTCTGTTTAATTAAATGTACAGTAGGTTCTAAGCTTATTGCGACCACGCCCAGAAACACCGATCACACTGTTAATAGAGGTGGACCAGTCAGTAACATATTTCTCCATTACGGCATTGTCCATACTACCTACTAAATTGTTCTTATGTATAGGTATAGATAGGTTACAGTAATCCATCAAAGTAATGTCTGCACACTGTCTCTTGACATAGTAAAACCAGTTTTTATAACTTGTAGATTTATCATGTAGAACATTATATACACAGTTATATTCGTATTACGACACTCGCATACTACATAAGCAGCTACCAAATATTTAATTTCCTAGGGTGAAATGTTACCAGATTTATAAATTGATCGGTGTCAATTAATCCAACGTATTGATAACTTGCAGGAATGTCCCTTAAGTGATTACGTCTGATCGCATGATACAAAGAACATGTGTGTACAAAGTGCATCTCGTCTCTTGTAATTCTCTGATGAATTGTACTGTAATCATGTGATAGTCTTAAAAATTAAATTGTCTACCTACTTGAATATTACAGCGTTTCTTGTTTTTGTATGACTTCTACAAGTATTCGAAACAGCTATAATATGATATCAAATACATTGTACTGAGGTGCAAACCATTGCCTATTTTATTTCTGAATTCCAATAGGCTCAAAAGCCCATGAGGACATATACATGCATACTTTATGGCGAACAGTGATAATAACATAAATTATATAAATACTTGTACAATGTACATAGATAGCAACATATATAGTTGTTCAATTTTGGAGAAGGTTATACGTATTCATGATCATATTTTACATATAGTATGCATACATTTACAGTAATTACTCACATTTAAAATATTGCTATATTGTAGCAGTTACTATAATATTATAATATTCCAGGTTATTTATATTGCTTATCTGTTCATTCGCTATTTAAATTTTCTCTCTAACTAATAATAGACATTTTAAAATGAAACCAATATGACGTTGATCTTAAACGAAACGAAACAGAAAGACCAACAAATGGTTTCCTAATGTATAATTCAATTTGTAAGTTAACCATGTAGCATCCACGCTCCCTAAAGTTTAAGATTGGGATGGTGTGCTAACTATTTAACACGTTAAGTAATACAACATACATTTGTAGGGAGTTAGCTGAAAGTACCTGGAATATTACATTACATTATTTGCTGCATACAGATTTTCATTTCGTTTTGCAAAAGCATTATGTACATATACACCTAATTTCCTAATTATAGTCTGGCTTTCATTATTAATCAATCCTATAAACTTATACATATTTGGACGCCCCCGAAATTTAGCTGGAATATACTGACACCTTAAATTATTGTACAATGAGCATTCCATAATAAAGTGAAATTCATCCTCTATTTCATTACATATATAACAAACTCTTTCATTTCTAGGTATACTTCTAGGTGTAGCCCATCTACCTGTCTCAATATGTAGTCTATGCGACGATACTCTTAATTTAGTAATTGACTGACAAAACTTATTTATTGTAAAGTATCCTAAATATGGTTGAAATTTAAAGGAAGCAATAGTTCTATAAAATAGTGCCCTACTAGAATTTTCTGGCCTGTCATGCCAATTTTGAACAAATTGATCAGTAATTCTTTGTCGAACAAGATATAAAAACAAGTCAATGTTTCCAACACTTTGCTGCAACCATGCATCGTTGAAACCATGTGAGTTTAACAAGTCGTTTACCAAAGAACACCAATTCACCTTATTTGGGACACTCACTAAATCTCATTTTAACATGTTATATACTAGCGATACATATTTATTTTCATTTGAATGTAAATATTTTATCCAGTATTTTTATAACATTGTAAAATTGTTGACATTTATAAGTAACTCTTCCTAATTCTTCATACACAAAATCATTCTATGTCGTTTTCTTAACTCCTAATAACGTTTTGCAAAACTTTAAATGTACTCTTTAGGAAAGAGGTAACCATATAAGCAAGTTGTTTTCTTCTCAATGATGATGATGATGATGATGATGATCCAGGGGCGTACCCAGGGGGGGCCGAAGGGGGCCTGCCTTGGCCCCCCCCCAAACCAAACTTGCACCGGTAGAGATTGAACTTCAACAACATTGGACTAAATTTATCATAAACAGTTTTGAATAATGCTATATAGGTCCCATTGTAATAACCTGTTGAGAGGTGTAACAATCATGCTAAACCCTATTGTAAATGACTCTTTGAAAATTGAAGATGTGCAGAGAGGTTGGAACAGAGCCTTCTATACCTAGGCGATACAGCAAACAGCGCAACCGTGCTAACACTCCAGCCCAAACAGCAAGTGAATGCTACAAGCGCATCCTCACCATTTCCCTGCTTGACCATGTTCTCAGTCAGCTCAACTCCAGGTTTGCCACCCATCACGTCCAGGCTATCCAGGGACTGTGTCTTGTGCCAGCTGCTCTCGTCTCCCTCGCTCCAGATGAAGCCCAAGAGAAGCTGACATCACTGATCAACTTGTACAAGGATGATCTACCATCACCAGGCAGTGTGAAGAGTGAAGTACACTGCTGGCGAGTCAAGTGGAAGGCTGAACTGGATGTTGCTGGACCTGACAACCTCCCCAAGACGCCCTGCAGCCCTTGCATATGCCAGCAAACACCTGTTCCCAAATGTGAGAACACTGATCACTATTCTCTGCACCCTGCCTGTGACCACCTGCTCATCAGAACGATCAAACAGCACGCTCAAGTTGGCGAAGAACCGCCTGAGGTCAACCATGGAAAATGACAGACTCACTGGGTTAATGCTGATGTATGTGCACAGAGACATTGAGGTTGACCCAGAGAAGGTCATATCTGAGTTTGCTAGGAGACACCCCAGGAAACTAGAGCTGAAGAACATCCTGACTGAGTGCTAAGAGACTAAATACAACCGTGTGGACCTGTGTGAACTTTATGCAAAGTTGTGCTAAACCGGAATAGTGTCTAGAGTCTCTATACTAGACATAATATTATAGTGCAAGACAGACTTGATATCTCTTGTGATAGTTAACTTAAGTAAAATTAGAGTATTTTATGTGTAATAGATTTTAAACAAAAATTACAATACATGTATATCAAAATAAAGTTTAACTGGTCATTTCTAGTAATGTGTACACCCACGCTGTGTTAGCTCGGCCAGCCAATCTCGGCACCCCCCCCCCTCAGAAAATCATGGGTACGCCTGATTGAATCCTACATGTATTTTCTTATTGTGATCATTATACTATGTATATTCATTGAAATAAAATATTGTTTAAACTAAACTCTTTCAATAGATCAATCCTTTGCAGATATGAACAGAACAGAACAGACATTTTATTTTGGGATTTAGGCAGGTAGCCTCTCATCCAACAAATACATTAATAACATCTGATCTAGATCAATATGAAACATGTAAATATATGAAACATGTGTTGATCGACAACGCACAGAGGATATCTATATATCCATTAACACTAAAACATACATGGAGGATAAACATGTATAAATAAATATAAAGCAAATAATGTATCAATTGTACTCATTAAATAAATTAAAACGCATTTTAAAAGCACATTGCAGAACATGTATTAATTTGATCGGTTGCCATTATTGTCCAAGTTCAATAATTCAATAAATGTTCGGGCGCTCAGTATAATATTTAGCTATATATCGTTTCGATATGTGTTGTTGTTTTTTACAGAAAAGACGGGCACGCTTATCAAATGAAATAAATGAATGTTAAACGAATAACCTACACGGAACTGTGTACACGTATGGGGAAACTGCAGCACATACTTATCATGTGCATACTTGTCCAGATAAAAGGTAATTATGTGTGCATTTCCATTAAACAGGTAAATATATACACATCAGTTCATTGATCATACCTACATACCCATTGCACTAATGTACCCATTCGCACATTTTGATACAAAATGTGTCTATATTTGTTTCTAAAAGGATATCCATTTTACCTCTAAGGCAAGTGCACCGTTTCTTGTTGGTGTCAGTAAAGAATAATACCAACATTCGTCTTAATAAACCTGCCGAGTGCATTCTTGAGCTAATTTCCATTATCTGCCGACCGAGGATGAAAATGCGACATAGGTTCGCATATACTTTCAAATATTAACAAATTATTTGGTTTGTTTCAGTGTTTGGTCGAATTATATTTCACCGAATGAACATTGATATCATTATCAACACGAGTGGCGCCAACCATGAGTGATAATAATAGCTTGCTATGTTTGTATGTATGTATGTATGTATGTATGTATTATATTTCACCGAATGAACATTGATATCATTATCAACACGAGTGGCGCCAACCATGAGTGATAATAATAGCTTGCTATGTTAAACAGTGCAATATTATTTGATCATTCACTTAAAGCGACATTACAACTTTAAGCACACCCAATGTAGTTCATACCCCAATGGAAACTATTAATTCGCGATCCATTCCTTAAAGCGACATTACATCGCAAAAAGCATATCAAATGCATTTTTTTCACGCATAAATGCATTGCTACTACACATTCTTCTGAATACATTCGAACACTAACATTGAGCCAATAAACAGACGAGTGCATTTGTGATCTACAAACTTTCAAACGTGAAAGTAGGATTTCATATAGCTGTCATCCGCGCTCCTGAATTGACGTTTGTTTACGCGATACTTTCGATTAGAGATAATTTAAATAAGATTAGTCTACGAATAAATATACATACGCACAGATGTGAGATATAACGGTAAATCTATACAATAAATCGTGTTATTCAGGATACACACATTGTATTACGCATGAATGTGAGATATAACGGTAAATCTGTACAATAATCGTGTTATCCAGGATAAACGCATTGTATTACGCATGAATGTGAGATATAACGGTAAATCTATACAATAAATCGTGTTATTCAGGATACACGCATTGTATTACGCATGAATGTGAGATATAACGGTAAATCTGTACAATAATCGTGTTATCCAGGATGCACGCATTGTATTACGCATGAATGTGAGCTATAACGGTAACTCTGTAAAACAATTGTATCATATAATAGGAAACTACATTCTGTATAAATGTGCGTTTTCAACGATGTAGTGTCGCTTTAACTATTGCTTCAATCAGAAATGTGTATGCTTTGTATGCACGTACCTTTTAATTGCTAGTGTTTATAAATATAGCCCATGTATCAATCTACTTGTTAGTTTATACACATTTATTTCAGCTCGATTGCGAAACACGTTCTTACAACTGATATTGATCATTCTCGAGACCTCATTCCTGATGGAATCAATCGCCACGAGGGAGAGAGAAGAGGCAACGTGGAATTAAATGCCTTGCATAAGGGTACAATTCCACAATGAGGGTGATTACTATAAGTTGTAAGAACCTGTTTCGCAATCGAGCTAAAATAAATTAGTATAAACTAGCAAGATGTAATCAGGGTTGTTCGGGGCCCAGTTTAATATATACTATGCATAATCAGCAGTATCATGGAGGCATCTGAGACCAAACCTGTGTATCTATAGCAATATCATGGAGGCATCCGAGACCAAAACTGTGTATCTATAGCAATATCATGGAGGCATCTGAGACCAAACCTGTGTATCTATAGCAATATCATGGAGGCATCTGAGACCAAACCTGTGTATCTATAGCAATATCATGGAGGCATCTGAGACCAAACCTGTGTATATATAGCAATATCATGGAGGCATCTGAGACCAAACCTGTGTATCTATAGCAATGTCATGGAGGCATCTGAGACCAAACCTGTGTATCTATAGCAATATCATAGAGGCATCTGAGACCAAACCTGTGTATCTATAGCAATATCATGGAGGCATCTGAGACCAAACCTGTGTATCTATAGCAATATCATGGAGGCATCTGAGACCAAACCTGTGTATCTATAGCAATATCATGGAGGCATCTGAGACCAAACCTGTGTATCTATAGCAATATCATGGAGGCATCTGAGACCAAACCTGTGTATCTATAGCAATATCATGGAGGCATCTGAGACCAAACTGTGTATCTATAGCAATATCAAAGTTCCTATTGTTCTCCCCCATTGCAATGCTATGTGTCAATGAACAAATAAATACATTCCCGCCACAGTCTCCGTGACACAGTGGTTAAGGCGTCTGCCTACGGAGCGGGAAGTCGAAGGTTCGAATATCGTCAGGGGTTCGTTTTGATATGGCCGGTTGGTGAGCCGCCAGCTAGTTAAATAATGGTTACCGATTGCCTACCAGCCTGGCGCATGGCATACACGCATAGGATTCGGGAAGTACTGATGTTTATAAAAAAAAGGTGCAAGAAAGTCAGAAATGGCTGGCCCTTTAAATATGGGTAACACTATAATAAACATACAATTAAGAAGGTATTCCTCACGTGACTACCCCATGTAAATAGTTCAATGAGCCCCATTCCAAGCATCAACCATGTTGCCCAAAAAGGATATGATATAGATAGTTTATTCTGAACAAAAAGCAAATGCTCATGAGTTCATTATAACATTGGCATTACAATACTTGGTCAATGGTGTATAGTTCAATCACAAATTCAACATTCAGTACATGCACATTTTGAAAGCATACTATCGAATTAAACTACATAGTGGTTACACATGATCAAATTGAATTCAAATAATTGTATAATATAGTGCAACGATCGGCAACCTGAAAGAGAAAATACATATATATACATACACGCACATACCTACATAATAGTATGTAATCATACGTACACATGTACATACATACACACATACATTTAATATAAACACTGAAAATATACGAAGATATTTAACAACAAATTGTATGGGATAACGCATATGTGAAAGATTTTGAGTTTCTTTGCGGAGAAAAGTGACTAGTAAAAGAAGATGTTTCTTTGCTCGAATGCTTTGAATGTAAACATTCCAAGATTTTTCAAAATAACTGTGTTTTCAGTAGATACCAACTCTACAAATTTTAAAATGTTCGGTCTTGACCAGAAATATTTCTTGATGTATTTTGTCCTTAGTTCATGATACAGGGAGCATTCAAGTAAGAAGTGAAACTCGTCCTCTAACGTATTACAATGATTACATTTTCTGTCATTTCTTGGTATTTTATTGGGCTTGTGCCATCTCCCTGTTTCGATTGCGAGCCGATGAGCAGATAATCTTAATCGTGTAAAGGCGGATCGGAACTTTCTTAATGTTATTTCAGTTAAATATATCTTGTACCCAAAGTCAGAGAATAACCTGTAAGATGATGCTCTTGTGGAATTTTGTATTTCTTCATTCCAGTTTTGTAAATATATATCCTTAATTCTTAGTTTAAACATATCGAGAAATGCCTCTTCGTTCCCAGCCCCCTGAAAAAGCCAAACATGAAAAAATCCTAAATTTTCTAGAGTTTCTTTTACCGATTTAGCCCAACAGTTCTTATTTGGGAGTCTTTCTATGTCATTTAACATCATATTGTATATCTTTTTAGTGTACTTTATGTCATTACTTTTAATAATTTTGAACCAATATTTAATTCTCTTATTAATCTTGTTTGGCGTAATGGAAGTCTTCCCAGTTCACCGTATATAAAACTATTTTGGGTTTGTAACCTAACACCCAATAAATTCTTGCAAAAATGTAAATGGATAGTTTCAAGTTTTCTAGATTCATTTAATCCCCATACTTCGCATGCATAATTTAGGATGGGAGCTATAAGTTTATCAAAAAGATCTAATGTATGTTTTAATGAAATACCGGTGAAGTTTTGAATATACCTTTTCAGTACATAAATTGCCTTTAACGCTTGTCCAGATAACGCTTCATATGTTGATAAAAACGACCCTCCAGTCGTGAATACTATACCTAGATACGTGAATTTATTTACAATCTCAATTTCTTTGTTATCATACATAAATTTAATATTACGTCTATTTCTACCACCTTTCTTAAATATCAATATTTTTGTTTTATTAATATTGACTACTAATTTCCATTTATCGCAATAGTTTTTAAGTATACATAAGCCATCTTTAAGACCATCTTCAGTATCGGAGAATATCACTATTATCATCGGCATATAACAGAATAAACAGTTTAAACATTCCAATATCAATACCACCATATACGAGTTTGTTATTCCTCACGTGACTACCCCATGTACACGTTACCATATTCGAGCGGGCGACATATTTCAATGTACCATGGCAATGTCTTACCTCTGAATAGCCTCACTCGGAACAACATCCGATACTCGGACTTTGCCGTTTAATGTCAATGGTATTTTATTTGTTATGTCGCCATCTTGTTTTCATGTATTCTCGAATCATGTTTTGTTGACAAATTGTTCTGTAACACAGAAAAATGTAAATAGACTATCTCGATAATTATTTTATCAGTCAAAATAGTTCGTACACGGTTTAGCTGTATCGTTCTTTAAGTATTGTAGGGTACAATAGTGGTTTTTATACACAGTAACTTTGTGATATAAACTGTAACTTTGTCACGAGCAAAGGTCAGGATTGCCAAACAACAGAAAGCCAGAACAGCCGATTGTTAGGTATAGCAAAATAAATAGATCATCTCGGGTGGATATTGTCAACCCTCGGAAAAATAATGCTTGGTACTTACATACAAATTGCTTAGACAATATACACGCAAACTTAAATGTATCCCATCACTATCAGAGCATCCATGTAGCATAAACACTTTTTGGACGAATGGGAATTTATGTTGTAAGAATTACTGCTATGTATTCGTCGTATAGTGTTCAACTGTTTTCAGGGAACTAGTTCCAAGCTTTCACTGGTGTGCGCATAGAAATACAGGCTTGCGCTGGTATCCATAATTCACCAGGTCAATATATTTACGTAGTTGAAATTCTGCAACGATAATTGTTTCCCATACGATTCGCGGATGGAAATACATAGCAAAGCGTTTCCAAGAATTGGCGCCAATTTGATCACGTTTCAATCGTCCTTCTATTGCATATTTATATGTAATAATATTTCTAGTTATGGATAGTCAAGCCTATATGGTGTACCGTATTGTTCTCAAACACAGCAAACCATTTGTCCATGACCGCAAGCGACTGTGATCAGTGTCATGTTTGTGCTGAAGCTGACACAACCCCGGCTCAGCTTAACATTTTACTAGGTAGCCGTCGATATGGTGTACTGTATTGTTCTCAAACACAGGAAACCATGTGTCCATGACCGCAAGCGACTGTGATCAGTGTCATGTTTGTGCTGAAGCTGACACAACTCCGGCTCAGCTTAACATTTTACTAGGTAGCCGTCGATGTTTACAAACATAACACATTCTTTTAATTTCAGAAATTGAAATGACGCTACTTAGTAAATTTACTATACTAACTCTACATAACTATGAGAAAACGTGGTATGAGGCTCGTGACATTTGTACATCCGAATGGGGAGGTAACCTATATATAGCAGACTCCGAGGAGAGACGCATTGTATTAAAACATTACAGAGACACCGTTTGGAATATGTGAGTTACTAAATTATATATAGCACACAGCATAGTAGTATATGTGTATTAGAAACATGCGAGCTACACAGATTATGAATCCGAGAGATCGTTCTCCAACAATGACTTTAGAACCTTTAGAATGGATGGCTGTTACATATAACTGTTGTTGCATATAGTAGTTATAGGACCTGGGAATAAGTCAATATAACGCAGATGTCGGGTTCTTGGTACGGATTCAGACACGCAGTCTCCATTCATTAGCAACGGTAATAAGTTCCATGGCAACATAAGTCTAACATCCAATAGTAGTACACGTGTTTCAAAGTGTTCAAAAGTATACTGGATATCGGATAAATACAAGGTAATCATAAGTATGCAAGTCCTTAATGTTCTCAAATTGTGCAAGCTTTGGGTGAAGCCCAATCACTCCAACATTCGTCTGCTGTCACAAGTTGCGCATGGTCCTTACAAATCCCACCAAAACTACAACAAAACTATCAAGTTTCCCAGAACTCCGGGAAATCTAAACATAAGTAATTGAACACATTAATAAAAATATACGGTCAATATCATAGTCAAACATACAATAGTGGCTAAACAATAGCCATATTACACTACCGTACAGATTTATATCGGTGTGCATGCTATAGTGCGATTTCAACCTATGAGCTGCCATGGCGAGTATATCCGTGTGACTATTAATAGGGGTAAGCCCCGTGTGGCTATTAATAGGGGTAAGCCCCGTATGGCTATTAATAGGGGTAAGCCCCGTGTGGCTATTATTAGGGGTAAGCCCCGTGTGGCTATTAATAGGGGTAAGCCCCGTGTGGCTATTAATAGGGGTATGCCCCGTGTGGCTATTAATAGGGGTATGCCCCGTGTGGCTATTAATAGGGGTATGCCCCGTGTGGCTATTAATAGGGGTAGGCCCCGTGTGGCTATTAATAAGGGTAAGCCCCGTGTGGCTATTAATAGGGTAAGCCCCGTGTGGCTATTAATAGGGGTAGGCCCCGTGTGGCTATTAATAGGGGTAGGCCCCGTGTGGCTATTAATAGGGTATGCCCCGTGTGGCTATTAATAGGGGTAAGCCCCGTGTGGCTATTAATAGGGGTATGCCCCGTGTGGCTATTAATAGGGGTATGCCCCGTGTGGCTATTAATAGGGGTATGCCCCGTGTGGCTATTAATAGGGGTAGGCCCCGTGTGGCAATTAATAGGGGTATGCCCCGTGTGGCTATTAATAGGGGTAAGCCCCGTGTGGCTATTAATAGAGGTAAGCCCCGTGTGGCTATTAATAGGGATATGCCCCGTGTGGCTATTAATAGGGGTAAGCCCCGTGTGACTATTAATAGGTGTAAGCCCAGTGTGGCTATTAATAAGGGTAGGCCCAACTAACACAGAAACTATCAGTGTCATATATCAGCGGTCATGCATAGCGTTGTAGGGTGAGCATAGGCCAACGGATTTTTTTATATTGTTTTTGGTTCTAAAGACTATTTATTTTATTTTTATTTTTTAAAAATGATTTCTCATGATATTTTTTCACCGGTGTCTTCGTTAACGAATTTTATATAAATACTGTTGGAGTGTATAAAAGGGTGATAGCTCTAGAGTATTGGTGATATCCGATCAAGATGCCTATGGTTAAATATAATAATAATACTACTATTCCACTCAGTTCAGGTAGATGACAACACGAGGTTACAAATCATATGAAATACACATGAGTCTCGTGTCGGTGCTGTACACCGTGCACGTAAAAGAACCAGAGGAGACTCTGGAATGGGTCTCTGTCTGTATCATTGCACTATCCTCCAAAAATCTAAAATGACTAATCTCTTCAGGAGGCGTTGCTCATATTGGCAACCGGTAGTGACGATAAATAAACGTAAAACACACACCTGCCTGCCGGAGAGTACTCTAACATTGCAGCTACAAGTTCATAGAATTTCATAAATATTACATATAACAACATTCCAATGTATAATTCCATATTTAGTGTTGTATAATCTCGTTAGCAAATATACACAGTCTAAATTCTGTGACAGTGTCGCCATTCATATCCATAACTGAATTAAGACTATAACTATTGTGGGGCTTTCTGCGATATTTTGGATTTAAATATCGTGTTAAACGATCTTTAAACATTTAAAATTACCAAAACAGTATTCCATTAAGTGTACTAGTGTGTCTAATCGGTATCAGCGTTACTGTATTATTCGATAGTGCATCGTCGGCATTTCAAAAACGAATACCAAACCAATCGTCAAAATGAATCTATTTTCAATCATGTCCAAAATTTGATAAAAAGAATCTGAACGAGTTATGCATGATAGTACACATATTTTATATTAAGCATCGCGAGACAATGTACTCTGATAACAAGTGTATAGCTTGTGGGTCAACAGCATCTGAGCATACTTGTCCATTTTCTTCATTTTCTCTCCTCTAAAAAACATTAATTATATTTTGGGGAGGGCCATAACTAATGTTGTTAAATCTTGTGGCCCAACCTATTTGCTTCAACATTTATTGACATTTCTTGTGAAAAACAATGTCATACATCGTATATGCTATGTATAAATATACAAGTGTGTTCATTTGTTTTTTTCTGTTCATTGTATACATTGTATATAGAGTGAATGCAATACAATATTATTAAACTAACTTAAATTAATTATATCCTTTTAATTTCATTTTTAAAGTTTAAACTTTATTTATTTTACAACGATTGCGAAGCAAGTTTTAACAACTTATATTAATCACTCTCGTTGGCGCGGATGGAAGCGTTAATGTGATCATTCATGTGGGAGGAAACCGGAGTACACGGAGAAAACACACATGTCCGATCTGGCGACCACCATACTATCTCACATACTTAACATCAAGCGAAAGCTCAAATTTTGTTTAGATCGACGTTCCTTGGAAACCATATACATTTATTGTATACGCCCAATCTTAGAGTATGGTGCTGTTGTATTTGCCAATTGCACACGTGAGCAAAACGCCATCCTTGAAAAAGTCCAATATGAGGCCGTCCGTATTGTCACTGGTGCAACAAAACTAGTCTCTACACAAAAGTTTTTAAATGAGATTGGTTGGGACACTCATGAGTCCAGGCGTCATAAACATAAACTTATACTCTTCTACAAGATGAAGTCAAATCTAACTCCACCTTATCTTTCTAAACTTTGTCCACCCTCTGTTCACAATGAAACATACCGGCTGCGCGACAATGACGATTTTAGAGTACCAAGAGCACGACCAACACAATATGTTAATGCTTTTCTCCCTTCAACTACTAGAGCCTTTAATGATCTCCCAACATCACTTCGAAACGCACCGATTCTTTCCTCCTTTAAAAGACAACTCTTTATGCCAGTCAACAAAGTGCCATCATATTACCTTTCAGGTAAGCGGAGATTGCAGATTCTGCATGCCCGTCTCCGTACCAAATGTAGCTCACTTGCTGATGACCTCTTTTCAAAAACTATTATTCCATCACTGCTATGCACTTGCGGAGAGCGGGAAACAACAGCACATTTCTTTTTCCATTGCAGAAATTATGATACAATCAGAGCACCACTAATAAACTCCGTTAATGTACACTGTAATGCTTCTCTAAAGACCCTGCTGTTTGGAAATACATCATTATCAGATGACTTTAATGAAACTATTTTCCATGCAGTGTTCATATATATAGAGAAATCAAAACGTGTTGACTGATCTTGAAATCTTAGTTATCTGACCGACTTCAACCGCCATTATCGCTCCTCCTACATCTCTCGTACTTCTATTCTCTTCTAATCTTTAACTCATTCTAAAAGTCAATACTTAAGCTACATTATTATTCTTATAAAATGTATCAATGAACATTTTCAATTTTAGTCGAGTTTTACTACTATAATAAATTTTAACTGCCATATCCACGCAATTATAATTAGTATGTAGTGGAGAGAATTACCATAAGCTCTTGTAGCTTTCAATTCAATCCACTTGTCTTGATAGTTGTATTGTATGGATGTTATATTAGCCTGGGTTCCAGTCTGTCGATTTTTCACTTTTTAACTTCTAGCCAAATGACATTGATATGATTAGAAGGTCAATACGGCCCAATAGTAATAGGTGTTAACATATATTTATTTGACTGACAAGGCAAAATATATCGACGCCTGTTCCCAGGCTAATGTTATATGTACAGATGGTATATGTCATGTTTATCTTGATAAATAAAATATGTTTAAACCAATTACTCTCGTTTGCGCGGATGGAAGCGTAAATGTGGTCATTCGTGTGGGAGGAAACCGGAGTATCCGGAGAAAACCAACCTGCCCGATTTGGCGACCACCATACATACCATCTCACATACTTCCCGGTCCGAGGATCGAACCCGGGTTGCATTGGTGATAAGCAAGCGAGCGTGCTAACCACTGCGCTAATCAGACAGCCACTTGTCATTGTAGTATATCACTCGACACATTTCTAGTACGTTTTACTTACACAATAAACCATGGGGAGGACCGGATCTAATGCTATGACCTGTGGTTCAACCAATGTATGTATGTATGTATGTTGTACTTGTATGATTGTGATTGTGTTTATATATATATAATGAAATATGATTAAACTGAACCATTTTCAGAACCAAACACGTATGGATTCGTCTACATAACGTTCAAATAACGAGGTGTATGACGTTTGCAGATACGATTACATCAACTTTTTGCTTTGACAATAAGCCATTTGTGTGCGAGAAAAAAGGGGGTAAGCAATCAGGAATTGCGCCAAATTACACAAGTTTGTGTAAGGTACATCTTGCTAATACGAAATAAGACATTGCCTTAAATGGGAATCGGTCATTCTTTTAAACATACATATAGGGATGTCAAAGCCTTTCAGAATTACTAACCGTAAGTTTCTAGTCATTAAATTACACTAAAAATGTGTTGAGATTTAATCGGATATGTGTTAATATGCTATAATAGCGCTATCTGCTCCCGCTACGTCTTGTATTTCCTGTACATTGACATCATAGAATGATATAAACTTATCGTGCTTATCATGTTTAGCTGAGAGGCACGAATATATCAGAATCCATTACCGATGCTACCCACGTAGAATAACGACCCCCAGTCATTATTCTGTAGGAAAAGTGACCCATTTTCAATAAAATACTGACTCCAGTTAAAAGATAATGACCCTATCGATGATATCTATAAAATATTTACCCCACCTAATCGATTACTAACTGACTATTAACTGTGTTATTATTGCTAATACTAGTCCTGGTCACATGTAATTAAAACATATTGGAATTATTGTATCAATTCATAATTTTAAAAGTGTGTAATTGTTTTCTGAACGTAATTTAGTCAAATAAATCGGCGACAAAATGTAGAGCTAGAGGAGGACTGCTGGCAAGAAGAACCTGTCAGTATATTGTCGGTATTTAGACGTCCTTTGTTCCTATTTTTTCGTCGACCATGACATTTATGTTACTGCTTCCAGTGTAAATGGTTCCATTACTGACCGGGAACGAGGCAATAGGAGGCTGCGATTATAACTACATTTTGATTCCGATTTATTTGACTAAAATAAGTTCAGAAAACAATTAAACACTTTTAACATTCTGAATCGTGAGTTGTAGAAAGCCGCTATTTGTTCTACTGACCCTACATGAGATATTTACTGACCCTCCATAGGCTTATGTAGGGTCACCACGTGACCGCCTTTGACCAATGGAAAGAATATAATTTAGTGGAAGGCGCAATGATATGTGTTCTGTGCCACAGGGATTCGGCACGTTTGGGGGTACTAGTATATATATTTAAGTACAGGGATTCTACTCTGTGGGATGTCAGATTTCGCATCGATCAGTAAAATGGCCCTATCTGAGACAATTTTGTACAAAGCTGTCCAAATATAACGCCTATCCCGAGTCTTTATATTGGTCTTCAAATAAAACACAACTTTAAGCTGCATGCATGTATACTTTGCAAACAATTGCCACAAACAGTGGCCATAGCAGGTCACATTTCCGTACTAGGACACGGGTTCTGTCAGCAACACAAAAAAAAATCTTCGACGGGAGAGTTTTAACTGTGAATAACATTATCAATAAAATGTGTTTCCACTAACGTGTAGGTTTATTCGGCAAAAATGTACGTCAAAAAGAGATTTCGTAGCATTTTCAATTTGTTTTGAAAAATTCTAAAGCGGTGCAATTCGCATCGAAATGAGCGTTGAAACGAGCGTTCTGATTGGATTATGATTATTCTTCATATATAAAAAAACATCTTGTTACATTCTAATAATCCAATCAGAACGCTCGTTTCAACGCTCGTTTCAACGTGAATTGCGCCGCTTTAGAATTTTTCAAATCAAATTGAAAATGCTACAAAATCTCTTTTTGACGTACATTTTTGCCGAATAAACCTACACGTTAGTGGAAACACATTTTATTGATAATGTTATTCACAGTTAAAACTCTACCGTCGAAGAATTTTTTTTGTTGCTGACAGAACCCGTGTCCTAGTACGGAAATGTGACCTGCTATGGCCAATGTTTGTGGCAATTGTTTGCAAAGTACACATGCATGCAGCTGAAAGTTGTGTTTTATTTGAAGAACAATATAAAGACTCGGGATAGGCGTTATATTTGGACAGCTTTGTACAAAATTGTCTCAGATAGGGTCATTTTACTGATCGATGCGAAATCTGACAGCCCACAGAGTAGAATCCCTGTACTTAAATATATATACTAGTACCCCCAAACGTGCCGAATCCCTGTGTTCTGTGCCAGTGGTCGATAGTGGGAAAAGTCTGCAAACAACAAATATTAATAAATGAAACTTTTAATTAATTATTAATTTTAGAATGCATCTGACCTACATCATTCTAACCAGCCAACGAAACATGAAGTTTGGATTGTAACCAGCTCTCTGAAATTACGGAGCACGCCTGTTGTCACCTATTAAGAACAAAGCGGCCACTCAGAGAATATTAACCAATCAATTCATCACGACATTCAGCCTGCTATATAATATGTACATAATTATTCTGAAACCTTAGCACGTTGGACTTGTAATCCAGAGATCGCAGGTTCGATCCCCTTTCTGACCCTAATAAAATTAACAGTCTTTCAAATGGAACTTTAAGCACGTTGGACTTGTAATCCAGGGGTCGTAGGTTCGATCCCCATGTCTGACCCTAATAAAAGTAACAGTCTTTCAAATGGAACTTTAAGCCGAGGTCTCGTGTTGGTGCTTTACACCGTGCATGTAAGAGAACCAGAGGAGACCCTGGAATGGGTCATTATCTGTATCTGTATCATTGCGCTATCCTCAAAAATGACTAATGTCTTCAGGAGGCGTTGCTCATATGTTGCTAAACTGTTTAGCGACGATAAATACACGTAAAACACACACTTTGAAACCTTCACTAGTCTCATTTTTCCTAGCGTAATATCAATTGATTCATAATCTGTGACCTGTACTATGACAATTGATGGATACTCTGTGACCTGTACTATGACAATTGATGTCAGTGTAGATAATCTGTGACCTGTACTATGACAATTGATGTCAGTGTATATAATCTGTGACCTGTACTATGACAAGTGATGTCAGTGTAGATAATCTGTGACATGTACTATGACAATTGATGTCAGTGTAGATAATCTGTGACCTATACTATGACAATTGATGTCAGTGTAGATAATCTGTGACCTGTACTATGACAATTGATGTCAGTGTAGATAATCTGCGACCTGTACTATGACAATTGGTGTCAGTGTAGATAATCTGCGACCTGTACTATGACAATTGATGTCAGTGTAGATAATCTGCGACCTGTACTATGACAATTGATGTCAGTGTAGATAATCTGGGACTTGTACTATGACAATTGATGTCAGTGTAGATAATCTGGGACATGTACTATGACAATTGATGTCAGTGTAGATAATCTGTGACCTGTACTATGACAATTGATGTCAGTGTAGATAATCTGGGACATGTACTATGACAATTGATGTCAGTGTAGATAATCTGGGACATGTACTATGACAATTGATGTCAGTGTAGATAATCTGGGACATGTACTATGACAATTGATGTCAGTGTAGATAATCTGTGACCTGTACTATGACAATTGGTGTCAGTGTAGATAATCTGTGACCTGTACTATGACAATTGGTGTCAGTGTAGATAATCTGTGACCTGTACTATGACAATTGGTGTCAGTGTAGATAATCTGTGACCTGTACTATGACAATTGGTGTCAGTGTAGATAATCTGTGACCTGTACTATGACAATTGGTGTCAGTGTAGATAATCTGTGACCTGTACTATGACAATTGGTGTCAGTGTAGATAATCTGTGACCTGTACTATGACAATTGGTGTCAGTGTAGATAATCTGTGACCTGTACTATGACAATTGGTGTCAGTGTAGATAATCTGTGACCTGTACTATGACAATTGGTGTCAGTGTAGATAATCTGTGACCTGTACTATGACAATTGGTGTCAGTGTAGATAATCTGTGACCTGTACTATGACAATTGATGTCAGTGTAGATAATCTGCGACCTGTACTATGACAATTGATGTCAGTGTAGATAATCTGTGACCTATACTATGACAATTGATGTCAGTGTAGATAATCTGTGACCTGTACTATGACAATTGATGTCAGTGTAGATAATCTGTGACCTGTACTATGACAATTGATGTCAGTGTAGATAATCTGGGACTTGTACTATGACAATTGATGTCAGTGTAGATAATCTGGGACATGTACTATGACAATTGATGTCAGTATAGATAATCTGTGACCTGTACTATGACAATTGGTGTCAGTGTAGATAATCTGGGACCTGTACTATGACAATTGGTGTCAGTGTAGATAATCTGGGACTTGTACTATGACAATTGATGTCAGTGTAGATAATCTGGGACCTGTACTATGACAATTGATGTCAGTGTAGATAATCTGTGACCTGTACTATGACAATTGGTGTCAGTGTAGATAATCTGCGACCTGTACTATGACAATTGATGTCAGTGTAGATAATCTGTGACCTGTACTATGACAAGTGATGTCAGTGTAGATAATCTGCGACCTGTACTATGACAATTGATGTCAGTGTAGATAATCTGTGACCTGTACTATGACAATTGGTGTCAGTGTAGATAATCTGCGACCTGTACTATGACAATTGATGTCAGTATAGATAATCTGTGACCTGTACTATGACAATTGGTGCCAGTGTAGATAATCTGGGACTTGTACTATGACAATTGGTGTCAGTGTAGATAATCTGGGACTTGTACTATGACAATTGGTGTCAGTGTAGATAATCTGTGACCTGTACTATAACAATTGGTGTCAGTGTAGATAATCTGGGACTTGTACTATGACAATTGGTGTCAGTGTAGATAATCTGGGACTTGTACTATGACAATTGGTGTCAGTGTAGATAATCTGTGACCTGTACTATGACAATTGATGTCAGTGTAGACGAGATCGACAAGTCATTTAATATAATCTTTATTCTTGTAAGAAGATGTAAGATGGTTCATTGATTTTAACTTTTAACCACTCACTAGAGCAGACATACGTAGATCATTTCAATGTTGTTTATGGGAATTGCTGTGCAGGAATTGTGTGTGTCGATTTCGGCAATTTCGAGATTTTCTTTGCGATATTAGGAGATTCTATTGAGATATGAAGGATTTCTATTCTGGATTGCGGGAAAAAATGAATTCTTGATTTTTTTAAAATCATGAACTATTTGTTATTTAAATAGACTGTTGATCACATTTCCTTGAATCTCATATTTAAGATTTGTTATTTATATAAATTTATGACTACACACTTTGGAATCTGCTTCCCGATATAGTATACCCGAGTTGTTTAAAACACCGCCAGATTTAACCTTAACTTTACGTACGGAGCCCATCCTTTGGTATCTTGTTTCCCATGGTGGTCCGCCTGCAAGGGTACATCCACCGACTTGCTTCCCCCAGATATAGTATACCCGAGTTACACCACCAGATTCAACCTTAGCTTTACGTACGGAGCCCATCCTTAGGCTACTTGTGAATATTTGATCTTTGACCATACAAGCCTATGTAACATGTTATGGTGAGTACTTGTGAATATTTGATCTTTGACCATACAAGCCTATGCAACATGTTATGGTGAGTACTTGTGAATATTTGATCTTTGAACATAGAAGCTATGTAACATGTTATGGTGAGTACTTGTGAATATTTGATCTTTGAACATAGAAGCTATGTAACATGTTATGGTGAGTACTTGTGAATATTTGATCTTTGAACATAGAAGCTATGCAACATGTTATGGTGAGTACTTGTGAATATTTGATCTTTGACCATACAAGCTATGCAACATGTTATGGTGAGTACTTGTGAATATTTGATCTTTGACCATACAAGCTATGTAACATGTTATGGTGAGTACTTGTGAATATTTGATCTTTGAACATACAAGCTATGTAACATGTTATTGTGAGTACTTGTGAATATTTGATCTTTGAACATACAAGCCTATGTAACATGTTATTGTGAGTAGGCTACTTGTGAATATTTGATCTTTGAACATAGAAGCTATGCAACATGTTATTGTGAGTAGGCTACTTGTGAATATTTGATCTTTGAGATCATTTTTGTCAATTGCATCATTTGTATACAGTCTACAACCGTTATGTCGAATTCCATCTGACCGAGCAAAATACTTCGACATAACCGAAGTTTGACATAACGACATTCGATATAAACAGAGCCAGTTATAAAATTATAGTGTCTTAACGGGACTTTGATCCGACTTCGAGGTAACCGGAGATTTCGGCATAACCGACTTTGACATAGCGGACGTAGACTGTATTTATGATGATCGAATTGTGTATAATAGACATGAAGCGATACTAGTATGTAGCTCAATAATTTCTTTTCAGGCGATTGTACGTTCAAACAGAGAACCGTAAGTCGAATTGTTGATGACGTCACCACGACATCGGACATCAACATATTAAGATTTCCAACAGCATACATGGACGTATGCAAGTCAGTTTGTTTGTTATTCACCACCCACTATAGTAATTGTTGGGGTTTCGAATTTATCCGTGAGCAATTCAACTGCAGCTTATACTTTACCAACGACCCTTTCTACTTTGTTGACACAGCAAAAGATGACGACAATGCCGTATTAATGTCAATAAAGGACTGTTACGCAGGTAATGTTTTAATGATCCTTCTTAGGGAAGTGACTTCTGTGGCTACGTGGTTACGGTCGTTGTCTTCAAATCACTTGCCACTCACCGCTGTATTTTCGAGTCCCACTTTGGGCGTCACATGTGTTCATTGTGAGGAAGCTATCCAGCGGGCTTGCAGAAAGCCGGTGGTTCTACCCAGGTGCCTGAACAATCGCTCGGAGGGTCACCTGGGGTCTTCCTCCACCAATAATAGATGGAAAGTCGCCGTATGACGTCAGCTGTTGGTGCTACTAAACCCAAAAACAAAATGTATGGTGTTCTGTTAGGGCTATCGAATATCACAATAGTTCTGTGGAATCCGCTATGCATTATGCTACGATTATGATGCACTATGTGTGTGCATCGATTCTGTGCCATGATACATTGGGCAATGTTTCCTTGTTGATACACGAGGTCCAAACAGAACACTTCTCGTAATGCGCATGCGCCATAACGATGTTCGTAAATGCGACAATACATCACAGAAAGCAAAACTGCATTTATTACGTATAAATAACATCGCTACTACAAATGTTTCCGAAATAAATCGAACACTAACTTTCAATCAATAAACAGTGTATGTAGTCTAGCCTTCACACGAGATGGTCGCCGGGTACTCCGGTTTCCTGCCACACGAATGACCACATACGCCAACGAGAGTGATTAATATACGTTGGTAGAAATTGCTTCGCAATCATTGTAAAATAAATCAAGTTTAAACTTGGCCTTCACACTCTCAAAAGTGAAAGTACGATTTCATATTATGGTCTATGTATGTATGTTCCATTAATATCAAACCCCTTGCGGGGACCTATACATGTTTTCCTGGGCATACTTAGCCGACCATAACAGTTAACCAGTACTAAGCAATGTGTGTGAGGTGCCTTGCTCAATGACACTACATACGTGGCCTGACTGGGTATCGAACCAGGACCTTTCGATCCCAAATCCGACTCTCTACCATTGGACTACGTACGCCACACTACCACGCTTCTGAATTGACGTTTGTTTATTATTGAAGCCTAAGCTAAATGCGTGATCCTATTGTTCATTTTCACCGATGTAGTGTCGCTATAAGAAAAACAAGTAAACATTAGTCAATGTTTCTAACTATGTTTTAGATAGGATCGAATCGCCAACAGCAACAACAACCAACGAATCGACAACAGCACCAACCACCAACGAATCGACAACAGCAACAACCGCCATCGAATCGCCAACAGCAACAACCGCCATCGAATCGCCAACAGCAACAACCACCAACGAATCGCCAACAGCAACAACCATCATCAAATCGACAACAGAAACAACCACCAACGAATCGACAACAGCAACAGCCACCAACGAATCGACAACAGCAACAACCACCAACGAACCAACAACAACACCCATCATCGAATCGACAACAGCAACAACCACCAACGAATCTACAAAAGCAACAACCACCAACGAATTGACAACAGCAACAACCACCAACGAATTGCCAACAGCAACAACCAAGGAATCGCCAACAGCAACAACAACCAACGAATCGACAACAGCAACAACCACCAACGAATCGCCAACATCAACAACCACCAACGAATCGACAACAGCAACAACCACCAACGAATCGACAACAGTAACAACCACCAACGAATCGCCAACAGCATCAACCACCAACGAATCGCCAACAGCAACAACCACCATCGAATCGACAACAGCAACAACCACCAACGAATCGACAACAGCAACTGCCACCAACGAATCGACAACAGCCACAACCACCAACGAATCGCCAGCATTAACAACCACCAACGAATCGACAACAGCCAAAACCACCAACGAATCGCCAGCATCAACAACATCCAACGAATCGTCAACAGCAACAACAACAACCAAGGAATCGCCAACAGCAACAACCACCAACGAATCGACAACAGCAACAGCTACCAACGAATCGACAACAGCAATAACCACCAACGAACCAACAACAACACCCATCATCGAATCGACAACAGCAACAACCACCAACGAATCGACAACAGCAACAGCCACCAACGAATCGACAACAGCAACAGCCACCAACGAATCGACAACAGCAACAACCATCAACGAATCGACAACAGCAACAACCACCAACGAATCGACAACAGCAACAGCCATCAACGAATCGACAACAGCAACAACCACCAACGAATCGCCAACATCAACAACAACAACCAAGGAATCGACAACAGCAACAACCAGCAACGAATCGACAACAGCAACAACCACCAACGAATCACCAACAGCAACAACAACCAAAGAATCGCCAAACGCAACAACCACCAACGAATCGACAACAGCAGCAACCACCAACGAATCGCCAACAGCAACAACAACCAACGAATCGACAACAGCACCAACCACCAACGAATCGACAACAGCAACAACCGCCATCGAATCGCCAACAGCAACAACCGCCATCGAATCGCCAACAGCAACAACCACCAACGAATCGCCAACAGCAACAACCATCATCAAATCGACAACAGAAACAACCACCAACGAATCGACAACAGCAACAGCCACCAACGAATCGACAACAGCAACAACCACCAACGAACCAACAACAACACCCATCATCGAATCGACAACAGCAACAACCACCAACGAATCGACAACAGCAACAACCACCAACGAATCGACAACAGCAACAGCCACCAACGAATCGACAACAGCAACAACAACCAAGGAATCGGCAACAGCAACAACCAGCAACGAATCACCAACAGCAACAACAACCAAAGAATCGCCAAAAGCAACAACCACCAACGAATCTACAACAGCAACAACCACCAACGAATTGACAACAACAACAACCACCAACGAATTGCCAACAGCAACAACCAAGGAATCGCCAACAGCAACAACAACCAACGAATCGACAACAGGAACAACCACCAACGAATCGACAACATCAACAACCACCAACGAATCGACAACATCAACATCCACCAACGAATCGCCAACATCAACAACCACCAACGAATCGACAACAGTAACAACCACCAACGAATCGCCAACAGCATCAACCACCAACGAATCGCCAACAGCAACAACCACCATCGAATCGACAACAGCAACAACCACCAACGAATCGACAACAGCAACTGCCACCAACGAATCGACAACAGCCACAACCACCAACGAATCGCCAGCATCAACAACCACCAACGAATCGACAACAGCCAAAACCACCAACGAATCGCCAGCATCAACAACATCCAACGAATCGTCAACAGCAACAACAACAACCAAGGAATCGCCAACAGCAACAACCACCAACGAATCGACAACAGCAACAGCTACCAACGAATCGACAACAGCAATAACCACCAACGAACCAACAACAACACCCATCATCGAATCGACAACAGCAACAACCACCAACGAATCGACAACAGCAACAGCCACCAACGAATCGACAACAGCAACAGCCACCAACGAATCGACAACAGCAACAACCATCAACGAATCGACAACAGCAACAACCACCAACGAATCGACAACAGCAACAGCCATCAACGAATCGACAACAGCAACAACCACCAACGAATCGCCAACATCAACAACAACAACCAAGGAATCGACAACAGCAACAACCAGCAACGAATCGACAACAGCAACAACCACCAACGAATCACCAACAGCAACAACAACCAAAGAATCGCCAAACGCAACAACCACCAACGAATCGACAACAGCAGCAACCACCAACGAATCGCCAACAGCAACAACAACCAACGAATCGCCAAAAACAACAACCACCAACGAATCTACAACAGCAACAACCACCAACGAATCGACAACAGCAACAACCACCAACGAATCGACAACAGCAACAGCCATCAACGAATCGACAACAGCAACAACCACCAACGAATCGCCAACATCAACAACAACAACCAAGGAATCGACAACAGCAACAACCAGCAACGAATCGACAACAGCAACAACCACCAACGAATCACCAACAGCAACAACAACCAAAGAATCGCCAAACGCAACAACCACCAACGAATCGACAACAGCAGCAACCACCAACGAATCGCCAACAGCAACAACAACCAACGAATCGCCAAAAGCAACAACAACCAACGAATCTACAACAGCAACAACCACCAACGAATTGACAACAACAGCAACAACCACCAACGAATCGCCAACAACAACAACAACCAACGAATCGACAACAGCAACAACCACCAGCGAATCGCCAACAGCATCAACCACCAACGAATCGACAACAGCAACAACCACCAACGAATCGACAACAGCAACAACAACAACCAAGGAATCGCCAACAGCAACAACAACCAACGAATTAACAACAGCAACAACCACCAACGAATTGCCAACAGCAACAACCAAGGAATCGCCAACATCAACAACAACCAACGAATCGCCAACATCAACAACCACCAACGAATCGACAACAGCCACAACCACCAACGAATCGCCAGAATCAACAACCACCAACGAATCGACAACAGCAAAAACCACCAATGCATCGACAACAGCAACAACATCCAACGAATCGTCAACAGCAACAACAACAACCAAGGAATCGCCAAGAGCAACAACAACCAACGAATCGCCAACAGCAACAACCACCAACGAATCGACAACAGCAACAACCACCAACGAATCGACAACAGCAACAGCCATCAACGAATCGACAACAGCAACAACCACCAACGAATCGCCAACATCAACAACAACAACCAAGGAATCGACAACAGCAACAACCAGCAAAGAATCGACAACAGCAAAAACCACCAACGAATCACCAACAGCAACAACCACCAAGGAATCGACAACAGCAACAACCACCAACGAATCGCCAACAGCAACAGCCACCAACGAATCGACAACAGCAACAACCACCAACGAATCGACAACAGCACCAACCACCAACGAATCGCCAACAGCAACAACCGCCATCGAATCGCCAACAGCAATAACCACCATCGATTCGACAACAGCAACTGCCATCAACGAATCGACAACAGCCACAACCAGCATCGAATCGACAACAGCAACAACCACCAACGAATCGACAACAGCAACTGCCACCAACGAATCGACAACAGCCACAACCACCAATGAATCGCCAGCATCAACAACCACCAACGAATCGACAACAGCAAAAACCACCAACGAATCGACAACAGCAACAACCACCAACGAATCGCCAACATCAACAACAACAACCAAGGAATCGACAACAGCAACAACCAGCAAAGAATCGACAACAGCAAAAACCACCAACGAATCACCAACAGCAACAACCACCAAGGAATCGACAACAGCAACAACCACCAACGAATCGCCAACAGCAACAGCCACCAACGAATCGACAACAGCAACAACCACCAACGAATCGACAACAGCACCAACCACCAACGAATCGCCAACAGCAACAACCGCCATCGAATCGCCAACAGCAATAACCACCATCGATTCGACAACAGCAACTGCCATCAACGAATCGACAACAGCCACAACCAGCATCGAATCGACAACAGCAACAACCACCAACGAATCGACAACAGCAACTGCCACCAACGAATCGACAACAGCCACAACCACCAATGAATCGCCAGCATCAACAACCACCAACGAATCGACAACAGCAAAAACCACCAACGAATCGACAAAAGCAACAACCACCAACGAATCGCCAACAGCAACAACAACAACAACAACCAAGGAATCGCCAAAAGCAACAACCACCAAGGAATCGACAACAGCAACAACCACCAACGAATCGCCAACAGCAACAGCCACCAACGAATCGACAACAGCAACAACCACCAACGAATCGGCAACAACAACAACCACCAACGAATCGACAACAGCAACAACCACCAACGAATCGCCAAGAGCAACAGCCACCAACGAATCGACAACAGCAACAACCACCAACGAATCGCCAACATCAACAACAACAACCAAGGAATCGACAACAGCAACAACCACCAACGAATCGCCAACAGGAACAACAATCAAGGAATCGCCAAAAGCAACAACCACCAAGGAATCGACAACAGCAACAACCACCAACGAATCGCCAACAGCAACAGCCACTAAGGAATCGACAGCAGCAACAACCACCAACGAATCGACAACAGCAACAACCATCAACGAATCGACAACAGCAACAACAACAACCAAGGAATCGCCAAAAGCAACAACCACCAACGGATCGACAACAGCAACAGCCACCAACGAATCGACAACAGCAACAACCACCAACGAATCGCCAACAGCAACAGCCATCAACGAATCGACAACAGCAACAACCACCAACGAATCGACAACAGCAACAACAACAACCAAGAAATCGCCAAAAGCAACAACCTCCAACGAATCGACAACAGCAACAAGCACCAACGAATCGCCAACATCAACAACCACCAACGAATCGACAACAGCAAAAACAACCAGCGCATCGCCAACAGCAACAACCACCAACGAATCGACAACAGCAACAGCTACCAACGAATCGACAACAGCAATAACCACCAACGAACAAACAACAACACCCATCATCGAATCGACAACAGCAACAACCACCAACGAATCGACAACAGCAACAGCCACCAACGAATCGACAACAGCAACAGCCACCAACGAATCGACAACAGCAACAACCATCAACGAATCGACAACAGCAACAACCACCAACGAATCGACAACAGCAACAGCCATCAACGAATCGACAACAGCAACAACCACCAACGAATCGCCAACATCAACAACAACAACCAAGGAATCGACAACAGCAACAACCAGCAACGAATCGACAACAGCAACAACCACCAACGAATCACCAACATCAACAACAACCAATGAATCGCCAAACGCAACAACCACCAACGAATCGACAACAGCAGCAACCACCAACGAATCGCCAACAGCAACAACAACCAACGAATCACCAAAAGCAACAACCACCAACGAATCTACAACAGCAACAACCACCAACGAATTGACAACAACAGCAACAACCACCAACGAATCGCCAACCACAACCAACGAATCGACAACAGCAACAACCACCAGCGAATCGCCAACAGCATCAACCACCAACGAATCGACAACAGCAACAACCACCAACGAATCGACAACAGCAACAACAACAACCAAGGAATCGCCAACAGCAACAACAACCAACGAATCAACAACAGCAACAACCACCAACGAATTGCCAACAGTAACAACCAAGGAATCGCCAACAGCAACAACAACCAACGAATCGACAACAGGAACAACCACCAACGAATCGACAACATCAACAATCATCAACGAATCGACAACAGCAACAACCACCAACGAATCGCCAACATCAACAACCACCAACGAATCGACAACAGCAACAACCACCAACGAATCGACAACAGCAACAACCACCAACGAATCGCCAACAGCATCAACCACCAACGAATCGCCAACAGCAACAACCACCATCGAATCGACAACAGCAACAACCACCAACGAATCGACAACAGCAACTGCCACTAACGAATCGACAACAGCCACAACCACCAACGAATCGCCAGAATCAACAACCACCAACGAATCGACAACAGCAAAAACCACCAATGCATCGACAACAGCAACAACATCCAACGAATCGTCAACAGCAACAACAACAACCAAGGAATCGCCAAGAGCAACAACAACCAACGAATCGCCAACAGCAACAACAACCAACGAATCGACAACAGCAACAATCACCAAGGAATCGACAACAGCAACAACCACCAACGAATCGCCAACAGCAACAGCCACCAACGAATCGACAACAGCAACAACCACCAACGAATCGACAACAGCACCAACCACCAACGAATCGCCAACAGCAACAACCGCCATCGAATCGCCAACAGCAATAACCACCATCGATTCGACAACAGCAACTGCCATCAACGAATCGACAACAGCCACAACCACCATCGAATCGACAACAGCAACAACCACCAACGAATCGACAACAGCAACAACCACCAACGAATCGACAACAGCAACAGCCATCAACGAATCGACAACAGCAACAACCACCAACGAATCGCCAACATCAACAACAACAACCAAGGAATCGACAACAGCAACAACCAGCAAAGAATCGACAACAGCAACAACCACCAACGAATCACCAACAGCAACAACCACCAATGAATCGACAACAGCAACAACCACCAACGAATCGCCAACAGCAACAGCCACCAACGAATCGACAACAGCAACAACCACCAACGAATCGACAACAACACCAACCACCAACGAATCGCCAACAGCAACAACTGCCATCAAATCGCCAACAGCAATAACCACCATCGATTCGACAACAGCAACTGCCATCAACGAATCGACAACAGCCACAACCACCATCGAATCGACAACAGCAACAACCACCAACGAATCGACAACAGCAACTGCCACCAACGAATCGACAACAGCCACAACCACCAATGAATCGCCAGCATCAACAACCACCAACGAATCTACAACAGCAAAAACCACCAACGAATCGACAAAAGCAACAACCACCAACGAATCGCCAACAGCAACAACAACAACCAAGGAATCGCCAAAAGCAACAACCACCAAGGAATCGACAACAGCAACAACCACCAACGAATCGCCAACAGCAACAACCACCAACGAATCGCCAACAACAACAACCACCAACGAATCGACAACAGCAACAACCACCAACGAATCGACAACAACAACAACCACCAATGAATCGTCAACAGCAACAACAACCACCAACGAATCGACAACAACAACAACCACCAGCGCATCGACAACAGCAACAACCATCAACGAATCGTCAACAGCAACAACAACCAGGGAATCGCCAACAGCAACAACAACCAACGAATCGACAACAGCAACAACCACCAACGAATTGCCAACAGCAACAACCAAGGAATCGCCAACAGCAACAACAACCAACGAATCGACAACAGCAACAACAACCAACGAATCGACAACAGCAACAACCACCAGCGAATCGCCAACAGCATCAACCACCAACGAATCGACAACAGCAACAACCACCAACGAATCGACAACAGCAACAACCACCAGCGCATCGACAACAGCAACAACCACCAACGACTCGTCAACAGCAACAACAACAACCAAGGAATCGCCAACAGAAACAACAACCAACGAATCGACAACAGCAACAACCACCAACGAATTGCCAACAGCAACAACCAAGATATCGCCAACAGCAACAACAACCAACGAATCGACATCAGGAACAACCACCAACGAATCGACAACATCAACAACCACCAACGAATCGACAACAGCAACAACCACCAACGAATCGCCAACAACCACCAACGAATCGACAACAGCAACAACCACCAACGAATCGACAACAGCAACAACCACCAACGAATCGCCAACAGCATCAACCACCAACGAATCGCCAACAGCAACAACCACCATCGAATCGACAACAGCAACAACCACCAACGAATCGACAACAGCAACTGCCACCAACGAATCGACAACAGCCACAACCACCAACGAATCGCCAGCATCAACAACCACCAACGAATCGACAACAGCCAAAACTACCAGCGCATCGACAACAGCAACAACATCCAACGAATCGTCAACAGCAACAACAACAACCAAGGAATCGCCAACAGCAACAACAACCAACGAATCGACAACAGCAACAACCACCAACGAATCGACAACAGTAACAACCACCAACGAATCGCCAACAGCAACAACCACCAACGAATCGCCAACAGCAACAACCACCAGCGAATCGACAACAGCAACAACCACGAACGAATCAACAACAACCACCAACGTATCGCCAACAGCAACAACCACCAACGAATCGCCAACAGCAACAACCACCAACGAATTGACAACAACAACAACCACCAACGAATCGCCAACAGCAACAACCACCAACGAATCGCCAACAGCAACAACCACCAACGAATCGGCAACAGCAACAACCACCAACGAATCGACAACAGCAACAACCACCAACGAATCGCCAACAGCAACAACCACCAACGAATCGACAACAGCAACAACCACCAACGAACCGACGATGACGACAACAGCAACAACTAATGTACCCACATCAACGACGACCGCCACGAACAGCTGTACCTCTACTTGCAAGTGCTCTGATCTCTCCAATTATATAAAAAATTACAATATTGACCCTGTTTGGGCCAACTTGACAGTGGAGGAAAAGGTTGCCCAGATTGTACTTAAGTTGCGTGTGGATAAAGCAAAATTATCCTCAACAACGAGGAAGAAAACATCTGCTCAAGATGAACGTGTTGCATCAAAGTCGATAGGTTGCGTTGCATTAGCCTTTATGTGTACACTGTTTGGACTTTTAATTGTCTCCGATGGCTTGACCCTTTTTAAATATGTGACGCAACTAAGAGCGAATACGAAAGTCCATGCTATGAAACATGAAATGGACGAAACTTCTTTATAATTAACAATTACCTAACAATGTCACATTATTAAGCAGAACCAATAATTGTGTACATTCTTCAGGTATATTTGTAAGGTCCTAACAACACTTCAATCACATTTACAACAATATTAAGCTTTGGTCATGAGAATATATAAATTAACCGTCGCCCTGACCTAGTGGTTAAGTTGTCCGCCCATGTATCTGGTTATCGAAGGTTCGAACTTCATCAGGTATTCATTCTATTATGGCCGGTCGATATAATAGTCGCTACCGGTTGCCCATTTGAGCGACGCCTCCTGAAGAGATTAGTCATTTTAGATTTTTGGAGGATAGTGATACAGACAGAGACCCATTCCAGAGTATCCTCTGGTTCTTGTACGTGCACGGTAGATATAGTAATTCAATAACCATAAGAAGCGATAGTGGAATAAATTTACTAGCATGTTGTGCAAAGGAAACAACGATAAAAAAGAGGAAACTCTTAATAGGACGTTAGATCTACATTTAGGGAGTATTCAGTAGCAGTAACTGACCGATGTCTCTCATTGGTAGCCATTATTTAAATAGCTGGTGGATCACCAACAGGCCAATAACAGTCCGAAAGACTTAATGTGACTTTAAACCGTGATTTCATGTTGGTGCTTTACACCGTGCGCGTAAAAGAACCAGGGGAGACTCTGGAACGGGTCGCTCTCTGTATCAGTGCACGTACCTCAGCGGAGCGATTTAGGCAGTGTGCGAATACCTTACATAAACAATACATGACGTCATTGTACTTCTGGTCCAATTTAAATGCACGAGAAGAAAATTATCGATAATATGCACGTATCGAAAACATATCTACGGAAGCCCTGGAGGGACATTTTCCTTATTTGTTATTACTTATTTGTTAAGAGTTACTCATTTGCTCGGCCATTTTGAATGTCGACACTCAAGACGGATGACTTATGGTCGGACGCAATTAACTAAATTCATGTCAACTAGCATGCTCATGGTGTTGATGCTACAAACATTCTTATATGTAGAGAGTGTAGTGCCGTCGGATATTCCGCGTATCAGAAATGGTTTCACCAGAAATGAATGAATTAAAATATATTTTATGGAAGGATTGAAGTATGCTGAAATTGTTCTTTTTTTGTTTTGTCGCCATAATATTAAAATAAGCATTCCTCATTTAAAGCGTATCTGACAAAAGTTAAATCTACAGAGACGTCCTCATCAATACTCGCATGTACACGATGTAATAAATATAGTTCGGCAGTGGGGAGTGTGTAGGTTATAGGACAATGTGGAAAAGACATACGAATAATGAAACACATATGCCCCCTTGCAACAGATGAACGAAAATCACATAGGTTAAAGCGAATGGTGTATACGCTCAAAGAGCCTAATTACGTATGGCATGTGGACGGTTATGATAAATTAAAACCCTTTGGATTCTGTATTCATGGGTGCATTGACGGTTATAGTCGTAGAATCATGTGGCTTGAAGTAGCATCTAGCAACAACGATCCCGCTATTGTCGCGAAATACTATTTGGACTGTTTAAAACACTTTCAAAATGCTCCACGAATTTTAAGAGCAGATAATGGAACAGAAAACAGCAGTGTGAGTTTTCTGCAGCCGTTTTTCAGATACACTTCATCTGACCGTATGGCCGGCATGAAAAGTTTCATGTATGGAAAGAGCATAGCAAACCAGAGGATAGAATCGTGGTGGGGGATACTCCGTAAGCTTGGTGTGCATTGGTGGATTAATCTTTTCAAAAATATTAGGGATTCAGGAATGTATGATTTTGAAAACCTAGTGACAAAAGAATGCTTAAGATTGTTTGTGTGCTTTGCAAACAGATCTGGATAGAATTGCAAAAGGATGGAATTCTCACAATATTCGACGACAGAAACGTTATACTGAATTGCCCTCGGGAAAACCGGATGTTATGTATTTTGTCCCTGAACTGACGGATGGGTATAACTATAAGACAGCTGTGAATCCCGAAGATGTCGATATCTGTATAAATCTTTATGGTAAAGAAAATGAAGTTTGCAGTACAGAATTTAAAGAAATTGTAAACATTATAAAACCTAATGTTTGAATCCCACTCCTCCCATACGAAGCATTAACACTATTCAATGAGCTTTATAATAATTTGGAGATATACGTATCATAAAAGTCCTATACATGTATGGTGAATTGTCTCAACGGCTTAGCCAAGATAAAGGTGTTGCAGAATGGTCAACATTTCAAACACTTTAAATCTTAACAAATTTATGTTTTTATCAAGAACAGTGTATATTGCGTAAACATTTCTGTATTGGTATATATGAGCAATTAAAATGTCACAACATTTCATATCTCACTTTTCACGTGCGCGGTATAACCAAAATAGTGTAGGATTGTATGTTTTTTCAGCAAGTGCACAAACAGGTTTAGATTATTGAGTTTAAAGGCATGGATAATGACTAATTTGATTAACGGATATTTTCTATGTAGATTTCTCGTAATGTATGGGGCATACATACAGTACATATACATGGATGAATTTGTTAATTTAAACAATTTCCAACAACGGAACTTATGTAAAGTATTGAAATAGCACCATCAGTTATCTTGTTTTATAGAATGTTTTTATAGTATAATTTTTGCATACAATGTTATAAACATGATATTTTGTATAATTTTGATCATTTATTGGTAGCTACATTAACAAGAAAGTTTCATTGAATATCTTCCTGACAGAATTTTCATATGTCAAACGAGAGAGGCAGAAAATTTAAACATTGTTTGAAGGTCTGAGTCAGTTTCAATGAGATAGACAATTCCTGCCCTATGGACGGTACAATTTGATTGTCGTGTACAATTCATAGTAGTTTTTATTGGCTATACTTGATATATTATGAAAAGGTAATGAGTAACCATTATAAACAGAGGATATTTGTTTGTTTTGAGTGAATATGGAATATATCTCACTGAGAAGTGAGAAAATATGAAAATGTTCTCACTTCGAGGTGAGATATATTCCATATTCACTCAAAACAAACAAATTTTCTTTTTATTTTATGCTAATTGGTGAAAAACAAACACAAAATGAAGAAATTAAAATAGCTGGCCGTCGTGTTTTTGTGCGGATGAATACATTGACGACTATACGTCGTGAGTCGATACACAAATATGCCGCCATCTTGAATTTAAAGTTGAATCGAGGGAAAAAACATGCAAACATTTATTGGATTTATTGTTACAATTTGCAGTGACAAACTTCGAGACATTATTAGTTGTATTTCGCTTTTGATTTGTTTCATAGCAAAAACAATAATACAGGTAAATAGTGTCATTGAAGCCAGGTAAACAGTGAACATTAAATAACACGTCGTCTAAGCATTTAAAGGGAGAGTAATAGTGCAAGAATAGTGTATTGGGAAGGGAGATAATAAAAATAGTAGTCCAGCAAAATACAGTGAGTGATATGGATTATATCTCACTGATAGAACACTGTATTTCATCAATTAGCATAAAATAAAAGCATATATTAGTAACTAAGTTAATGAAAGTATACAGAAAAAAAACATATTTTCTAAGACAAAAAAGGATTTAAAAAATAATTGTTGTCTTGTGGTTCATAATGCATTTACAACAGCGTATGTCATGTTGCTAGTCTCATCTACAACAGCGTATGTCATGTTGCTAGTCTCATCTACAACAGCGTGTGTCATGTTGCTAGTCTCATCTACAACAGCGTATGTCATGTTGCTAGTCTCATCATCTACAACAGCGTGTGTCATGTTGCTAGTCTCATCTACAACAGCGTATGTCATGTTGCTAGTCTCATCATCTACAACAGCGTGTGTCATGTTGCTAGTCTCATCTACAACAGCGTATGTCATGTTGCTAGCCTCATCATCTACAACAGCGTATGTCATGTTGCTAGCCTCATCATTTACAACAGCGTATGTCATGTTGCTAGCCTCATCTACAACAGTGTATGTCATGTTGCTAGCCTCATCATCTACAACAGCGTATGTCATGTTGCTAGTCTCATCATCTACAACAGCGTATGTCATGTTGCTAGTCTCATCATCTACAACAGCGTATGTCATGTTGCTAGCCTCATCATCTACAACAGCGTATGTCATGTTGCTAGTCTCATCATCTACAACAGCGTATGTCATGTTGCTAGTCTCATCTACAACAGCGTATGTCATGTTGCTAGTCTCATCTACAACAGCGTATGTCATGTTGCTAGTCTCATCTACAACAGCGTATGTCATGTTGCTAGTCTCATTACAACAGCGTATGTCATGTTGCTAGTCTCATCTACAACAGCGTTGTCATGTTGCTAGTCTCATTTACAACAGCGTATGTCATGTTGCTAGTCTCATTTACAACAGCGTATGTCATGTTGCTAGTCTCATCTACAACAGCGTATGTCATGTTGCTAGTCTCATCTACAACAGCGTGTGTCATGTTGCTAGCCTCATCTACAACAGCGTATGTCATGTTGCTAGCCTCATCTACAACAGCGGATGTCATGTTGCTAGTCTCATCTACAACAGCGTATGTCATGTTGCTAGCCTCATCTACAACAGCGTATGTCATGTTGCTAGTCTCATCATCTACAACAGCGTATGTCATGTTGCTAGCCTCATCATCTACAACAGTGTATGTCATGTTGCTAGTCTCATCATCTACAACAGCGTATGTCATGTTGCTAGCCTCATCTACAACAGCGTATGTCATGTTGCTAGTCTCATCTACAACAGCGTATGTCATGTTGCTAGCCTCATCTACAACAGCGTATGTCATGTTGCTAGTCTCATTTACAACAGCGTATGTCATGTTGCTAGTCTCATCTACAACAGCAGATGTCATGTTGCTAGTCTCATTTACAACAGCGGATGTCATGTTGCTAGTCTCATTTACAACAGCGTATGTCATGTTGCTAGTCTCATTTACAACAGCGTATGTCATGTTGCTAGTCTCATCTACAACAGCGGATGTCATGTTGCTAGTCTCATCTACAACAGCGTGTGTCATGTTGCTAGCCTCATCTACAACAGCGTATGTCATGTTGCTAGCCTCATCTACAACAGCGGATGTCATGTTGCTAGTCTCATCTACAACAGCGTATGTCATGTTGCTAGCCTCATCTACAACAGCGTATGTCATGTTGCTAGCAGCGTATGTCATGTTGCTAGCAGCGTATGTCATGTTGCTAGCAGCGTGTGTCATGTTGCTAGTCTCATCTTTTCGTTATAACCTTTATTTATTTTACAACGATTACGAAGCAAGTTTTAACGACTAATTAATCTCTCTTGTTGGCGCATAATTTCCTTTATGTGGTCATCCGTGTGGGAGAAACCCACCTGTCCGATCTGGCGAACCCGGGTTGCATTGGTGAGAAGCGAGCATGCTAACGACTGCGCTAAGTCATCTCTTGTATAGGCTCTACCAGAGTTTCTTAACACAGCCGACTTCAGTTCACCGAAATGCCTCCATGGCGCAGTGGTTACAGGCGTAGTACTTTGAACAACTGTAGCCTCACACCGAGGGTTATGTATATTGAATCTTAATCAGACACGGCTGAGTGTATGTATGTATGTTCCTTTAATGTCAAACCCCTCTCGGGGACTTAGACATGTTTTCCTGGACAGGCTTAGCCGACCTAAGCGATTAACCAGTACTAAGCAATGTGTGTGAGGTGCCTTGCTCAATGACACTACATACGTGGCCTGACCGAGTATCGAACCCGGGACCGTTCGATTCCAAATCCGACGCTCTACCACTGGACCACGGACACCACACAGTGCTGAGTGGGTGCCAAATGAATGCCATAACATTGTGAAGTATGCTTATTATAAATTAAGAATACTATAATATGCTTGGATTAATTAAGATAAGCTTACTATCATTATAAACTTAACAAGTAAATTTGATTTTGCCTGATTTTTGCACCCGAGTTACATTCAGCAATCCTGGGTAACATTAATTTGCGTAGGATATGATTAAATATACATAACCTTACCTCGGGTACCAATCAGTATACTGAATGTTTTAAGAGTTGGGTACGATTCAGGCTTAGTATGGACAATAACCGTTACTGTGTTGCTCGTCCGGTTTGAATATCTACAGTCATCAAGGCGGCGGGGGGATCTTGACGGTGTGACATATCATCCGATAACAGCAACCAAATCTAACATACAGTGCAAAATTACCTTCCAATATAAATCTAAACCTTTGAGCATGGGATATCACCATGACCGTCTAAGTAAAAGTCTGGGTTTTGTGCAAAACATATCGTCTCATTGTGGTGAAAATGTTTGCCAAGTTCTTTCACAATCCCTTGATGCTCATGAAGCAAAAACAAAATCGGGGACCCTTGAGTACTAATAATGACATATAAGTTGATATAACCTTGACCTTTAGGTAACGGCCTGTGGTTTTTTTGCGCAACAAATTGCACCACTGTGTTGAATGTACGACTATGTGAGATTCATTTCAAAATTTCTTTAATAAGTATAAAAATTATATGCGACAATAAATGAACAGACAGACATACAAACGGAATCTAGTAAACCTAGTGTCCTAATAATGGTAGGGGACCAATAAAGGCAATTTTAGTGGTAAACTATATTATTATCAATAACTATTGGTAATAACACTGTAAACAAGGATTTATGAAACAGTTTTAAAGACATACACTGAGACTTTATGCCAAATTGTGATGATTCCGAAGGAAGATTCTCTATAGCACATTCACAAGTTAGCAAATGCACTAATTTTCATAATTTACATAATCGGTTTCACATGCTTTTATTTTCTAAGCACAAAAGCGTTATCATTCCGTACCACCATAGTACCCATTGTCACAAATATGGTGTAAACTATTAAAATGCACATTTATGAGGAATTGGTTTCAAACATTAAAGTATCAGGATGACACTGAATAACACAACTACTATGCATTTATTTCCACAACATATACAATCCATTTTCAGGCTGACCACTTTTCTTTCTCCTCACGTTTATAGCCATGAAAATAGTCAACTATTTCAAGTGCCTCAGGCCGAACACCATCACTGTAGTCGAGTGCCTTACACAATATACGGTAGATTTTACTCTCACAGTTGTTATAGTCGGTTTCAAACAAAGCAGTCAGTATTTCTAAACCATCTGGTTTTGCCTTCTGCTTCATTTTACTCATTATATAATGAACTGGTTCATCTGCACTGTTCCAGGCAGCTCAGCCATGACCTCCACTAATGTACATGCAAGACTCCAAACGTCTGTCATTCTGTTTGCACTTCCTCTATCAAGCAGTACCTCCGGTGCCTGGTATGGAGGTGTACCAGGCTGTAAACAACTCCCAGCCATAGTCGTCGTTACAGTGTTCATACACCCATATCACATAATTTCACTACATTAAAATTGTTTGCGACAAGAATGTTGTCAGGCTTCATGTCCCTATGGATGATCAATAGGTTGTGTGCATGCAGGTAAGCAACAGCTCGAGATATCTTCAATGAAACACTCAAATTCAAGGACATGTGCATTGTTGTCTCATCGACACCAAATAGACAGTTGTCCAAAGTAACACCATCAATAAGTTCTGAAACCAAATACAATCGATCACTTTCCATGGCATATGCTATCAACAACACAATACTTGGATGTCTCAGCCTACCATGTACGCAACGTTCACGATCAACAATAGGCTTTGCGATCTTCATGCGCTTTATAACTATCTCTTTTATTGCAACTTGTGTGCCTATCCAGCATCCTTAATACACAATACCAAATCCTCCCTTTCCAATTTCTTTACCTAGGTTTACATCAGCCAAGTTTACCCATGGAACTGAACAAGAAGAGCTGGCAAGATTTGTTGACTTTAAATATTTAGGTTTCGTTGGATCAAAGTCAGTTTGTGAATTTCTTGGAAGGCTGTCCAGAGTGTTGATGTTTTGTGTCTGAGTTCTGAGTGTCTGTGGCTGTGTACTGAATATCAGTGGTTGAGTGCTAAAGTTCTGTTGTGGATGAGTGTTTAATGTCTCTGACTTAGTACTAATGCCCCGTGGATGGGTGTTTAATGTCTGTGACTGAGTACTGATGTTCTGTGGCTGTGCGATGATGTCCTGTGGCTGAGTGATGATATCCTGTGGCTGAATGATGATGTTATGTGGCTGAGTGTTGATGTTATGTGGCTGATTGCTGAATGTATGTGGCTGGATGCGCCGTGGTAGATCTTCCGATGGTGTATCGAGTGTATTCAGCTGTTCTGGTTGGTATGTCAGGGACTGTTCTGTTACACTGCACTGGACAGTATATGTGTACAATTGTTTATCTCTGCATATGCCTGCAGAATATTCTCCAGGAACTGTTACTTTCAACACTGACGCAATGAGCCCTTCAAAAACAAGATCTCCATCGCTAAACCACTGAAACAAGATAGTTTTGTTATGCAACGGTGTTATCGAAATGGCCATATTGAAGACGATTGGGGACTGGATCGAAAACAGTGGGTGAACAGAGGCGTTGACCCAAGCCAACATCGCCACATCTGGGAAAGCTGATTCCTTCCTAAAAGCCAGCCACAGTATGTAGCTTGTTCATAATGGAAATTCCAACAATCCAGAGACAATCCACAATTCCAGTTTTGGGCCATAACCTTGTCACTCGAATTAGCTATGCTGATATTTGTAAGAGCCATTCGCTACGGAAATTTCAAGCTGTATGTTCAAGCACTCCATAGGTTGATACTGTGGTGTTTTGCTTTAAATCACGCCAATTATGCCAGGTGGCTACCCATATGGTGAGACTTTCAGAGACCAAATCAGTGATTTATGATGAATTTTCATCAGGAAGGTTTGTCATTCACAAAATTAACCGCCACTTTTCAGCAATAGCGATCGACCATGCCCATGAACAAAATAACAGATGTGTTTATTGGAGAGGAATTAATATAAGTTTTCTGAAAACTTGTTTTCCAATCCAAACCATTCACAATATATGTAATTTGTAACATTTGTTGTATTATACATGTAAATTTATTGGAATAAATACTGTTTTACCAACATATGTGTCAAAGAAGATGGTGGTGCAATAGGTTTGACTGAAAACAGTAGTCAACTACTAAGTCACGCTGCGGATGATCTGGATCTATGTTGTTTGTAAAAGTCTTTAAATGTATCAAGAATGAAATGGGTTAAATAAGAAAATATATTAATTAATATCAGCACATCATAGAAGTTGCTTGGAGCTTGGATTCATTAACTAAGACGCACATAACAATTGTGTGTGTATTGTGAAACAAACTTCAGCTAACATTAACTAGGACGCACAGAACAATTATGTGTGTATTGTGAAATAAACTTCAGCTAACATTAACTAGGACGCACAGAACAATTATGTGTGTATTGTGAAATAAACTTCAGCTAACATTAACTAGGACGCACAGAACAATTATGTGTGTATTGTGAAACAAACTTCAGCTAACATTAACTAGGACGCACAGAACAATTATGTGTGTATTGTGAAATAAACTTCAGCTAACATTAACTAGGACGCACAGAACAATTATGTGTGTATTGTGAAATAAACTTCAGCTAACATTAACTAGGACGCACAGAACAATTATGTGTGTATTGTGAAACAAACTTCAGCTAACATTAACTAGGACGCACAGAACAATTATGTGTGTATTGTGAAATAAACTTCAGCTAACATTAACTAGGACGCACAGAACAATTATGTGTGTATTGTGAAACAAAATTCAGCTATATATATATATAGGACGCACAGAACAATTATGTGTGTATTGTGAAACAAAATTCAGCTATATATAGATATAGGACGCACAGAACAATTATGTGTGTATTGTGAAACAAACTTCAGCTAACATTTTGTTATTAGGTAAATGGCGGAATATTGTCAATCTGAACCACATACTACTTTACTACAAAGCATATAAATGCAACCACTTTTTGAGTAATGTTGTAACTTATGGGGAAATACCACCCAACAAATTATTGCCACATTGTTAAGATGCAGAGACGACCATGTGAATAAATTCTGGGCCACGATTTTATTTCTTTGCGTGAATCAATGTCTAAAATTATTGGAATCGCGCGCACGCGCGCACGCACGCACGCACGCACCATACCATACCATACATACATTAGGTTTCTTAAATAATGTTCATATTTATATTGTTTAGTTTATATAAATTAATTTTAGCTCGATTAGGAAACACATTCTTACAACTTATAATCTCATTCCTGATGGAATCCATTACCATTAGTGAAGTGGCAATGTGGAATTTAAATGTCTTGCCTAACGGCTCCAGCGGGACTCGAACTCCTAACCTTTCGCACCTGAAGCGAACGTGCTCTCACGACTTATATATTGTTAATTGCATTGTTGCTGCTATATCTGAGACAAGCTGATACGGGGGAACACAGACATCGATTGAAACTGCAACTCACGTTCATTTATTTCAATTGATTTTCTTTCTCTATTCTATATTTTTCACAGTACATGTACACCTTTACTGTTTGTATCTTGTACCTTGTAAGAAACTGTTGTACCACCAATGGCAATATAGAACTTGTCGGACTGTATCAAACTAGTCTCTCAGACAATACTATATTCACGGGATGGCCTAATAGAACTTGTCGGCCTGTACCATACTAGTCTCTCAGGCAATACTATATTCACGGGATGGCCTAATAGAACGTGTCAGACTGTACCATACGAGTCTCTCAGGCAATACTATATTCATTGGACGCCCTCATAGAACGTGTCAGACTGGACCATACTAGTATCTCAGGCAATACTATTTTCATTGGACGCCCTCATAGAACGTGTCAGACTGGACCATACTAGTCTCTCAGGCAATACTATATTCATTGGACCCCTAATAGAACGTGTCAGACTGGACCTTACTAGTCTCTCAGGCAATAATATTTTCATTGGACGCCCTAATAGAACGTGTCAGACTGGACCATACTAGTATCTCAGGCAATACTATTTTCATTGGACGCCCTCATAGAACGTGTCAGACTGGACCATACTAGTCTCTCAGGCAATACTATATTCATTGGACCCCTAATAGAACGTGTCAGACTGGACCTTACTAGTCTCTCAGGCAATAATATTTTCATTGGACGCCCTAATAGAACGTGTCAGACTGGACCATACTAGTATCTCAGGCAATACTATTTTCATTGGACGCCCTCATAGAACGTGTCAGACTGGACCATACTAGTCTCTCAGGCAATACTATATTCATTGGACCCCTAATAGAACGTGTCAGACTGGACCATACTAGTCTCTCAGGCAATACTATATTCATGGAATGGCCTAATAGAACGTGTTGGCCTGTACCATACTAGTCTCTCAGGCAATACTATATTCATGGTATGACCTAATAGAACGTGTTGGCCTGTACCATACTAGTCTCCCAGGCAATACTATATTCATGGTATGACCTAATAGAACGTGTTGGCCTGTACCATACTAGTCTCTCAGGCAATACTATATTCATGGTATGACCTAATAGAACGTGTTGGCCTGTACCATACTAGTCTCTGAGACAATACTATATTCATGGGATGGCCTAATAGAACGTGTCGGCCTGTACCATACTAGTCTCTCAGAAAACTATTTTCATTGGACGGCCTAACAGAACGTGTCAGAATGTACCATACTAGTCTCCCAGGCAATATTATATTCACGGGACGGCCTAATAGAACGTGTCGGACTGTATCATACTAGTCTCTCAGACAATACTATATTCATGGGATGGCCTAATAGAACGTGTCGGACTGTATCATACTAGTCTCTCAGACAATACTATATTCATGGGATGGCCTAATAGAACGTGTCGGACTGTATCATACTAGTCTCTCAGGCAATACTATTTTCATTGGACGGCCTAATAGAACGTGTCAGACTGTACTATACTAGTCTCTCATACAATACTATTTTCATTGGACGCCCTAATAGAACGTGTCAGACTGGACCTTACTAGTCTCTCAGGCAATACTATATTCAATGGACCCCTAATAGAACGTGTCAGACTGGACCTTACTAGTCTCTCAGGCAATACTATGTTCATTGGATGGCCTAATAGAACGTGTCAGGCTGTACCATACTAGTCTCGCAGGCAATACTATATTCACGAGGAATAAATCATAGATAGATTATTAGGTCTACGCATTTATTTAGTGAAACTATTCTCGACCAAGTTAAATAAAACACAACAGAACAAGAACCTCTGGACTAGTCAGTACCGTAGCCAGAGACAAATTTCGACTGATGCAATCTATGAGGTCCAGGGGCATGTTTCCCCTTAACATTGTTGCGGTATAGAAGCGATTTCCTGCGTTTTCTTATTTTTGGAGTTTAGACGTATAATATGTACTGACCTTTCAGCTCTCTAGCTGTCAACATTTTATACAGCAAAGGAATATGTTTTGCATTTAATTTTTATTAATTTATGTTTTGCTTTACCATTTTAACTGTCTCGGTGTGCCTCAGTGTGGCTACGTGCCTGCTCATGTGCTGATCTTTTTTTACATTATTAAGGACATGTTTAATTCATATACTATGTACTATATAATGAGGTGTTATGGCTGAATAACGTCTTGCCGACCAGAGGGTAACAAATGGCTGTCAGACAGCTTGTTCGGTAACCCCTATTATCTATACACATGTATATTATAATTATACGAAAATTATCAAACCTAGAAAGAAACTAATTATTTCTGAGAAATCCGTAAATGTATGGACATACGTGTATAATCTTGCACTGTCCCTACTGACTAGTGAAAATAAGTAGGCACACACATTAAGTTCCTTGTACTTAATACGTACACAACCCCGCTACCGCATGTTACATAGTTTAAACTTTATTTATTTTACAACGATTGCAAAGCAAGATTTAGCAACTTATATTAATCACTCTCGTTGGCACGGATGGAAGCTTGAATGTAGTGATTCATGTGGGAGGAAATCGGAGTACCCGGAATAAACGCACCTGTCCGATCTGGCGACTACCTTACAATCTCACATACTTCACTACACTCCCAACGTTTGCCAATCCGACTCTGGAATGGACACGATGCTTCTGTGGGTGGTTGTTTAGATTGTGTGTTTACGTTTATTTATCTTCGCTTTAGTAGGCTACTAGTATTGGTCTTTTTTAGATTTTGGAGGATAGTGCAATGATACACATAAACACCCATTCCAGAGTCTGCTCTGGTTCTTTTACGTACATGCGCAAAGCATCGACACGGGACCTCGGTTTAAACTCCCATCTGAAATACTAGGGCCAGGCTGTAGAACGAACCTGCCATCCCTGGACTACTGACCCGTCTATTATTTAAATTGTTAACTTGATATATTAATATATATAGCTCGCAATAGTCTATGAATAGGTTCACGCTATACAATTTTATATTGTGCACGCCAGACTCCAATATAAAGTTTCTTGCATCTAAACTTACTGATTAGTATATAACGGTAAAAAGAACTGCGATGTGGAGACGTTACAGACGGATCTGTAGTCCAGTGGTAACACGCTGGACTGGTAATCCAGGGATCACAGGTTCGATCCCCCGTCTGACCATAATAAAATTAACAGTCTTTCAGATGGGACTTTAAACCGAAATCTCGTGTCGGTGTTTTACACCGTGCACGTAAAAGAACCAGAGGATACTCTGGAATGGGTCTCTGTCTGTATCATTGCACTATCCTCCAACATCTAAAACGACTAATATCTTCAGGAGGCGTCGCTCATATGGGCAACCGGTAGCGACGATAAATAAACGTAAAACACACACACGATGTGTAGAAATGTATACTGGAGAGCATTGTTGTAATATGTAGCATGTTGACAAGTAGGCCTGTGTGTAGGCCTATGTGCTTTATCGAACCAGCGATCCATGAATTCCCAGTCGAACGTGTCGAGTAGACCTACATTAATTTAGACATGTTGAATACACGTACCGACCCGTAACCGATCTTCATCATGTTGTCGGTTATAAAACATATAACATTGATCACGCGATAATGCTGTTAAGGGGTTATGACACCTACGATTTGCAAGATATTGACCCAGCTGTCACTAAGCTTCTTTTCTCTCGTTAAGAATAACTATTGACCCAACTTGCTCTAGCTCTGCTAGCGAGGTTGTAGTAAAGCCACTGATGTCACTCAGTAACCATGTATTGAACTTTGTCTCCAAGTGATGCATGAAACAGGACCGTATTTTTATGGGTTGACCGGTCAATAAACCAGTAATTTCGAGTCACAACCGCACTATTTGTTTACATTTCTTAGAATGCACCCACATGTTTTTGAGACATCACACCATATGGATATTGTCTCTCTCTCTCTCTCTCTCTCTCTCTCTCTCTCAGCATTATGTTTGTTAAATTGTCGTTTTATTAAATATACATGCTTGCCATCGGCGAACATATTCAAAACCATTTGCACCAGTTGTCGGATATTTCGTCTGCACCGCCACCACACCAGTTCAGTTTGTGGAGATTTCGTCTGCACCGCCACCACACCAGTTCAGTTGTCGGAGATTTCGTATTCTAACATATCTTAGAAGTTATTCCCCCTTAAGTTTAACTAAAATAATATTATTATAAACGCATTAAAACAGATAAATTTGTTCAATGTTCAACTCGTCTGCGTTTTCCAATATCACTATATACCTTTGTTGTCTGCGTTTTACTATACATTACATATCGTCTGCATAAGCGTCTGCGTTTTAGTCTGAGCCGTTTATGGGGATCTTTTCAGCATAGTGTTTTCGTCTGCACACAACACAACATAACCTGTTCTAGGCTGTTGACGGACTCGGTTGAAATATTTATTTCCGGATATTTGGATCATGTGAATCACGCCTTCAGGTTTCTGGATTATACACACATACATTGTACTAACCTAAGTGATTTCTCGTTGTTTATTTATTCTCCATATACAAATATGTGTGAACAGAAAGTGTGTTTTAATTTGAATGTATTGACGATTCGGGTATTCATTGTAATAGCCCCCTTCATAATGTTGTGCTGTGGACAAATGAATGTATTATTCTTAGTAGCAGATGACATGCGTCCACAGCTTGGCGCATATGCTGGAAAGAACTACCCTTCTACTGTAACGCCGAAAATGCACACGCCAAACTTGGATGCTCTGGCCTCCCGGAGTTTGCTGCTAGAGCGAGCGTATGTCCAAGAGGCACTGTGCTCTCCGAGCCGGACGTCACTATTAACTGGACGAAGACCGGATACAACACATGTCTACCAGATAGGGCCATACTTCCGCAATGTTGGTGGAAACTTTACTACGTTGCCTGAATATTTCAAAATGAATGGTTATACATCGGTTGGCATGGGCAAAGTGTTCCACCCAGGACAAGCGTCTGGAGGGGACGATCCCATTTCGTGGTCTGAACCTTATTTCCATGGGATCCCTAATTTTGAAAGCAAAAACAATAGTTGGCTAGCGGTTCCCGATGAACTACTAATTAGCCAACCTCTAATCGATGAACAGATCGCGAACCATGCGATAAAGACCTTGAACAGACTGGCACCAGCTGCAAGGTCTGGGAAACAACCGTTCTTCTTAGCAGCAGGTTTCCATAAACCACACCTCCCTTTTGTTTTTCCCAAGTCATTTTTGAAGTACTATCCTTCTGTGCGGTTACCAGACAACCAATATGCTCCCGTCGGCATGCCGAATGTGGCGTGGTACAATTACGGTGGTCTTAGATCATACCATGACATCAAGGCTCTACATGCTAGTGGGGGCATCAACACCACACTTCCAGCTGAGACAGTATTGTTTCTGAGGAGGGCGTATTACAGTGCTCTGACCTGGACAGACTCATTGATTGGTCGTGTGGTGGCTGAACTAGACAAGCTTGGCTTATCCAACAACACTGTCATCTCATTCTGGGGTGACCATGGTTACGAGCTAGGAGAGCACGGTGAATGGTGTAAACAGACAAACTTTGAACTCGCTACACATGCCCCTATGATGATCCATCTACCCGGACAAACGGACAGAGGCATAAAAACTAACCAACTCGCAGAGTTCGTCGATTTATTCCCTACATTAGTGGATGCAGTTGGATTAAAACCACTACCGGTGTGCCCCAATGATTCAGTGGACACCGCGTTGTGCCGAGAAGGTCTTAGCCTTCTGCCATTGATTACGCAACCCAATAAACCTTTGAAACTGGGCGCATTTTCGCAATATCCAAGAAACGGGCCTAACGATTCTAATAATTATATGGGATATACTGTACGTACAGACAGGTATAGATATACGGAATGGCCTATTTTTACATATGCACCTAAATACGAACCTAAGTGGGAAACACTCGGCGGAATAGAACTCTACGATCATGAGATAGATGCCGAGGAAAATATCAACCGAGCCTACGACTCTAAGTACACATATGTCCAAACAATGTTGAGTAAATTGCTTCGTGCAGGCTGGAGAAACGCTACAACGGTTATAGAGTCGACAGATCGTATACAAGTTGATGTAAACTGACTAGTACAGAGTTATTTGGAATACAATGTAGTGCATTTCCAACCTTAACAGCTGTTGTTGCAGTACCGTAGCCAGAGGCAAATTTCAACCGGGGCAATCTAGGTGGGGGGGCATGTTCCCACTTAAAATTGTTAGGGTATAGAAGCGATTTCCTGCATTTTCTGATTTAATGAATTTAGACGTATAATTATGTACTGACCTTTCAGCTCTCTAGCAGGCAACATTTTATACAGCAAAGGGATATTTTTTGCATTTTGATTGCTTAGGAAATTTTAGCTGCCTCGGTGTACCTCAGTGTGGCTACGGGCCTGCATTGTAGTTTGTTAGTACATATTTTTAATTTAAATTTTAAGTTTTTTTGCACTTGTAGACCATAGCAACGCCACTAGTGTTTCTGTTTTATTATTTGGAGGATAGTGATTCGGAAGATGCATCAATTCCAAAAGCATCCCTGGTTCTTTTACCCAGTGTTTAGCACCGAAACATGGAACACCGGTAGAGCCGTAACTAATGTTGCGAGAATTTGTGGCCCGACTCGTTTCTTTAAATTGTCAGATTTTGTTCTCGTTGAAGGCTGGTTTTGATCTGGTTCAGCGGATTAACTAGGCATGTGTATGATCATAATATATCGCGCTTGGCCAATTATGCGCATTATCAGACATGTTTCTCACCAGCTGTTACTATATAATATAAATATATAGATGTAGGCTTGTTTCTTTCCATTTGTGTTTATTACAGAATAGTAAGAATACTGCAATAGTTTTGTTATGCTTTGGGTCAATGATTAACCCTTTCCCTCATAGAAGCACCTCTACGACATACATTGACAATGTAGTAGCCAAACTAATGTTCATTAACCCTTTCTCTCATAGAAGCACCTATCGACGCCATTACCAATACGACATACATTGACAATGTAGTAGCCAAACCAATGTTCATAATAAAGGCCAGAATCTCATGTAGTCCCAGTAATAGCTATGGAGGTGGGATAGATATGGCGACTACTTATCCACTGCATGATAGATAAATGGCTGTCGTTTGTATGGAGATATAATAGTATATTAACCTAAATCTCTATGTGACAACAGTGCATTTATTGTCAACGCGGTTGGCTTAGATCAATATCTAACACATCTTAGAAGCTATTCCCCCTAAGTACATTTTGCACAGTCGCTTCAGGTGCGAAAGGCCGGAGTTTGAGCCCCACTGGAGCCGTTACAACTGTGCCCTTAGGCAAGGCATTTAAATTCCACATTGTCTCTTCTTTCTCCCTCGTGGCGATGGATTCCATCAAGAATGAGGTCTCGAGAGTGATTAATATAAGATGTAAGAACTTGTTTCGCAATCGAGCTAAAATAAATTTGTATAAACTACATGTAAGTACATTTTGGCACACTATATAAATTACATATATCAGGGCTGTCGCTGGAGATATTTTGATGGTACGCACGGCCAAATATCCTTATTTGTCGAATGATCATAGCGAGCGAGTACGCTAGATGGGTCCGGGTGCATACCCCCCGGAGATATTTTGAAATGAGGAAGCAATTTCCTGCATTTCAATGCATTTTGTAACATACAATTGCAGACTAATGTACTTACGACAATCCGTATAAAGGTATAAATTAAGGTTAGATGTATAATATACATGATCTATCGCCCTTATCAATTAAACAAGCACGTAAAACAGCAGAAACTAATTTTCGAGATGCACCATATTTGTAATGGGCTCAATTATTCCACCACTCCACACATCACGGCGCCTATGTATCCCTACTATCCTCCCCTGGGGTTTTAATGCATTTTTTTCATTTTCTGAGACCAATGATACGCACGAGCGTACTTGCATATGCCCAGCGACGGGCCTGTATATACCATACCAGTATCTTATCCCCATTTCCGGCTCCGTATATTTGATCTCCAGCTCAGAAATAAAATAACATAAAAAGGGGTAAATTTATATACTTTATTGACAGATTACAAAATTTTGATAAACATTTGTATTGCACTTATTTTATAACCGATTAATAGTAGTCATACTTGATGCATACATTTTGTACATTTATATAAACAGATTTGATGTACAAGGCTTTGATGTTGCTAGAACTTGTTGCCCAACCCATTTTGCATTTTATCACATATAATGAATGTTAAGTCTATATGTACTATATATGTAAAATAGCAAATAAAATATGATTAAACAGGCTTTGATGTCAACTAGATTAGGCTCCGTGGTGGGATAGTGTGCGGTTTGTAACGGAGGAGTTGTAAGGTCTAGTGCCGTCAGAACCGCGGTGGTCATGTCCTTATATAAGGCACTTAACTAGCATGTTCTCATCCCCTCGTGATGATGGATTTCATCAGATACTATGTTTTTAACCCTTTCAACACCACAGGCCTCTCAAGAGGCTTACAAAAAGTGTAGATCCAGATGAGCCGGCTCATCACAGGATCTGCACTTTTTGCCAGTAATATTACTATTTTTAGAAATAAATTTCCCATTTTGATAAATGAACTGATCCAAATGTAATTTTCCTATTAATTTATTGGTCTGAAAATATCATGCACCAGTCCATGTCAGTTACTTGGTGTTGAATGGGTAAAGGTGATTAGTATAAAGTTGTAAGAGCGTGTTTCGCTATGGGCTAAAATTTGCATAAACCAATATAGCAAGTTGGTCAACTTTCAGAAATTATTAATCAGAAATGTCTGGAGTACTGGAAACCATCTATGTATAGTTATAGCAACATTCCAGAAAACATACATGTCTGCAGTACTAGAAACCATCTATAGTTATAGCAACATTCCAGGAAACATACATGTCTGCAGTACTAGAAACCATCTATGTATAGTTATAGCAACATTCCAGGAATCATACATCATTTTCATGGCTTGTGAAGATATTGTTAACTGATCAATTCAAGGTTTTTTTCCACATTCGCTGATCAGTGAATTGAACTAGCAATTGTTGTTGGGCGGATGTTAAACCATAGATTCTCCTGTCAAACATGATGGCTAATCCACAAATTTAAATGGTCACTGTTATCTGACGGCTGTTAATCTAAGAATTCCAAAGCTAACCATTATTCAACTGCTGCAAATCCATAAATTTAAATGCTCACTGTTATCTGACGGCTGTTAATCTAAGAATTCCAAAGCTAACCATTATTCAACTGCTGCAAATCCATAAATTTAAATTCTCACTGTTATCTGACATGTACTAAGCATGCAATATCAAATGTTCACAGTCATCAAATATCTACTAATCTAGGAATTCAAATGCTGACCATTATCCGACAGCTGCTAATCTGTGAATTCAAATTCTGACTGCCGCTAATCCGTTAATAAAATGTTCACTGTTATCCGACAGCTGCTAATCTGTGAATTCAAATTCTGACTGCCGCTAATCCGTGAATTAAATGTTCACTGTTATCCGACAGCTGCTAATCTGTGAATTCAAATTCTGACTGCCGCTAATCCATGAATTAAATGTTCACTGTTATCCGACAGCTGCTAATCTGTGAATTCAAATTCTGACTGCCGCTAATCCGTGAATTAAATGTTCACTGTTATCGAACAGCTGCTAATCTGTGAATTCAAATGCTGCGGAGTGGTGTCTGGCATCCACTAATACAGGAATTCAACTGTTGACAGTCATTGGACAGCTGTGAACCGTCATTCCACAGCTGTGAATTCGAATGCCGACAGTTGCTACTCCATGAATTCAAACGTCGACTCTTATTTTACTTGGCCAGGTTATACAAAGTCATGTAGTCTGTACTTCCACATATTGTACATATACTAACACAGTCTACGATCATCCACTGTACCAGTCCAGAAATAATAGAGAGAATGTGAGAACGAGTAGAAAGAATAATATCCACACCCGGAAACCAGCATTCTTCTTCATAGCCTGTCAAGAAACAATAATTAGAACATTGAATGTGCAGTGTTGAGTACATATACTGGATCTTACACGAGTGATACTTTCATACAATATTTTATGAAACGAGTTTGCAAAAGGCTCGCTTAACCCATTCAACCCCAAGTAACTTGCATGAACTGGTGCATGAACATTTTTAGACCAATAAATTAATAAGAAAATTACCTTTCGACCAGGTCATTTATCAAAATGGGTAATTTTATCTAAAAATAGTAATAATTATTACTGGCAAAAAGAGCAGATCCTGATGAGACCATCTGAATCTACGCTTTTTGTAAGTCTATTTAGAGGTGTGTAGTGTTGAAAGGCTTAATGGCAAAATTCCAAAACGAGTTTCATGAAAAATTGTATGAAATCATCACAAGGGTAAGATCATTTTTATCACATTACCGTTTTAATAAATAACGTTGCTACTTCCATTTGGGCGCCAAGTATCCGTTCAAATTGCCATGACGTCACTAAATTTCCAGAAGTCACTACGCAAAGCAGCATTATATTTATGTTTTAAAACAGCGTTATAATTGCGTTGAGACTTCTTTTAAATCGTCATTTGTCTTATCGTTAATGTTACAGGTGTTTGTGTGTGTTTTACGTTTATTTATCGTTGCCTCATGAAGAGATTAGTCATTTTAGATTTTCAGAGGATAGTGCAAAGATACAGACAGTCCCATTACAGAGTCTCTCCCCTGGTTCTTTTACGTGCACAGTGTAAAGCACCGACACGAGACCTTGGTTTAAAGTCCCATCTGAAAGACTGTTAATTGTATTAGGGTCAGACGGGGGATCGAAGCTGCGATCCCTGGATTACCAGTCCAACGTGTTAACCACTGGACTACAGATCCGTCTGTTACAGGTGTTTGACGACTACTAACCCATTATATACCCCTTCCTGGGCCTCCTAATCGACAAGTTTGCATGCCGTTATTACAACAAAATGCATTTTTATAAAACAAGATCTGAGGTATATATAAACCATGAGAAGTTTTACTATAAAATCACAGTTCAATGTTTGTGCTATTTATGTCCGATCATTGTTTACATGCCGACATATCGGCAGATCAAATGCCCAATACTGTGATCTGATGTTCCTATACATTCACTGTACCGTAACAGCTGAGCAAACGATGCCTGTATCCAATTAAATACAAATACATAGCATTTATATAGCGCAAAAATGAAAAATTATTCTATTGCGCTTCACAATTACAGATGCAATTTTAAACATTTACACATGACAATAATACAGTCAAACCTGTGTTAGTAGTCACCTCTATTAAGCAGCCAGATTCCCAATATGCTGTTTTATTATACATTTGACCTCTATTAAGCAGCCACCTGTGCTAAGCAGCCACTTTCTGAGATTCCCTTGGCTGGCTGTTTAAGACAGGTTTGACTATTTGGAAATATAAATAAAAAAATGTATACATAAATACAGTCAAACCTGTGTTAGTGGTCACCTCTATTAAGCAGCCAACCTGTATTAAGCAGCCAGTTTCCAGATTCCCAATATGCTGTTTTATACATTTGACCTCTATTAAGCAGCCACTTGTGCTAAGCAGCCACTTTCTGCAATTCCCTTTGGCTGGCTGCTTAAGACAGGTTTGACTGTAGATATAACTATGAGTCTAGTAATCCAGGCACGTAGCAGAGCCGCTGCATAGGTCATTACTCAACAGCAAGCGAGCACCATAGTTGTTTTCAGAGCTAGGTGTAGGTCCTGGCCTACAAGGCTTACAGGCAGCTAAGCGCCTGGTATCTGATCAAGAGTCAGTATAGATTCCGGCTACATCCACAAATTCTCTGACAAGTTATGCAAGAATACAGTACCTCTCGAATTTCTTCGTTTCCTCCTTTAATGTTTTCCGTGGAAAATACAGCTGTATCTGATATCTTAACTATGTCTTCATCCTGCATAATAGAATAAATCATAAATCCTGCATAATAGAGTAAATCATAAATCCTGCATAATAGATAATAAATCCTGCATAATAGAGTAAATCATAAATCCTGCATAATAGATCATAAATCCTGCATAATGGAGTAAATCATAAATCCTGCATAATGGAGTAAATCATAAATCCTGCATAATGGAGTAAATCATAAATCCTGCATAATAGATCATAAATCCTGCATAATGGAGTAAATCATAAATCCTGCATAATGGAGTAAATCATAAATCCTGCATAATGGAGTAAATCATAAATCCTGCATAATGGAGTAAATCATAAATCCTGCATAATGGAGTAAATCATAAATCCTGCATAATGGAGTAAATCATAAATCCTGCATAATGGAGTAAATCATAAATCCTGCATAATGGAGTAAATCATAAATCCTGCATAATGGATCAATCCTGCGTAATAGAGTAAATCATAAATCCTGCATAATAGATCATAAATCCTGCATAATGGAGTAAATCATAAATGTATTACTATATTATTTTATATTCACATGTGAGCATTTGTGTTTGAATCTTCACTCTGCATGAATACAACAAGAGCTGCAGGAAGGACCATAAAAACAGAAACACAGATAAATAAAACATGATAATGTCCTTTGAAAATATAACGTGATAATGTCCTTTGACAATATAATGTGATAATGCCCTTTGACAATATAACGTGATAATGTCCTTTGAAAATATAACGTGATAATGTCCTTTGAAAATATAATGTGATAATGCCCTTTGACAATATAACGTGATAATGTCCTTTGACAATATAACGTGATAATGTCCTTTGAAAATATAACGTGATAATGTCCTTTGACAATATAATGTGATACTGTCCTTTGACAATATAACGTGATACTGTCCTTTGAAAATATAACGTGACAATGTCCTTCGACAATATAACGTGATAATGTCCTTTGACAATATAACGTGATAATGTCCTTTGACAATATAACGTGATCATGTCCTTTGACAATATAACGTGATACTGTCCTTTGACAATATAACGTGATACTGTCCTTTGACAATATAACGTGATAATGTCCTTTGAAAATATAACGTGATACTGTCCTTTGACAATATAACGTGATACTGTCCTTTGACAATATAACGTGATAATGTCCTTTGACAATATAACGTGATAATGTCCTTTGACAATATAACGTGATAATGTCCTTTGAAAATATAGTGCATGATAATGTCCTTTGACAATATAGTGCGTGATAATGTCCTTTGACAATATAGTGCGTGATAATGTCCTTTGAAAATATAACGTGATAATGTCCTTTGAAAATATAGTGCATGATAATGTCCTTTGACAATATAACGTGATAATGTCCTCTGACAATATAGTGCATGATAATGTCCTTTGAAAATATAGTGCATGATAATGTCCTTTGAAAATATAGTGCATGATAATGTCCTTTGACAATATAGTGCGTGATAATGTCCTTTGACAATATAGTGCGTGATAATGTCCTTTGAAAATATAACGTGATAATGTCCTTTGAAAATATAGTGCATGATAATGTCCTTTGACAATATAACGTGATAATGTCCTCTGACAATATAGTGCATGATAATGTCCTTTGAAAATATAGTGCATGATAGTGTCCTTTGAAAATATAGTGCATGATAAAGTCCTTTGACAATATAGTGCGTGATAATGTCCTTTGACAATATAGTGCGTGATAATGTCCTTTGAAAATATAATGTGATAATGTCCTTTGAAAATATAACGTGATAATGTCCTTTGACAATATAACGTGATAATGTCCTTTGACAATATAGTGCGTGATAATGTCCTTTGAAAATATAGTGCGTGATAATGTCCTTTGAAAATATAACGTGATAATGTCCTTTGAAAATATAACGTGATAATGTCCTTTGACAATATAACGTGATAATGTCCTTTGAAAATATAACGTGATACTGTCCTTTGACAATATAACGTGATAATGTCCTTTGACAATATAGTGCGTGATAATGTCCTTTGACAATATAATGTGATAATGTCCTTTGAAAATATAACGTGATAATGTCCTTTGACAATATAACGTGATAATGTCCTTTGAAAATATAACATGATAATGTCCTTTGACAATATAACGTGATAATGTCCTTTGACAATATAACGTGATAATGTCCTTTGACAATATAACGTGATAATGTCCTTTGAAAATATAACGTGATAATGTCCTTTGACAATATAACGTGATAATGTCCTTTGACAATATAATGTGATAATGTCCTTTGACAATATAACGTGATAATGTCCTTTGAAAATATAACGTGATAATGTCCTTTGACAATATAACGTGATAATGTCCTTTGACAATATAACGTGATAATGTCCTTTGACAATATAACGTGATAATGTCCTTTGAAAATATAACGTGATAATGTCCTTTGACAATATAACGTGATAATGTCCTTTGACAATATAACGTGATAATGTCCTTTGACAATATAGTGCGTGATAATGTCCTTTGAAAATATAACGTGATACTGTCCTTTGACAATATAACGTGATAATGCCCTTTGACAATATAACGTGATAATGTCCTTTGAAAATATAACGTGACAATGTCCTTTGAAAATATAACGTGATAATGTCCTTTGAAAATATAACGTGATAATGCCCTTTGACAATATAACGTGATAATGTCCTTTGAAAATATAACGTGATAATGCCCTTTGACAATATAACGTGATAATGCCCTTTGACAATATAACGTGATAATGTCCTTTGACAATATAACATGATACTGTCCTTTGACAATATAATGTGATACTGTCCTTTGACAATATAACGTGATAATGTCCTTTGAAAATATAACGTGATACTGTCCTTTGACAATATAACGTGATACTGTCCTTTGACAATATAACGTGATAATGTCCTTTGACAATATAACGTGATACTGTCCTTTGACAATATAACGTGATAATGTCCTTTGACAATATAACGTGATAATGTCCTTTGACAATATAACGTGATAATGTCCTTTGACAATATAACGTGATAATGTCCTTTGACAATATAACGTGATAATGTCCTTTGACAATATAACGTGATACTGTCCTTTGACAATATAACGTGATACTGTCCTTTGACAATATAACGTGATACTGTCCTTTGACAATATAACGTGATAATGTCCTTTGACAATATAACGTGATAATGTCCTTTGACAATATAACGTGATAATGTCCTTTGACAATATAACGTGATAATGTCCTTTGACAATATAGTGCGTGATAATGTCCTTTGACAATATAACGTGATAATGTCCTTTGACAATATAGTGCGTGATAATGTCCTTTGAAAATATAACGTGATAATGTCCTTTGAAAATATAGTGCATGATAATGTCCTTTGACAATATAACGTGATAATGTCCTCTGACAATATAGTGCATGATAATGTCCTTTGAAAATATAGTGCATGATAATGTCCTTTGAAAATATAGTGCATGATAATGTCCTTTGACAATATAGTGCGTGATAATGTCCTTTGACAATATAGTGCGTGATAATGTCCTTTGAAAATATAACGTGATAATGTCCTTTGAAAATATAGTGCATGATAATGTCCTTTGACAATATAACGTGATAATGTCCTTGAAATATAGTGTGATAATGTCCTTTGAAAATATAGTGTGATAATGTCCTTTGAAAATATAGTGTGATAATGTCCTTTGACAATATAGTGCGTGATAATGTCCTTTGAAAATATAGTGCGTGATAATGTCCTTTGAAAATATAACGTGATGTCCTTTGAAAATATAACGTGATAATGTCCTTTGACAATATAACGTGATAATGTCCTTTGACAATATAACGTGATAATGTCCTTTGACAATATAACGTGATACTGTCCTTTGACAATATAACGTGATACTGTCCTTTGACAATATAACGTGATAATGCCCTTTGACAATATAACGTGATAATGTCCTTTGAAAATATAACGTGACAATGTCCTTTGAAAATATAACGTGACAATGTCCTTTGAAAATATAACGTGATAATGCCCTTTGACAATATAACGTGATAATGCCCTTTGACAATATAACGTGATAATGCCCTTTGACAATATAACGTGATAATGTCCTTTGACAATATAACGTGATACTGTCCTTTGACAATATAACGTGATAATGTCCTTTGACAATATAACGTGATAATGTCCTTTGACAATATAGTGCGTGATAATGTCCTTTGAAAATATAACGTGATAATGTCCTTTGAAAATATAACGCGATAATGTCCTTTGAAAATATACCGCGATAATGTCCTCAAAGTATTCAATGACAGTGATATGAAACTGGAGGATAATTAATAAATTCAGTGCATGTAATTTTTATTTTCGAATAATTATATTACTGACTCTGATTATCAAAACTAAATATGCACCAGTACGATATGCTCTAACAAGACTAGATAAATAAATTGCCAAAATTCCACACGGTACCTGTTGCAAAACTTTGTCTGTGAATACTTCTTGCAAACTGGCTATTTCCACAACTTTACCCTGTATCTTGCTGCAATAAAAGAATAATACATGTGCATGCCTTTTTCAATTTACATGTAATGCAAACCATACATGTATAATTAGACAAGTGATGTTAGAAGATACACAGCAGCTTACTCTGTAAGATATAAAACAGAATGGAAGCATTGGGAAAGTACGGATCTGTAGTCCAGTGGTAACACACTGGACTGGTAATCCAGGGATCGCAGGTTCGATCCCCTCGTCTGACCCTAATAAAATTAACAGTCTTTCAGATGGGACTTTAAACCGAGGTCTCGTGTCGGTGCCTCTGGGAGAGGAGACTGGAATGGGTCTCTTGTCTGTATCATTGCACTATCCTCCAAAAATCTAAAATGACTAATCTCTTCAGGAGGCGTCGCTCATATGGACAACCGGTAGCGACAATAAACGTAAAACACACAAGGGAAAGTACAGTGAATATGCTCAATACACAGGATATTTTCTTTTATAAACTTTATTTATTTTACAATAATTGTGAAACAAGCTTTAACAACTTATATTAATCATCCTTGTTGGCACGGATGAAAGTGTAAATGTGGTCATTCGTGTAGGAAGGAACCAGAGTACCCAAAGATACCCACTTGTCCAATGTGGTGACCATAATACCATCTCGCATACTTCCCGGTCCAAGGATCGAACCCGGGTTGCGATGTGAAAAGCGAGTGTGCTAACCATTGCATCAATCTTATTGCCACAACAGGGTGTTTTAAGAAGTTATCTAAATGGGTATTGTCACAATGACTGGCAAACTATACAGTACTTGAACATCAGGGCTGAAATTAAACCCTAATTCCTAACCAATAATGTGGTCTTTACTTAGCCAAGTCCATCAGCTATCCAATATGCATATACATTTGTTCATATCTGAAGTAGTTTTTTGCACGAGCCGTCGCTGATTCGAATCATCACGCAAAAATGCTTACTAGGAACAATGTGTATAGTCCGAACAAATTTTTTATTCAGCTCGACGCAATTCATTCACAAAACTACCTATGAACAAATGTACAATGTATTTTGGACAGATCAAGTAAATCTACACAATTTCATAAAATCGAGCTGAAACCATTTCTGTAATGGATTCATAATATAATGGGGTATTGTTAGTTGAGGCTCCAGGACACTAAAATAAGACATTTTATCACAATCCCACAACGTGCCGACCCCCCATTGCTTATCAACATGCAAGGGTTCCATGGTTCCCACATACCTGGATGCCCAGGCACCACACGGGGTGCAGACTGCACGAGAACGATAGCTCTATTCCAAAAAGTAAATAGCTGTCCGATTAGCGCAGTGGTTAGCGCGCTCGCTTCTCACCAATGCAACCCGGGTTCTATCCGCTGACCGGGAAGTATGCAAGATGGTACGGTGGTCGCCAGATCGGACAGGTGGATTTTCTCCGGTTTCCTCCCACACGAATAACCACATTTACGCTATCATCCGCGCCAACGAGAGTGATTAATATAAGTTTTTAAAACTTGCTTCGTAATCGTTATAAAATAAATAAAGTTTTAAACTTTTTAAACAAAGCAAATAACTGTTTCCAGTAATTATTCACGTTTTAAGCATGACATACCTTATCTCTTCTGATAAACTGTGCATTTCTTCAAATATTGCCTTATTCTCTTCTTCAAACTGAAATACACACAAAATATTACAATACTGTAACATCATTACGGTTAGCTATTATGCAAAGAAGGGGACTCGCCACCAAGCAGTTCATCTGAATAACATCGTGACGAGGAAGCGTTGCCGCCACGTTAACGATAAAGAGTCAGTAACGAAATATACAATTGGCAGTAATCTGGGCATTAGGGTTAGGGCTAAATTTGATCTTCAATTGAAGAGTATTTTACTGTTCAGCTTTAGTTTACTGCCACCTGTTTTGTGGGATTACGGCCTTTATCCCTAACCTTGCCGCCATTCCAACAAGAGGCCAAATACATTCTTAATGGTTGACCATACACAGGTTTAACAAATCTTCCCTCGACTCCAAATCCATATCAGCAGCTGTCATAAGAATGTGTACTGGTACATGTATATAAACATAAAATGTTAAAACAACAGACTTTCCGTTAGCAAAGAGGAACAAGACAATTCAGAGAAGTTATCGGCTACGAAAAAATAAGATTTTTAATCCGATAAATACATGTACATAGGAACTAGAATGTTTTCCACGTTTGGTCCAAATTCTTCCCGATGCATGCGTGAAAGTCTCGTTCAAATGCACTGAATGGTGCAGGAGGAGTTAGCTTGACAAGCAGCAGTGCCTCTATGGAAGCAACAAAGGGCCATCCAGAGTATCCAGGTATGTTGGAAGTTGTAATACTATAGTGGTAGCGCGTTCGTGTCGGGTGTGAAAGGCCAGAAGTTCATGCATAGCTGTAGCCGTTATGATTGTGCCCTTAGACAATGCACTTGAAATCCACATTGTCTTCTCTCCCTCATTGCGATTTGTTCCATCAGGAATGGGGTTTCGAAAGCTATTTATGTAATGTTGTAGAAACTTGTTTTGCAAATAAATTTAGTGTGAACAAACGGCCATAATTCTGTCTAAAATACAGTGGAGCATCGTCGCTATATTCGCATCGAAAGAACGATGAATTTATGAAAGGTTAGTCGGAATCTGTCAAAAACTGCAGCAAGACTTAGTCTGAAAAAATAATTCGGACAGATGGAATATGGACAGACAAATCTCTCTTAGTTTTCACAGGAGACTATAAAGACTACCGTTATAACTAACTGGAGCCGTTACGATTGTGCTTTTAGGCAAGGCATTTTTAAATTCCATGTTGCCTCTTCTCTCTCCCTTGTGGCAATGGATTCCATCAGGAATGAGGTCTCGAGAGTGATTAATATCAGTTGCACGAACTTGGTTCGCAATCGAGCTAAAAGTAAATTATGGTGACTTGAAAGGGGCAATGTTCTAATAAAAAAAATCCCTGTAAGATGGTCGCCAGATCGGACAGGTGGGTTTTCTCCATGTACTCCGGTTTCCTCCCACATGAATGACCACATTTACGCTTTCACCTGCGCCAACTAGAGTGATTAATATAAGTTGTTGAAGTTTAAACTTTAATAAGAAGATCAATATATGGAAGAGAAAGTTTGTGGACAAACCAACAATAATAACGTACCATTTGTGCTTCCTGCGGAGAGATATCTTCATCACTGTCATTGAAACTGACCTCACTCGGTATTCTTCTAACTGTTTCTGTTCAAACATGCAAAAGAAGCATCAACATCATAAAGGCTGACAGTTCTTATATAATGAGCAATGAATTTTGCACACGTCAAGTGTAACCTAGTCGTCAAGTGTAACCTAGTCATCAAGTGTAACCTAGTCATCAAGTGTAACCTAGTCGTCAAGTGTAAACTAGTCGTCAAGTGTAACCTAGTCGTCAAGTGTAACCTGTCGTCAAGCATAACCTGGTCGTCAAGTGTAACCTGGTCGTCAAGTGTAACCTGGTCGTCAAGTGTAACTTAGTCGTCAAGTGTAACCTAGTCGTCAAGTGTAACCTAGTCGTCAAGTGTAACCTAGTCATCAAGTGTAACCTGGTCGTCAAGTGTAACCTGGTCGTCAAGTAACCTAGTCGTCAAGTGTAACCTAGTCGTCAAGTGTAACCTGTCGTCAAGCGTAACCTGGTTGTCAAGTGTAACCTGGTCGTCAAGTGTAACCTAGTCGTCAAGTGTAACCTAGTCGTCAAGTGTAACCTGGTCGTCAAGTGTACCGGTATATAGAATAAATAGTATCGGGCAAGCGAGTAACAACAAGTACTTGCCCGCCGCCAACATTTACCTGCCCCGGGCAGTGGTTAGTGTCGAGCCCTGTATCTGCTTCAATATATACTCCGCAAAATATGTGATATGGGACCATAACCGTAATATCTGGAGTCATCAAAAATATTCCAACTATCAACACATTGTATGTTTATTGTTTTTCTTACAGTGACCTCAGGTGTCCCTTATGTTTGAGACATGGCAAGCACCCATATAGAACCATTAACCTTCCACAAGCAAGCGGGATAGCTGCTCCAATTGAAAGAACCCGACCCCTGTTAGCTGAGTGGCTCACGGACCAGTGATGCCTAGGATGATCGTTACCGATGACAACCATGTGCCCCGGATGATCGTTACCGATGACAACTGTGTGCTCCGGATGATCGTTACCGATGACAACCAGTGTGCCCAGATGATCGTTAGGCCAAGATGACAACCGTGTACCTCGGATGATCGTTACCGATGACAACCATGTGCCCCGGATGATCATTACCGATGACAACCAGTGTGCCCAGATGATCGTTAGGCCAAGATGACAACCCAGTGTGCCCCGGATGCCTTGTGTACACCAAGTACATACACATACTACATACTCTTGGGGCTGTCTGTGTCCGCAGCTGTTGTCGTTGAGGTTGATGGAGTTTCTGCATTGGCGGATTGGTTATCTGATTCAGTTGAATACTGCCTAGAGTATTGGCGTGACAGACGTCGTTCCGGCTCAATACGCGATCTGAAGAAGTAACAGTATGTGTGTAATGTACACATGGCTTGAAGTAAACACTAAGCACCCTGCGCATCATATACAAAACTGATGTTAAAATGTTTAATTGGAGTTAAAGTAGTTAATTTGGTGGAGGTGGACCCCAGATTTCTGGTTACCTGGGTAGAACCACTGTTCTTCTGAAAGCCAGTTGAGGAAGATGCTTAAGAAAATGGCATCGCATTCGCTTCAGGCGCGAAAGGCTGTAGTTCGAGACGCGCTGGAGCTGTTACGATTGTGCCCTTAGGCAAGGCATTTAAATTCCACATTGCCTCTTCTCTCTCCCTCGTGGCGATGGATTCCATCAGGAATGAGGTTTCGACGGTGATTAATATAAGTTGTAGGAACTTTTTCGCAATTAAAACCTGTCCATAATCCTATCATAGATGTATCAATGCAGTTCACTACTACAATGTACTATCTATCATTGCATGCAATAAAGAAGTACCAAACAGTGGCACCAACCGTACAAAGGTATTTGGTCTGATTGATTGAGCTAAAAATAGCACTATTTGACAATATAATGAACATAGTTCAATAAGTTATATAACGTGTAAAACGTGGAATCTTACATTCTCTTTTTATCTACAACACGTTTTACTCGGACAGCTCTTTGTTCACTGTATATCTTGCAGACGACTGAAAATGAAGAAAACACATTTATTATCACTTAACCCATTTCATTCTGGAAACATTTAAAGGCTATTGCAAACAACATAGATCCAGATCAGCCGCAGTGTGATGCTGCGTGCTGATCAAGATCTATGTTGTTTGCTATATAGCCAAGTGTCTTAGCAAGATCATCTGAATAGCAAACAGCATAGAGCCTGATTAGACGGAACGTTCCGTGGAGGTTGATCTGGCTCTATGTTCTTTGCAAATACTGTTTGAACGGTATCCAGAATGAAATGGGTTAATACACGATTTCGTACAAATTTGTCAGGACTAGGGCTTCCATGTTTACACGTGTAAACGGAGCCGTGTTGTGTAATGGCAATACACGTGTACTAATTGAGTAACCGTGTACACTATCTTAATTATTCCTGAACTGCAATGATGTAAGCAGCATCTTGGGTGTTTACCGGTGTACACAATAAATCAAGTAAGTAGCATTATCTTTATATTACAGTGTTTTTGGTGTGTGCCCATGTCATGGCTATAACAGACAATGACAACTTGATTTATTATAGGACAAATGTAAGACGGGTATAAGGTCTATGATCTACGAGAAACTTCATCTTAGGAAATATTGTCAATATCCGCTATGTCAAACTTCGGCTATGTCGAAGTATTTTATTCGGTCCGACGGAATTCGACATAATGGAGGTAGATTGTAAATAGGTATTGTGCTGTCTATGAATACAATGTGCACAGTACGGTACTTTCTAATTGGCTGTCCGATTAGCGTAGTGGTTAGCGCGCTTGCTTTTCACCAATGCAACCCCGGTTCGATCCTCGGATTGGGAAGTATGTGAGATGGTACGGTGGTCGCCAGATCGGACAGGTGGGTGGTTTTCTCCGAGTTCCGCCCACACAAATGACCACATTTACGCTTTTTTCTCCGGGTTCCTCCCACACAAATGACCACATTTACCCTTTCATCCGCGCCAACGAGAGTGATCAATATAAGTTGTTAGAACTTGCTTCGCAATCGTTGTAAAATAAATAAAGTTTAAACTTTTAATTCGACATAATGTAGATAGATTGTAAATAGTTATTGTGCTGTCTATGTGCACAGTACGGTACTTTCTAATATTGAATTGACTTAATCGATGGAAGCTCTGACCGATACCTTTGAGATATATGTTGATCAATGTCAGGACAACTTCTCTGTGTTCCTTTACTTGTGGGTGTACTTTGTCTGCCTCCGCTACAAGAACATTTATCTTCTATATAATAATAGGCATATGTCACATGCAGCATGAAATTCTATCTTCTATATAATAATAGGCATATGTCACATGCAGCATGAAATTTTACCATCTGGGTGTAAATGATCAAACTGTATGCTTTGGCAATTTTGGAAAAGTTAGAGCCAGAAAATTTGCCTGGGTTCCAGTCTGTTGATTTTTCACTTTTTAACTTCTGGCAAAATGATCAGAAACTGAATACGGCCCAATTAATGATGTTGGTGTTAAAATATATTTATTTGACTGTCCAGGCAAAAGATATCGATACCTGTTCCCAGGCTACAAGAAAATATATAGGGAATACTGTAGGTTACTGTATTGTAAATTAAAATTTATCATGCGAGTTGTATTTTCGTACATGAGCAATTATTTATCAGGCGATAACTTATTTATCAGGCAAGTACTTATTTATCAGGCGATAACTTATTTATCAGGCAATAACTTATTTATCAGGCGATAACTTATTTATCAGGCAAGAACTTATTTATCAGGCGATAACTTATTTATCAGGCAAGAACTTATTTATCAGGCGGTAACTTATTTATCAGGCAATAACTTGTAATAATACTTAGATATGAATACAAATGTAATATTATAATTTTAATCATAAAAGTTTATATAGAAATATTCAATTTTATATGTGACAAACAACTGACATACATATACGTTCTCCGTAGCCTAGTGGTTAAGGCGTCCGCCTACGGAGCGGGAAGTCGAAGGTTCGAACCTCGTCAGTGGTTTGTTCTGATATGGCCGGTTGGTGAGCCACCAGCTAGTTAAATAATTGTTACCGATTGCCTATGAGTGTGACGCCTGGCATACAAGAATAGGATTCGGGAAGTACTGATGTTCATAAACAGAGGTGTCTCATTAGCTAGAAATGGCTGGCTCTTTAAATAGGGGTGACACTATAATAAACAAACATGTTACACTTTACTATACGATATCATGTATCAAGAACGTAATTTCTTGAATAGGTGATTATTTCAATGTTTTTCAATAGAAATATGTAACAAAATAGATTTAAAATGATAATTTTACTACTTGATTCCTAAATATATACGTCAGCAGTTATATACGTTATTTCTTGACATACATTTCCATGACGATCAAAATACTGACGTATGTTTACAATGTCATTCCTTAATTTAGTGTTAAATAGTCGCCGAAATAGTACGCTTGGTGTGTCACATATACATACATCATGTACATTGAAATAGCAATGAGAAACATTAGTCAGTTACTGCCCCTGAATACATGTACTCCTAATAGTATATTGGTCCTCTTAATTGGTATCCTCTGTTTTCATCGCTGTTTCCTTTGCACCACATGTTTATCATTCTTATCCGTATTCGCGTCTTATAATTATGAAATTATTAAATCTCGACATATATCCATTAGCATGTCCAATGGATACCTTGCTATAAAAATTGGTTCAATTAATTAACACGATTTTGATAAAATTACATTCATCCTAATGCAACATCTGTTTAGACGACAACAGTAAAAACAAAGGATTCCAACTAAAAGGACCAATATACATTTAGGGATAAATCTGACTTTATCCATCAAGGGAGGTAATAGAAAATCCAGTAATGTCTCTCATTGTCTTGAGATTTAGTCAGACAAACATCTAACGTCACACAGCGACTACCCAGCAAAATGACCAGTTATCCATTGCTTAAGGCCTGTGACTACCCAGCAATATGACCAGTTATCCATTGCTTAAGGCCTGTGACTACCCAGCAAAATGACCAGTTATCCATTGCTTAAGGCCTGTGACTACCCAGCAAAATGACCAGTCATCCATTGCTTAAGGCCTGTGACAACCCAGCAAAATGACCAGTTATCCATTGCTTAAGGCCTGTGACTACCCAGCAAAATGACCAGTTATCCATTGCTTAAGGCCTGTGACTACCCAGCAAAATGACCAGTCATCCATTGCTTAAGGCCTGTGACTACCCAGCAAAATGACCAGTTATCCATTGCTTAAGGCCTGTGACTACCCAGCAATATGTGAAGGACGAAATCATCCATTGATTCAGGCAGGCAGGCACAAATTAAGAACCAGCGACTTTCTGCAATCCAGCATTCTAACTTAACATTCCCAACAATAATTCTTCTAACCACTAAGATTAATAAGCAATTTGCATTATTATATATATCTGCCCGACTGAAGGTACTCACCTGTTGATGCTTATATATACATAGGGATGTCAACGAGTACTCGAGTACTCGATGGAACGTCCGAGTATCGAATACTTTTCAGATAATCGAGTACTCGGTTAAAAAAAATAAAATCAACAAATCTTTATTTTGCAAAAATACAGAGTTGCCTGTGAACAAATCGTGATCAGTGGGATTAGCGAAACTTCCGCTGTACCAAACAATGCAATATACAGCGTGTCATGGTGATTAACAATACCTGTATATCACACAGAGCCGGCTACAGTGACCGAATAATTACGGTGTTGATTCAACTTAATTGGGAAGCGTAAGTTTGATGCTTAAGTTTGATGCAAATTATTTTATCATTGTCGTCACTACTGAGGCGGGTCGTCCGATTGTCTGTCGTGTGAATGACATCTTTTGTCTGGTGGTCGGAACTTGTTTTGATGTTATAATTGACACTTAATTGATTACTCAATTTAGAACTTTAAGCACTACCCATAGCAGGGCAATACCGAAATAGTTGTTAAATAATAAATATCGTAACTTTTGCCATTAACATTAACGCTGTTAAACTGTGAAGAGATATTTAGAATATAATAGTAGTATAGTAATATAAGTGAATTGTGAGAATGCCTCCACCTAAATCTGTGGTATGGAAGTACTTTGAAAGACTTGACAACACATCAAAGCAATGAATTGATTAAAAGCAGGACCAATCTGATTGACGAGACAAGAAGCATAATCCACGGTAACGGTAACCGAGTACTCGATCGAATACCTTTCCGAGTACTCGAGTACCAAAATCACTACTCGTTGACATCCCTAATATATAGATATATATATATAAAATTAAAATGGTAAGCGGGCGGTGCTAAATGGCAAAAATGCATGACTAATAAAAATGGCGGGCCGCTCTGCCATTGCGCTGTACAAAAAGCCCTATGTATCATGTTGCAGTCTGGTTACTAACCAGGAATGGGTGAGCTCTCAATCCCAGCTACATGTATGATCCGACAATAATTCCACTGGGCAGTAATAAGAGAACACAGATATAAGAACACTTACCATTTTTCTTCACAGAGATCAGACTGTCCTGACATTTCTTGATGATGTTTTGGGCTTCGGTATCAATATGTTCCCTTTCTGCATCTGTCATACGAGATGCTTCGCCCGTCAGATGACTGTAAGAAATTTAAGCACAATACTCGTTTATTTATTTTAAGTTTATTTAACGTCGCTACCGGTTGCCAATTTCAGTGACGAGCAGTTTACCTAACAACAGGGCAGGCTCAAGCTGTTAACCAGTACTTGTTGCGCCAACCTCCGTAAGAAACTGCCACCTTTTTCACATAAATGAAACACGGTCTGAGCGGACTGAGCTCGAACCCGTGACCATCAGTGATGATTGGTTACAGTGGTATACACATCAGCGACCGTAGCCACTCGATGATGGAGGCGGTCATACACTACTTGTGGCCCGACTCATTTCTTTTTCTTGAAAGTTTTGTATTATATATACATGTATGTAAAAATGAATCGAGCAATAAAATATGATTAAACTAAAACTTGCAGGTAATTGATAAGTAGTTACTGGGTAATATTTTCGCAAATCTTTTTAGTAAGACTGAGCGTTTTAAGTGCAATTGGATTAATGATGCTTTTCAGCAAGTTTGGTGCAAATCTATGTTTTTGGGTTTGGCAGAAAGTCAAACTGTCAAACAGATGGATGGATGAACAATGTCCTGGAGCTTTTCATGGGGAAAATATATGTAATTATGGGAATGCTTTTTTCATAAAATTTAAACTAGAAACAGAATCTTTAGAAAAGAGATGTGTCTCCGCCCCAGCCCCTTATTCATTGTAGTGTCATACCTAGAATGATGGTAACGTTTCCGAGCATTTTTGGAAATCGAGGACCTTGAACTGGTCCACAGATATCTTGACCAACACCTTATATCTGCTTATAAAATTGGAAGCCTGTGAGTAATATCAGTGTTCCCGCTGTTGTTCGCCAATGGCACCAAAAAACAAATCCTGGCCTGGAGGTTATAAAAACTTTTATCCTATCTCAAAATTCAGTCTCCATCGTCTGATTGGTTCAGCTGACAGTAACATTCAGAATCAACCAATCATATCACTTGAACTTGAGTTTGAAATCTGAGAAAAGTTTTATAACCTCGGGGCCAGGTGCTAAATTTTGTGAATTGGCGAAAATATTTGGTGCAATTTTTATATATATATTTTGTGTCCATATTTGACAAAGGCGGACATAATCCCCCATATAAAACGACAGAAACCCTAAAGAGTAAGTTTTACCACGATCTTTTTGGTTATCTATGTTCCTGGTTTTATGTCATGTTCTACTGATATCATAAAAATATACAGAGCTCTTGCAAAATTCACACAGCTTCAAATATTTATCTTAGTTGGCTCCAAGTTTTTCAAATTGGCTCCAATTATTTTCAATTGGCAACAGAAGTGGCACAGACAAATACTCAGACAGAGAGAATCCTGAACATGGCTATCAAGCTATCGTGAAGAAACAAAGTGTAACAGACAGACAATATGTTCAATAGAAAAACCAACAAACAGAACAAATAATAAGAACGTTACCTGCCAGCATTCACATAATCCCTTCTGTGTTCAAGAAGAAATATCTTTAATTTGGTTATCGTAGAAACCTGAAATATATACGTGTATTTATAAGAACGATCTTTAACCGGATTATTGTAAAAATATTAAAGATACCCAAGAATGATGTTACGCTGTTGAAGACATGTTCTTTTATTTGGTTATCGTAGAAAACTGAAGCTTATCACAGTTTAATTGTTCCTATATTCCGGATGCGCATTCACTTCGGGTGCGAAAGGTCCGGAGTTCGAACCCCGCTGGAGTCGTTACGATTGTGCCCTTAGGCAAGGCATTTAAATTCCACGTTGCCTCTTCTCTCTCCCTCGTGGCGATGGACTCCATCAGGAATGAGATCTTGAGAGTGATTAATATAAGTTGAAATAACTTGTCTCGCAATCGAGCTCAAATAAATTTGTATAAACTAATATTCCGGACTCATTGAAAGTGGTACAGTACAAGACAGGTCAAGCAACGAGGGACCTCGATGACCATTTCTATTACCTCCCTTGGCAGATAAAGTCCAATTTATAACAGTCATTTCAGTTGGACTCCTTTGTTTTTACAGTTATTCCCAAACGAGATGTTGCTTTATGATAAATGTGATTTTATCCAAATCATGTTAATTAATTAATCAATTGGATTGGACACTTTGCTGACTTCCCTCACAATAGGCGTCAAATGATTTCTCACAAAATTGAATCACTCACTGACGGTGGTCTTACATTCAAGCTCCGATGTGGCTGCACATTTTTCCATTCATTGGGAAATTTAGAAATTGAGCAGCAACCATGTTCCAGTGGTAGGAGTCTAGGACTTCGGATTTGGTATAGAGTGATCCTGGGTTCGATACTCGGTAACAGCACGTATGTAGTGTCCTTGAGCAAGGCACGTCACACACATTGCTTGGTTCTGCTGGTTAACCGCTTAGGCTGTTTAAGCATGCCCAGGAAAACTAGTGTAGGTCCCCGTAAGGGATTTAAATAGATAAATAGAAGAAAAAAAACTACTTCGATCCCCCGTCTTACACTAATAAAATTAACAGTCTTTCAGATGGAATGTTAACCCGAGGTATCGTGTCGGTGCTTTACACCGTGCACGTAAAAGAACCAGAGGAGACTCTGGAATGGGTCTCTGTCTGTATCATTGCATTATCCTCCAAAATCTAAAATGACTAATCTCTTCAGGAGGCGTCACTCATATGGGCAACCGGTAGCGACGATAAATAAACGTAAAACACACAAAAAAAACTACTATTTTATATATATATTAAAACGGATTAACCTTGGGGTGATCTTGAGCGATGACGTTCAATGGAGAAGCGCACTCAAGGTACAAGAGATCTCGGTTAACCCATTCAACACCAAGTAACTGACATGGACTGGTCCATGATATTCTTAAACCAATAAATGAATCAGAAAATCACATTTGGACAAGTTCATTTATCAAAATGGGTAATTATGTCTAAAAATAGTAATATTACTGGCAAAAAGTGCAGATCCTGATGAGACGGCTCGTCACGAGCCGGCTCATCTGGATCTACACTTTTTGTAAGCCTATTTAGAGGTCTGTGGTGTTGAAAGGGTTAATGGGTTTCCTATGTCACAACCCGAGAGACTGCAGCAGGGTAGTCCAAGAAATTAGATACAAGACATATGTCCGTCCATCTATGGAATATGTATGTATGTTCCATTGATGTCAAACCTCTTGTGGGGACCTAGACCTGTTTTCTTGGACAAGCTTAGCCGACCTATGAGGTTAATAAGTACTAAGCACAGTGTGTGAGGTGCCTTGTTCAAGGACACTACATACATGCCGAGTATCGTATTGTATCGAACCCGAGACCCTTCAAATCCAAATCCGACGCCCTACCACTGGACCACGGATCCATTCTGCATCAGTCTGGGATCCATACAAAGTCGATGACATCAACCACCTTACAAGGTCCTACTTCGAGCAACTAGTTTCGCCTGCAATGACTACATTATATACATAGACAGTGTATATTCTACAAACCCCTCTTGTTTGTGTACTCAAAGAGTTATGTATAGTATGTATGTTCCATTAATGTCAAACCCCTTGCGGAGATGTAGACATGTTTTCCTGGGCAAGCTTAGCCGACCTAAGTGGTTAACCAGTACTAAGCGGTGTGTTTGAGGTGCCTTGCTCAATGACACTACATACGTGGCCTGACCAAGTATCGAACCCGGGACCGAATGATTTCGAGTTCGAGTTTCTCCGTTCCGGTTAGTCCAAATATTTAGACTTGAAAAATGTGACAGTGGTCCAATGGTAGAGCATAGGTCGGCTAAGTCTGCCCAGGAAAACATGTCTAACTCCCCGCCAGGGGTTTGACATTAAAGGAACATATGGCGGCATAATCATATGCCTATAGACTGATAAGATGATATATCATATAGCCTATGACTATGGGGACATCTATATAACAAACCACTTCTCTGGCAGTTGTTTCGAATTGTCCGCGGTTCTTGCTAGTTGGGAAAATTGAGTGTTTTTCTTCTTTCTTTCTCTCTTTGCCTTGGGCCTTATGTCTTGATTTAATGCTCTTAACCGTTGCATTGAAAACTTTTGTCACATCTGCCATGTTGTCAAACGAAACCAAGCGTCTGTTCAATGCAGTTTTTTGTTTTCCCGCGTCTACGCAAACATAAACCGAGATGCTGGGAACCAAAAATGGTAACACGTCGAAATCGGGAAAAAATGTAGTTTTTAAGAATTTTCAGCAGATGCGGGGTATATTCTCACCAAATTAACAGTGGTGTATCATATGGCCAGGTATGGTATGGTTTCGATAAAACCGTTCATTCTAGATCGACTGTAGTTGGTTTTAATGGATAAAGAAGTGACTTGAGTAGTGTCTAGATAGGAATATATTCGGATGAGAATGTTGAATTGCAGTCATTTCGTACCCAGTTTGAACCATTCGTATCAGAGACCACACTCTGAGACGTTTCGTACCCACTATCTATAATGTGAGACATTTCGTAACGAGGACTGGTGAGTTTGTACCCTATGAATATGTGTTAGTCAACTTAGTGTTAGCGATGTTTCGTACCTTATTCTATGCATGTTCCATTAATGTCAAACTCCTTGCTCGGACCTAGATATGTTTTCCTGGGCCGCAGGCTTAGCTGACCTAAGTGGTTAACCAGTATGTATGTATGTTCCTTTAATGTCAAACCCCTCGCGGGGACTTAGACATGTTTTCCTGGGCAGGCTCAGCCGACCTAAGTGGTTAACCAGTACTAAGCGGTGTGTGTGAGGTGCCTTGCTCAATGACACTACATACGTGGCCTGACCGAGTATTGAACCCGGGACTGTTCGATTCCAAATCCGACACTCTACCACTGGACGCCACACATACTAAGCAATTGTGTGAGGTGCATTGCTCAATGACACTACATACGTGGCCTGACCGTGTATCGAACACAGGATTCCAAATCCGACGCTCTACCACTGGACGAGTTCTAGTTTATATAGGTCTGCCCACTCATCTGTTGAGCAGGGATCATTCTAGACTCTAAGAGGACGATGTCGGCGAAATAGTCTGCCTATGGACCCTGACTTAGTCTGCCTATGGACCCTGACTTAGTCTGCCTAATGACCCTGACTTAGTCTGCCTATGGACCCTGACTTAGTCTGCCTATGGACCCTGACTTAGTCTGCCTATGGACCCTGACTTTGCCCACTGTTGGGCGCCCCACTTCTCCCTTTTCATACCAAATTGTGTCCAGTAAGATATACATGTACTGCCCCTTATAAAGCACTCCAGTCCATCTATTCAATGTTATATTTAATGGTCATCTATTCAATGTTATATTTAATGGTTATCTATTCAATGTTCTATTTAATGGCCATCTATTCAATGTTCTATTTAATGGTCTTCTATTCAATGTTCTATTTAATGGTCTTCTATTCAATGTTCTTCTATTCAATGTTCTATTTAATGGTCTTCTATTCAATGGTCTTCTATTCAATGTTCTATTTAATGGTTATCTATTCAATGTTCTATTTAATGGCCTTCTATTCAATGTTCTATTTAATGGTGTTCTATTTAATGGACCTCTATTCAATGTTCTATTTAATGGCCATCTATTCAATGTTCTATTTAATGGTCTTCTATTCAATGTTCTATTTAATGGTCTTCTATTCAATGTTCTATTTAATGATTATCTATTCAATGTTCTATTTAATGGTCATCTATTCAATGCTCATATTTAATGGTCTTCTATTCAATGTTCTATTTAATGGTCTTCTATTCAATGTTCTATTTAATGGTTATCTATTCAATGTTCTATTTAATGCTCATCTATTCAATGTTCTATTTAATGCTCATCTATTCAATGTTCTATTTAATGCTCATCTATTCAATGTTCTATTTAATGCTCATCTATTCAATGTTCTATTTAATGGTCATCTATTCAATGTTCTATTTAATGGCCATCTATTCAATGATCTATTTAATGGTTATCTATTCAATGTTCTATTTAATGCTCATCTATTCAATGTTCTATTTAATGGTCATACTGTGCATTTTAACCATTTTTTGTTGAAATTGATTAAATATCACATCTCCCAAAAATTCCGACCTAGGATGAAACCTGGTTGAGGCTTATATAAAATAATGTATTTTTTTTAATTGGCGGGGTTCTAAAAGGCGCATGGCAGTGCACCTTTTATTCTGCTCTTGAAAAAACGCTTATTATAAGTTTATGAATATTTCTTATCTTTTCAGAATCTATCTTCGTCTGCCACAATGCAGTATATTGCAAGACTTAATGACGCTAAGACGGTGGGTGGTTCTCTCCAGCGCTGCATTTTTAATCATCATTCTAGTCATACTTTTCATTCATTCCTATTACGTAGTTGACAGCGTTTCTTCTAACTCAACCCCACATTTCTTACCCACCGTCGATTACAGAAGAGACAAGACAAAATTTACTTACGGACCAAATGTGCATTATGGGATTGTGTTGGACTGTGGAAGCAGCGGGAGCAGGGTATATGTGTATGTTTGGCCACCACACTCGGGAAACCCGCACGATTTGCTCAACATTCAGCAGCTGAAGGATCAGTACAATCAACCGGTGGTGAAGAAAATCTCACCAGGTACCAGTCTGTTTTTGTCACGCCCACATTAGTGGAAAGCGAGACTTAGCAGTCACTTTTCCAGCGCCCCGCCGTCAACAATTACATATTTGTATATAACTAAAATACCATCAATAATTTGCATACTGTTCCTAGGGGTTGTTCCCTGCCCCCTTTAACAAGTCCCACCTCCAAGAGTGAACTTGAACCTGAATTTTGGCCAAAAATATTTCGCTGAACCAACAGTTATGCAGTCAATCACGCATGGCGAGACACCCTTGGGGCGGTGGCCTTGTTTGTAATACTAAATTCAGTGCTTAAATTTGTTAATACAGAGTTTGAGGAATGATTTTTTATTCTTATAAAAATTCAGGATTTTTGATATACAGTCAAACCTGTGTTAGTGGTCACCTCCATTAAGCAGCCAACCTGTATTAAGCAGCCAGTTTCCATATTCCCAATATCTTATTTTATTATACATTTGACCTCTATTAAGCAGCCACCTGTGCTAAGCAGCCACATTCTGTGATTCCCTTGGCTGGCTGCTTAACACAGGTTTGACTGTATATATAGACAAAGAATGAAATGTACAAATTTCAGAATTGTTATTGGTCATTTTCCTTATTTTCAGGGAGTAATTTTAGTTCAATGAGTTGACTATTAATGAACCCATTAAGCGATGGAGGTCATCCAATCTATGATTTTAAAAAGAATTCTTTACCATTGTGAGATGGGCAAAAATGGACATTAGCAGTGTTAGTTTATACAAATTTATTTTAGCTGGATTGCGAAACAAGTTTTTACCACATATTAATCGCTCTCAAAACATCATTCCTGATGATATCCATCGCCATCAGGGAGAGAGAACAGGCAATGTGGAATTTAAATGCCTAAAAGTGGCTTGCCTATGTGCACAATTGGAACGGCTACAGCTGGGCGGTAACTCTGGGCCTCTCACACCTGAAGCGAACGCACTATTGCTAAATTGCTCTATCATGATTTAACAGTGTGGCAGAGAGATTTGCTATCTCAGATTGCTATTGTTTTTACAATGTATATGTTGCACATTTTCTAATCATCTGTGTATTAATTCTAGCTCTACGTGACAATTTTCAGGTTTGGATACATTTGCTAGCCATCCTGAAGATGCCAGTGAATATTTGTATCCCCTGCTCAAATTTGCCGAATCACATATACCAGAAAGTCGACATAAAGAAACATTATTGTATATACTAGCCACTGCTGGGATGAGGTTATTATCAGAACAGTAAGTCAACGTAGAACAACATTATTGTATATACTAAACATTATTGTATATACTAAACATTATTGTATATACTAAACATTATTGTATATACTAAACATAATTGTATATACTAAACATTATTGTATATACTAAACATTATTGTATATACTAAACATTATTGTATATACTAAACATTATTGTATATACTAAACATTATTGTATGTACTAAACATTATTGTATATACTAGCCACTGCTGGGAATGAGGTTATTATCAGAACAGTAAGTCAACGTAGAACAACATTATTCTATTGATCACATAACTTTGCTTGTATTCAGTGTAATACAGTCATGACATACATTCTTATAAGTGAGTGCTAAAAATATTTAATTGTTTTTAAAAATGTATTAACCCTTTCAACCCCACAGGCCTCTAAATAGGCTTATGAAAAGTGTAGATCCAGATGAGCCGGCTCGTGACGAGCCGTCTCATCAGGATCTGCACTTTTTTGCCAGTAATAATTATTACTATTTTTAGATAAAATTACCCATTTTGATAAATGAACTAGTCCAAAGGTAATTTTCTTATTAATTTATTGGTCTGAAAATATCACGCACCAGTCCATGTCAGTTACTTGGGGTTGAATGGGTTAAATGGTATCCATAATTACGTTTTAGAAAAGAAAGCAGTCCAACAAACTGACACTGAACATTTCTTCAACTTGGGTCAAACATGCAATTTGTACATGGTCTGGTGTCCATTTTATCAACCCGTCTTATATGCGGGTGCATGCCAAAACCCCACCGATTTCATGACAAAAGTAGTGGGGTCGTCTTATATGTGAGACCGCCTTATAGGCGGGTATGTATGGTATGCATGAAGGTTTGACTCGTGTTTTTCCAGATCACAGAAAGCCATCCTTCAGGACTTACAACAAGACATTCCAAAACAGTTTGATTTTGTGGTAGCAGATAATAACTTTGAAGTGATCAGCGGTAAACAGGAAGGCGTGTACGCGTGGATCGCCGTTAACTACATCCTGCAGAAGTTCAATCACGGGGAAGAAGGTAATGTGTAGATACTTGTTTGCGGATGAGCATACTCGCTTTATTTGTTAGCTAGATATCCCCCCTTGATCTTATATATACAATTGGTTCGAATCCCACAGGGGTGTGAAATTCGTTCATGTGAGGAAAATACCCAACAGGATAGCAGAAAGTTCATGCTTCCCGTCCATGTCTGAACAACTGCTCAGGCAGGTACCAGGTGTCTAGCTCCACCAATAAAACCTGTAGAGTCGCCATATGTTGGATGGTGCAGCATTAGTTTAAACATATTTTATTCAGTTCATTCAATATATATGCGGTATATAAATACAACAGGATATCTGAAATGGATTGGAAGACAAGCTGAGAGCTTATGTAAAATCCTTTCCATGGTGCAGCATTAATCACAACACAAACAAATCATGCTGTTCAAGTATTTTGTATCTTGGTGTGTGTTTTACGTTTATTTATCGTCGCTACCGGTTGCCCATATGAGTGACGCCTCCTGAAGAGATTAGTAATTTTAAATTTTTGGAGGATAGTGCAATGATACAGACAGAGACCCATTCCAGAGTCTCCTGTGGTTTTTTCTTTTCTTATTGTCGCTACCGGTTGCCCATATGTGTGACGCCTCCTGAAGCGATTAGTCATTTTAGATTTTTGGAGGATAGTGCAATGATACAGACAAGAGACCCATTCCAGTCTCCTCTCCCAGAGGCACCGACACGAGACCTTGGTTTAAAGTCCCATCTGAAAGACTGTTAATTTTATTAGGGTCAGACAGGGGATCGAACCTGCGATCCCTGGATTACCAGTCCAGCGTTTTACCACTGGGCTACAGATCCGTCTGTATCTTGGGTTTCGCAATATGGTTATTAATAGATAAAGAATGAAATTTAGAAGAGTTTGGCGATATGCTATTAACATAACAGATATAATATCGCCTCCCAGTCATACACGGCATTGAGTGTGGGGAGTATTATGTATATATACCATTACAGATATAATATCGCCTCCCAGTCATACGCGGCATTGAGTGTGGGGAGTATTATGTATATATACCATTACAGATATAATATCGCCTCCCAGTCATACACGGCATTGAGTGTGGGGAGTATTATGTATATATACCATTACAGATATAATATCGCCTCCCAGTCATACACGGCATTGAGTGTGGGGAGTATTATGTATATATACCATTACAGATATAATATCGCCTCCCAGTCATACACGGCATTGAGATAATACAAATACAATCCTGAAATTGGTACATTTCGTTCTTTGTCTATGTAACTAAGAAAAAGCACTGACCTAACTTTGTAATACCCTTTCAAGACAATATTTGCACACCAAATTAACAGTCTTTCAGATGGGACTTCAAACCAAGGTCTAGTGTCGGTGCTTTACATCGTGCACGTAAAAGAACCAGAGGAGACTCTGGAATGGGTCTCTGTCTGTATCATGCACTATTCTCCAAAAATCTAAAATAACTAATCTCTTCAGGAGGCGTCGCTCATATGGGCAACCGGTAGCGACGATACATAAACGTAAATACACACTTGCACACCATGTAATTTACTCCTTTGTCATGTTTTGTATTTCAGATCACCCATTGGTTGCTGTGGACATCCCCGGAGAGAATGATGAGGTTACTCAGCATGTCAGGCGGCGAACAGTGGGAATGATTGACATGGGAGGTGGATCGATGCAAATTGCATATGAATTAACAGCAAATGTAAGATTTGCACATGTAAGCTGTTGTTACCGCAATGTGTCTGTCCGATTAGTGCAGTGGTTAGCATGCTCGCTTCTCACCAATGCAACCCGGGTTCGATGATCCTCGGACCGGGTAGTATGTGAGATGGTACGGTGGTCGCCAGATCGGAGAAGTGGGTTTTCTCCAGGTACTCCGGTTTCCTCCCACATGAATGAACACATTTACGCTTTCATCCGCGCCAACGAGGGTGATTAATATAAGTTGTTAAAACTTGCATCGCAATCTTTGTAAAATAAATCAATTTTAAATGTGTCTGTCCATCATCCGTGAACATATTCAAACAACTTCTCCTCAGTAACCACTGTAGTCCAGTGGTAACACGCTGGACTGGTAGTCCAGGGATCGCAGGTTCGATCCCCCGTCTGACCTTAATAAAATTAACAGTCTTTCAGATGGGACGTTAAACCGAGGTCTCGTGTCGGTGCTTTGCACCTTGCACGTAAAAGAACCAGAGGAGACTCTGGAATGGGTCTCTGTCTGTATCATGCACTATCCTCCAAAATCTAAAATGACTAATCTCTTCAGGAGGCGTCGCTCATATGGGCAACCGGTAGCGACGATAAATAAACGTAAAAACACACACACTCAGTAACCACTGGTTCTATAGTCACCATCATCTGATACCACATCTGCTGTGAAGAGGTATTCAAATCAACTTGGAACACACCAAAAATATTCAAAATATAACGTTTCACATAGCCAGTGCTCAGCTGTGAATAACGTCGTTGTGTTTACATACTGTATTCCTTTTCTACACATCAACTAGTCTAACGTCTTCTCAAGTCACATAATTTCTCAAAATACATAAAAAGTATACACTGCCTGTCATGAAAATGCATTTTTACCAAAAAGAAAAATGAACTATATTAGTTATGGGGACTACATTTGAGTGGACCGCGGATGCACTTCTGCCTATTTACGTATATACAACCTACAGAGGCTAAGCATTCTGGTAAAACATACACCATAGATTGAAGCCATTTCTTAATATGCATGTAATTGTGTTTGTACTCGATATTAACAGATCATTATTTTCATGTTGCAGACAGATACCGTTCCAAAACACTCGATAGCCGAGTTTAACCTTGGATGTATAAACTCAGATGTGGAGCACACTTACAGGGTTTACGTCACCACTTTCCTTGGTAAAAACATATTAATCTGTATGTCCAGGTCATGTGAATGAGTCGTTATTGTATTACAGTTACGGGTTCCGGATTAGAGGTTTTTTAATATGTACTTGTACATACAGTCAAACCTGTGTTAGTGGTCACGTCCGTTAAGCAACCAACCTGTATTAAGCAGCCAGTTTCCAGATTCCCAATATGTTGTTTTATTATACATTTGACCTCTATTAAGCAGACACCTGTGCTAAGCAGCCACTTTCTATGATTCCCTTGGCTGGCTGCTTAAGACAGGTTTGACTGTATACAAATTAACATCATTAAAGTAATTTTAATTAAACACACCTTTATCGTTGGCTTTGGCACAGTCTCGTACTCATTAATCAAGTTGCCTTTGCCCTCTAAAGGACAATTCTAACCGTCTACGTTTAGACGGATGTGTTGCCTTTTTTTTGTTTTTGTTTTTACGTTTATTTATAGTCACTACCGGTTGCCCATATGAGCGACGCCTCCTGAAGATATTAGTCATTTTGGAGGATAGTGCAATGAATTATGATACAGAGAGAGACCCATTCCAGAGTCTCCTCTGGTCCTTTTACGTGCACGGTGTAAAGCACCGACACGAGACCTCGGTTTAACGTCCCATCTGAAAGACTGTTAATTGTATTAGGGTCAGACGGGGGATCAAACCTGCGATCCCTGGATTACCAGTCCAGCGTGTAAAAAACCACTGGACTACAGATCCGTCTGATGTGTTGCCATACTTTGCCAGTCAGTATTTATCAAAATGGATGATTTTGTTCAGCGGAGAAACTGAAAACAACAGTTTAAAAATGTACTCATTACTCTATTTGATTGGTTGTTGCTAATATCCAATCGTGTTTCCATAGTGAAACACCAATTCCGATCAAGACCAATCAGCATTATCACAACTTTAGGCTACAGTTTACAAACAATAGATCAAAGGGATAAAATCAAACACATACCTGTACCTGTGCCAGCAAATATACGCAGTACAAAGTGTGATTTTCACAACATGTGAAAAACACAGGGGCCGGCTCTTGGCAGACACTAATTGATAAACAAAGAAATATTTCCACTTTTATCACAGTACACAAGGATATGCGTTTAGACAGACGGATCTATAGCCCAGTGGTAACACGCTGGACTGGTAATCCAGGGATAGCAGGTTCGATCTCCCGTCTGACCCTAATAAAATTAACAGTCTTTCAGATGGGACGTTAAACCGAGGTCTCGTGTCGGTGCTTTACACCATGCACGTAAAAGAACCAGAGGAGACTCTGGAATGGGTCTCTCTCTGTATCATTGCACTATCCTCCAAAATCTAAAATGACTAATATCTTCAGGAGGCGTTGCTCATATGGGCAACCGGTAGCGACGATAAATAAACTTTAAAAAAAATATTTGTTTAACTCGTTTCTTTTCATAATTGGCATGTCCGGTTTAGAGGGGTCATTTTGTGTTGAAAATACACAAAATGTTACAAACTTGTGTCCAGTCATGATTATAATGTGTAGAACCAGTCATGATGATAATGTGTAGAACCAGTCATGATGATAATGTGTAGAACCAGTCATGATTATGATGTGTAGAACCAGTCATGTTTATAATGTGTAGAACCAGTCTTGATTATAATGTCTAGAACCAGTCATGATTATAATGTGTAGAACCAGTCATGCTTATATTGTATAGAACCAGTCTTGGTTATATTGTATAGAACCAGTCATGATTATAATGTGTAGAACCAGTCATGCTTATATTGTATAGAACCAGTCTTGATTATATTGTATAGAACCAGTCATGATTATATTGTGTAGAACCAGTCATGATTATATTGAGTAGAACCAGTCATGGTTATAATGTGTAGAACCAGTCATGATGATAATGTGTAGAACCAGTCATGATTATGATGTGTATAACCAGTCATGTTTATAATGTGTAGAACCAGTCTTGATTATAATGTGTAGAACCAGTCATGATTATGATGTGTATAACCAGTCATGTTTATAATGTGTAGAACCAGTCTTGATTATAATGTCTAGAACCAGTCATGATTATAATGTGTAGAACCAGTCATGCTTATGATGTGTGGAACCAGTCATGATTATATTGTGTAGAACCAGTCATGATTATAAAGTGTAGAACCAGTCATGATTATGATGTGTATAACCAGTCATGTTTATAATGTGTAGAACCAGTCATGATTATAATGTGTAGAACCAGTCTTGATTATAATGTGTAGAACCAGTCATGATTATGATGTGTATAACCAGTCATGTTTATAATGTGTAGAACCAGTCTTGATTATAATGTCTAGAACCAGTCATGATTATAATGTGTAGAACCAGTCATGCTTATGATGTGTGGAACCAGTCATGATTATATTGTGTAGAACCAGTCATGATTATAAAGTGTAGAACCAGTCATGATTATGATGTGTAGAACCAGTCATGATTATAATGTGTAGAACCATTCATGATTATAATGTGTAGAACCAGTCTTGATTATGATGTGTAGAACCAGTCATGTTTATAATGTGTAGAACCAGTCTTGATTATAATGTGTAGAACCAGTCATGATTATGATGTGTAGAACCAGTCATGCTTATATTGTATAGAACCAGTCTTGATTATAATGTGTAGAACCAGTCATGATTATATTGTGTAGAACCAGTCATGATTATAATGTATAGAACCAGTCTTGATTATAATGTATAGAACCAGTCTTGATTATAATGTATAGAACCAGCCATGATTATAATGTCTAGAACCAGTCATGATTATAATGTGTATGATAATGATATGAAGCAAACAGTACATTGTCAGGGTTCCCGCTGTCAGTCGCCAATGGCGCCAAAAAACAAATATTGGTGCTAAATTTTGTGAGTTGGCGAAAATATTTGGCGCAACCTTTTTTTAAAAATAAAATTTTTTGGACACATGTTTTGTCAAATACATGGCTTCAAATATTTATTTGTGAACTATATGGCTCTTAGTTGGCTCCAAGTTTTTAAATTGGCTCCAGTGTTTTTCAATTGGCGACAGAAGTGGCGCAGGCAAACATTCAGACAGAGGGAATCCTTATTGTAGCATAGTTTATCTACATATGATTTCTAACGGATGGTTAGGTTTTGGTGCTAATGAGGCTCGGGTGAGGTACGAGTCAATGCTGGTATCCAGGATAAAACTAAATGAAAAAAACAAGCATCGACTGAAGAGAGCTGCTCCTATATCATCGGAAGACAAGCACAAACTTTACGCTGAACGGTAAGTGCAGATATTTATTATATATTTATCCATAAGTTGAGGGTTCATTTTTGTCTCGCCCACTTTAGAGGAACGCCAGACTAAGCTGTAAGTTCCAGTGACGGCTGCGGTACCGAGGGCCGTCAACAATTGCATATTTCTATATAACTGTAAACTTTTAAATATAATGCTTTGATAACTTGCTTATTGGGTCACGCTTCTGAGGTTAGACAAAACAATGCTTATTTGGTCACGCTTCTGAGGTTAGACAAATCAATGCTTATTGGGTCGTGATAGCGCAGTGGATGCGCGTTCGCTTCAGGTGCGAAAGGTCCGGAGTTCGAACCCCACTGGAGCCGTTACGATTGTGCCCTTAGGCAAGGCATTTAAATTCCACGTTGCCTCTTCTCTCTCCCTCGTGGCGATGGATTCCATCAGGAATGAGGTCTCGAGAGTGATCAATATAAGTTGAAATAACTTGTTTCGCAATCGAGCTAAAATAAATTTGTATAAATAATGCTTATTGGGTCACGCTTCTGAGGTTAGACAAAACAATGCTTATTTGGTCACGCTTCTGAGGTTAGACAAAACAATGCTTATTGGGTCTAGCTTCTGAGGTTAGACAAAAACTATGCTTATTTGGTCACGCTTCTGAGGTTAGACAAAAACTATGCTTATTTGGTCACGCTTCTGAGGTTAGACAAAACAATGCTTATTTGGTCTAGCTTCTGAGGTTAGACAAAACAATGCTTATTGGGTCACGCTTCTGAGGTTAGACAAAACAATGCTTATTGGGTCACGCTTCTGAGGTTAGACAAAACAATGCTTATTTGGTCACGCTTCTGAGGTTAGACAAAAACAATGCTTATTTGGTCACGCTTCTGAGGTTAGACAAAAACAATGCTTATTTGGTCTAGCTTCTGAGGTTAGACAAAACAATGGTTATTGGGCCACGTTTCTGAGGTTAGACAAAAATTATGCTTATTTGGTCACGCTTCTGAGGTTAGACAAAACAATGCTTATTGGGCCACGCTTCTGAAGTTAGACAAAAACTATGCTTATTTGGTCACGCTTCTGAGGTTAGACAAAACAATGCTTATTTTGTCTAGCTTCTGAAGTTCTGAGGTTAGACAAAACAATGCTTATTGGATCACGCTTCTGAGGTTAGACAACAACTGCTTATTTGGTCATGCTTCTGAGGTTAGACAAAACAATGCTTATTGGGTCACGCTTATGAGGTTAGACAAAACAATGCTTATTGGGTCACGCTACTGAGGTTAGACAAAAACAATGCTTATTTGGTCACGCTTCTGAGGTTAGACAAAACAATGCTTATTGGATCACGCTTCTGAGGTTAGGCAAAAACTGCTTATTTGGTCACGCTTCTGAGGTTAGACAAAAACAATGCTTATTTGGTCACGCTTCTGAGGTTAGACAAAACAATGCTTATTGGGTCACGCTTCTGAGGTTAGACAAAAACTGCTTATTTGGTCTAGCTTCTGAGGTTAGACAAAACAATGCTTATTGGGTCACACTTCTGAGGTTAGACAAAACAATGCTTATTGGGTCATGCTTCTGAGGTTAGACAAAAACTGCTTATTGGGTCACACTTCTGAGGTTAGACAAAACAATGCTTATTTGGTCTAGCTTCTGAGGTTAGACAAAACAATGCTTATTTGGTCACGCTTCTGAGGTTAGACAAAAACAATGCTTATTGGGTCTAGCTTCTGAGGTTAGACAAAAACAATGCTTATTTGGTCACGCTTCTGAGGTTAGACAAAACAATGCTTATTGGGTCTAGCTTCTGAGGTTAGACAAAAACTATGCTTATTTGGTCACGCTTCTAAGGTTAGACAAAAACAATGCTTATTAGGTCACGCTTCTGAGGTTAGACAAAAACTGCTTATTTGGTCTAGCTTCTGAGGTTAGACAAAACAATGTTTATTGGGCCATGCTTCTGAGGTTAGACAAATACTATGCTTATTTGGTCTAACTTCTGAGGTTAGACAAATACTATGCTTATTTGGTCTAGCTTCTGACTATGCTTATTTGGTCTAGCTTCTGTAGCGAGACAGCGTCTGAGGTGCCTTGGGGCAGTATCGTTGTATTCTACTTCACTGAATCATTCTGTTTCTTTATTCACTATAGGTTGTTCAACAATTCATCTGGAAATGTTGCCGGGGAGCCAGCACCAAAACCCGCTCACACCCTGTCCCCTCAGCACACACAGTCCCCTCAGCACACACAGTCCCCTCATCAAATCCCGGGCACTGGCCACACCCAGTCCCCTCGGCACGTCCCAGACCATTCACTTACTGACCCATATCAGAACATTCCTGACCCTTGTTTGCAGCCTGGCCTTACTCTGCCAGCAGTGGAACCTTACATAAAGGACAAACAGATTACGTTTAGTGGAACTGGTGAATACCACAAATGTCAAGAGGCGTTAGTTCCTCTACTGAATCTCTCGAAGACATGTGACGTTATCCCTTGCTCAATGAACGGTGTGCATCAGCCGACAATATCATTCCACAACAGTGTGTTCTACGGGTTTTCAGAACTCTGGTATACGATGGAGGACGTGTTCAGGATCGGTGGACGCTATAAACACAACTTATTTGATGCTGAGGCTACGGTAACCAGCATTATAATATGTAATTTGAGAATATACATATTAATTTAAAAAATGATTTTCATAATTTGTGAAGATAAGTTTAAGGTACTAGTATGCAAGGGAGAAGTTTACAGTACTAGTATGCAAGGGAGAAGTTTAAGGTATGCAAGGGAGAAGTTTACAGTACTAGTATGCAAGGGAGAAGTTTACAGTACTAGTATGCAAGGGAGAAGTTTAAGGTACTAGTATGCAAGGGAAGTGTTTAATATATACAAGGGAGAAGTTTAAGGTATACAAGGGAGATGTTTAGGCTATGCAAGAGAAAAGTTATGTATACAAGGGAGATGTTTGAGGTACATGTATGCACGGGAAGTGTTTAATGTTTTCAAGGGAGAAGTTTAAGGTATGCAAGGGAAGTGTTTAATGTTTTCAAGGGAGAAGTTTAAGGTATGCAAGGGAAGTGTTTAATGTTTTCAAGGGAGAAGTTTAAGGTATGCAAGGGAAGTGTTTAATGTTTTCAAGGGAGAAGTTTAAGGTATGCAAGGGAAGTGTTTAATGTTTTCAAGGGAGAAGTTTAAGGTATGCAAGGGAAGTGTTTAATGTTTTCAAGGGAGAAGTTTAAGGTACACTACTTATTTTTTCATGTTTGGCTGGTCCTCCGCGATGTAGCGGGCAAAACAATTGTCGCATCACACACAATCCCGGGTGTGCGCGATGTTCGAAAAAACTTGTTTGTAAGTAGTGTATACACTGGAGAAGGTTGAGGTATACAAGGGAGAAGTTTACGTACGGTATACAATGGAGAGGTTTGTTGACGAGTGCTTTCTTATCAACAGGCTAACACGTTAAGCCCAATTCTGTCCGCTGACCATCCATTTGACCTTTCAGGATTTTTGTGATAAGAAATGGTCGTTGCTACAGCAAGGATACAATAAGGGATTTTATAAAAAAGCCAGCAAACACAGATTCAGGTTAGTGTTGCTGTCCTTTCATACATTTGTTACCTGATGTAGGTTAGTGTTGCTGTCCTTTCGTACATTTGTTACCTGATGTAGGTTAGTGTTGCTGTCATTTCTTACATTTGTTACCTGATGCAGGTTAGTGTTGCTGTCATATTGTACATTTGTTACCTGATGTAGGTTAGTGTTGCTGTCATTTTGTACATTTGTCACCTGATGTAGGTTAGTGTTGCTGTCCATTCGTACATTTGTTACCTGATGTAGATTAGTGTTGCTGTCATTTCGTACATTTGTTACCTGATGCAGGTTAGTGTTGCTGTCATTTCGTACATTTGTTACCTGATGTAGGTTAGTGTTGCTGTCATTTCGTACATTTGTTACCTGATGTAGGTTAGTGTTGCTGTTATTTCGTACATGTGTTACCTGACGCAGGTTAGTGTTGCTGTCCATTCGTACATGTGTTACCTGATGTAGGTTAGTGTTGCTGTCCGTTAGTACATTTGTTACCTGATGTAGGTTAGTGTTGCTGTCCTTTCATACATTTGTTACCTGATGTAGGTTAGTGTTGCTGTCATTTCGTACATTTGTTACCTAATGCACATTAATGTTGCTGTCCTTTTGTACATGTGTTACCTAATGTAGGTTAGTGTTGCTGTCATTTTGTACATTTGTTACCTAATGTAGGTTAGTGTTGCTGTCATTTTGTACATTTGTCATCTGATGTAGGTTAGTGTTGCTGTCCTTTTGTACATTTGTTACCTGATGTAGGTTAGTGTTGCTGTCATTTCGTACATTTGTTACCTAATGTAGGTTAGTGTTGCTGTCCTTTCATACATTTGTTACCTGATGTAGGTTAGTGTTGCTGTCATTTCATACATTTGTTACCTGATGCACGTTAGTGTTGCTGTCATTTCGTACATGTGTTACCTGATGTAGGTTAGTGTTGCTGTCATTTTGTACATTTGTTACCTGATGTAGGTTAGTGTTGCTGTCCTTTCATACATGTGTTACCTTATGTAGGTTAGTGTTGCTGTCCTTTCATACATTTGTTACCTGATGTAGGTTAGTGTTGCTGTCATTTCGTACATTTGTTACCTAATGTAGGTTAGTGTTGCTGTCCTTTCATACATTTGTTACCTGATGTAGGTTAGTGTTGCTGTCATTTCGTACATTTGTTACCTAATGTAGGTTAGTGTTGCTGTCCTTTCATACATTTGTTACCTGATGCACGTTAGTGTTGCTGTCCTTTCGTACATTTGTTACCTGATGTAGGTTAGTGTTGCTGTCATTTCATACATTTGTTACCTGATGTAGGTTAGTGTTGCTGTCATTTCATACATTTGTTACCTGATGTAGGTTAGTGTTGCTGTCCTTTCGTACATTTGTTACCTGATGCACGTTAGTGTTGCTGTCCTTTCGTACATTTGTTACCTGATGTAGGTTAGTGTTGCTGTCATTTTGTACATTTGTCACCTGATGTAGGTTAGTGTTGCTGTCATTTCATACATTTGTTACCTGATGTAGGTTAGTGTTGCTGTCATTTCGTACATTTGTTACCTGATGCAGGTTAGTGTTGCTGTCATTTTGTACATGTGTTACCTGATGTAGGTTAGTGTTGCTGTCATTTCGTACATTTGTTACCTGGTGTAGGTTAGTGTTGCTGTCATTTTGTACATTTGTTACCTGATGTAGGTTAGTGTTGCTGTCCATTCGTACATTTGTTACCTGATGTAGGTTAGTGTTGCTGTCCATTCGTACATTTGTTACCTGATGTAGATTAGTGTTGCTGTCATTTCGTACATTTGTTACATTTGTCCAATTATTATAAAATTGTGTGTGTTTTACATTTATTTATTGTCGCTACCGGTTGCCCATATGAGCGACGCCTCCTGAAGAGATTAGTTATTTAAGATTTTGGAGGATAATGAAATGATACAGACAGAGACCCATTCCAGAGTCCCCTCTGGTTCTTTTACGTGCACCGACACAAGACCTCGGTTTAAAGTCCCATCTGATAGACTGTTAATTTTATTAGGGTTCGACAAGAGATCGAACTTGCGATCCCTGGATTAATTGCCTCCAGAAGTATGTACGTCACTTTATATAGAGGATAGTACAACATACAGAAGACGCTCGAATTCCTGAAGCATCGCTGGTTCTTTTACATGCCCGGTGTATAGCACCGATACATGAGACCTCGGTTTATAGTCCAATCTGTAAGACTGTTAAAATTAGGGTCAGAAGGGGGATCGAACCTGCAATCGATGGATTCTTAGTCCGAATGCTAGCTGGAGCACTGTGCTGTATATTCTGTCTATGGTTGCTACCGGTAACTGTTGCTTTATTAAATAATATACTGTGTATCATGCAGGCATTGTAGAAGACTATTTCATGTATTTTGATTAGAATGCAGTGTTTCAAGTCGGCGTGGATGACAATGGTGCTTCATAAAGGTCTCCAGTTCCCAGAATCCTACACAAACCTAAACTCTGTACATATTATCAACAACAGAAATGTACAGTGGACGCTCGGAGCTCTCATACACCGGACAAGATATCTACCGTTACGGTAAGATGTTACATTTACCACTGGTAGCCAGTACTACACCGGACAAGATATCTACCGTTACGGTAAGATGTAACATTTACCACTGGTGACCAGTTCTACACCGGACAAGAGATCTACCGTTACGGTAAGATGTAACATTTACCACTTGTGACCAGATCTACACCGGACAAGATATATACCGTTACGGTAAGATGTAACATTTACCACTGGTGACCAGTTCTACACCGGACAAGATATCTACCGTTACGGTAAGATGTAACATTTACCACTGGTAGCCAGATCTACACCGGACAAGATATATACCGTTACGGTAAGATGTAACATTTACCACTTGTGACCAGTCCTACACCGGACAAGATATCTACCGTTACGGTAAGATGTTACATTTATCACTTGTGACCAGTCCTACACCGGACAAGATATATACCGTTACGGTAAGATGTTACATTTATCACTTGTGACCAGTCCTACACCGGACAAGATATCTACCGTTATGTTATGTGTCTTGTTGTTATGACTACTTTCGTGTTTTCTATGGAAAAACTGTAAAACTAAATCATTCAAAATAAATTGAAAAATGCGCCAATGTTGCTCAATAAATAAGAAATAATATTTGTCTTTCAGTTATTTATTGGCGAAGAAAACATTGTTTGGAGTTCTGACTCATTGATCTTATCTCGTATTTTGACATGTTTCAGGGAGATCGAGAGATACGGAGAGTCTGACGTTAAGCCAAGTTGGCTGTCGTATTCACATATCATTTTCAATGAGTACCTGCTGGTCGTGTGCTTCATCATCGTTGCCATGGCAATTGTCATCTACATCCGGCGATTACGAATCTGTTCACCAACGCTTCCGCGTACAGACATGAGTCGTGTACCTTCGATGTCGTATTTTATGACCGAAATGGACCAGGAGGAACAGGGTGTACGGCTCGTGAATAATTACACATATCCTTGATCAGGCGTGAGCAGCGTCTGCCAAATACACTACTGAATATCAAACTAGTCTCCTCCGTCCTAGGCTAATGCTTCCAGCCATAGCAGCAAACACAGGGAATTGACTGTATATCTGGCGAGTAATTTTTGTTTTGCCCAATTTAGTGGAAAGCGAGATTTGGCAGTCGCCTATCTGGTGGCAGCAATTACATAATGGATATTTGAAGACTAATCCACTACTCTCACAAAACAAAAAATCCCCCCCCCCCCCCAAGAGTGACCTTGAATTTTGGCTAAAACTAGTCGGATTTCAGAAATAGTTCATGCGTAAAAATCTTTTTCGCACATCATTTCTCATAAAAACATCAAAGCTATTGCTTTTAAACTGTGCATGCACATCCGAGGGCTAATTCTGTCTCTACATCTACAGTAAGTCCCCACCATACCAGTGACCTTGAAATTGAAATCTGTTATTATAAATAGTACTCGAAAATAATAAATTATATATGTTTCAAAACATTCTCAAACATTATTAGTTCTCAAAAAAAAACGTGAACGATATGCTTTGAAATACATCGGAAGATTAATTATCAACACCAACAATAAGTCCCAACCTTATTTGGCAATTCTTTGGAAAGCATAAAACACAATTTTTTATTTTGTTGACCCAGCCCTTATACAGCCAATCACTCGCAGCGAGACGCCCTTGTGGTGGGGAACTTGTCTATATATCCCTGAGCGAGAAGCTGAGGTTTGTAGCGTTAATAGCCCGTCGTGCAGGATTTATAATGTTTGTAGCTGGATGATGGTTTCCAGTGACACCAGAATTGCGCCGCCATGTTGGTTGCTTATCTTGTTTACAGGGCGAATGGATACATATACAGCGCTCATTTGCATTATTACACTAGAGAAATACGAAAACTATGCAATGGTGATATCATCCGTCTGCAGCACAAATGATGTTATAAATAAGAATATGCATGAGATAAAACCACATTGTACATGTTTTAAGTTTCATTTAATTCCACAGTTGGAAAATAACAAAACCGTAGTTCAACTGAAGAATTAATGTTTGTAAGCATATACAGTATACATGTAGTGTATATCTTATTGCCCCCAACGATCGTTGTTAAGACATACACACAGATCAGAATTACATCACATGCCTATTTGGTTCTGGAAGATATTTTTGGTTGTCAAGAAAAACATATTTATATATGAATGATGTATATTTTTATGAATATTAATTTTGAATTTTAAAAGAGTTTATCATTGGTTTTCATTATTTCACTTGTATTCATGGATTCATCATCACTTGTTTTAATGGATTCATCATCACTTGTTTTAATGGATTCATCATCACTTGTTTTAATGGATTCATCATCACTTGTTTTAATGGATTCATCATCACTTGTTTTAATGATTTCATCATCACTTGTTTTAATGGATTCATCATCACTTGTTTTAATGATTTCATCATCACTTGTTTTAATGGATTCATCATCACTTGTTTTAATGATTTCATCATCACTTGTTTTAATGGATTCATCATCACTTGTTTTAATGGATTCATCATCACTTGTTTTAATGGATTCATCATCACTTGTTTTAATGGATTCATCATCACTTGTTTTAATGATTTCATCATCACTTGTTTTAATGGATTCATCATCACTTGTTTTAATGGATTCATCATCACTTGTTTTAATGATTTCATCATCACTTGTTTTAATGGATTCATCATCACTTGTTTTAATGGATTCATTGTCACTTGTTTTCATGATTTGTTCACTTGTTTTCATCACTTGTTTTCATGATTTCATCATCACTTGTTTTCATGATTTCATCATCACTTGTTTTCATGATTTCATTATCACTTGTTTTCATGATTTCATCACTTGTTTTCATGGTGGTCCAATGGTTAACAAGCTGGACTTGTAATCCAGGGACCGTAGGTTCTATCCCCAGCTATACCAGACTATAATGAATCGTATCATAGTCTCTCTGATGAGACTTTAAACCAAGGTCTCGTGTCGGTGCTTTACACCGTGCACGTAAAAATAAACAGGGGAGACTTTGAAACGAGGTTGTAACAATATGACCATTGTACAACTGTAATGCATACTCCACCATGTGCATATTATTTATCGCCGCTACCGGTTGCCCATATGAGCGACGCCTCCTGAAGAGATTAGTCATTTTAGATTGTTGGAGGATAGTGGATGATACAGACAGAGACTCATTCCAGAGTCTCCTCTGGTTCTTTTACGTGCACGGTGTAAAGCACCGACACGAGACCTCGGTTTTAAAGTCCCATCTGAAAGACTGTTAATTTTATTAGGTTCAGACGGGGGGGATCGAACCTGCGATCCCGGGATTACCAGTCCAGCGTGTTACCATCTAATTATGTGTACCGGTAATACCGGGATCTTTGTTTTATATGTCTGCCTTGTCCAAAAAACTGGAGCGAGGGTGATTATGTCCTTAACCCTTTCAACACCACAGACCTCTAAATAGGCTTACAAAAAGTGTAGATCCAGATGAGCCGGCTCGTGACGAGCCGTCTCATCAGGATTTGCACTTTTTGCCAGTGATATGACTATTTTTAGACATAATTACCCATTTTGATAAATGAACTTGTCCAAATGTGATTTTCTGATTCATTTATTGGTTTATGAATATCATGGACCAGTCTATGTGAGTTACTTGGTGTTGAATGGGTTAACTCATTTAGTACTTTAGATACAAAAATATTAAAAAATAATTATTTTACTACACCAAATATCACTGTGTCCCTGAAAGATGTAAAGTATTATGTTGTTTGTTTGAAATAATTGATTGTGATGTTATGTGTTTTGTTTCTTTTACGAGTATACTTTACACTTGGTTTATTTGTGGAAGTCATGATAGCGCAGAGGATGCGTGTTCGCTTTAGGTGCGAAAGGTCTGGAGTTCGAGCCCCGCTGGAGCCGATACGATTGTGGCCTTAGGCAAGGCATTTAAATTCCACGTCGTCTCTTCTCTCTCCCTCATGGCAATGGATTCCATCAGGAATGAGATCTCGAGAGTGATTAATATAATTGTAAGAACTTGTTTCGCAATCGAGCTAAATAAATTTGTATAAACTAAACTTGGTTTATTGTGAGAATTGTTATGCTAAAGTTGTGATCGGTGCGATGCATTGAAGATTACTTGAACTTGCCTCCGTGGTCTAGCATGTTGTTGTTGAACTTGCCTCCGTGGTCTAGCACGTCATTGTTGAACGTGCCTCCGTGGTCTAGCATGTCGTTGTTGAACTTGCCTCCATGGTCTAGCACGTCATTGTTGAACTTGCCTCCGTGGTCTAGCACGTCGTTGTTGAACTTGCCTCCGTGGTCTAGCACGTCGTTGTTGAACTTGCCTCCGTGGTCTAGCACATCGTTGTTGAACTTGCCTCCGTGGTCTAGCACATCGTTGTTGAACTTGCCTCCGTGGTCTAGCACGTTGTTATTGAACTTGCCTCCATGGTCTAGCACGTCGTTGAACTTGCCTCCGTGGTCTAGCACGTCATTTTTGAACTTGCCTTTCACCGCTATCTTCAAGGCCGTGAGTTTTCTCCCAATGAGGGAGAAGTGATAAAATGTAAACATGTGACCAAGTTGTCTTGCGGAGGTTTGAGGATTTAGTACGGGTTTCTACACCAGGAAAGTCGTGATAGCATAGTGTAGCGCGTTCGCTTTGTGTGCGAAAGGCCCCAGAGTTTGTGTCCAGCTGTAGCCATTACGATGGACCCTTAGGCAAGGCACTTTAAATTCTACATTGCCTTTTCTCTCTCCCTCGTGGCGATGGATTCCATCAGGAATTATGTCTCGAGTGCTATAAATCTGTTATAATTATCCTAATAAGTTGTTAGAACTTGTTTCGCAATCGAGCTAAAATAAATTGTATAAACTAAACTAACTACCCAGGACCCAGGAAATGTGGACGGCCTTTTGTACAATAATGTTCAGAGTGGGTCCTGTACAAATATGACAGGGAAACAAAATAAACATCGCTCACCGACATAGAGAGAGAAGAATCAATGAGGATAAAACGTGTCTTGTCCAAGGACACCACACAGCAGTTCTGGTATTGCTCGAACCCACAACCCCTCAGTTACGGGAAAATGCCATATCCATAGCACCACGGAGGCTTGAAATCATTTACACCTCGATCGACTCGCAGGGCTATGAATCTACTCTCTTTGAGTCAACATTTTAAACAATAAATGTCAGATATAGTATCAACCGTTCAGAACCGTTGTGGAAGTCGTGATAGCGCAGTGCATTCGCTTCAGGTCAGGAGTTCGAGCCCCACTGGAGCCCTTAGGCAAGGCATTTAAATTCCACATTGCCTCTTCTCTCTCCCTCGTGGCGATGGATTCCATCAGGAATGAGGTCTCGAGAGTGATTAATATCAGTTGTAAGAACTTGTTTCGCAATCGAGCTGAAATTAATTTGTATAAACTAAACCGTTCAGAAAAAGGCTTCCTCTTAGTTTCCGTATATTGGAAGATTTCTTCTCCATAACAATTTCACAAAGTATGACAGTCCAATTGCTCTTGCCTAGAATGTTTTCGGGAAGGACTGTAACTATTGTTGCTAGAACTTGTGGCCTGACGTTTGCCTTTATTTAATTTGTCATGTTGTGTATTCACATGTATATGTAAAACCAATCGAGCAATAAAATATGATTAGACTAAACTAAGAATGTTTGTATGGCATACCTGTGCATATACTAGTAGTCGCTTGATTGTTTTACTGGTTTATATTACACTGCATTGAAGCTTATGTTATCCCGGTTCTGTAGTGTCAGTGTGAATGCTTTCCCGGTTCTGTAGTATGAAATATTGTCAGTGTGAATGCTTTCCCGGTTCTGTAGTATGAAATATTGTCAGTGTGAATGTTTTCCCGATTCTGTAGTATGAAATATTGTCAGTGTGAATGTTTTCCCGATTCTGTAGTATGAAATATTATCAGTGTGAATGCTTTCCCAGTTCTGTAGTATGGCATATTGTCAGTGTGAATGCTTTCCCAGTTCTGTAGTATGAAATATTGTCAGTGTGAATGTTTTCCCGGTTCTGTAGTGTGAAATATTGTCAGTGTGAATGCTTTCCCAGTTCTGTAGTGTGAAATATTGTCAGTGTGAATGCTTTCCCAGTTCTGTAGTATGAAATATTGTCAGTGTGAATGTTTTCCCGGTTCTGTAGTGTGAAATATTGTCAGTGTGAATGCTTTCCCGCTTCTGTAGTGTGAAATATTGTCAGTGTGAATGTTTTCCCGGTTCTGTAGTATGAAATATTGTCAGTGTGAATGCTTTCCCAGTTCTGTAGTATGAAATATTGTCAGTGTGAATGTTTTCCCGGTTCTGTAGTGTGAAATATTGTCAGTGTGAATGCTTTCCCAGTTCTGTAGTATGAAATATTGTCAGTGTGAATGTTTTCCCGGTTCTGTAGTGTGAAATATTGTCAGTGTGAATGCTTTCCCGGTTCTGTAGTGTGAAATATTGTCAGTGTGAATGCTTTCCCGGTTCTGTAGTATGAAATATTGTCAGTGTGAATGCTTTCCCGGTTCTGTAGTGTGAAATATTGTCAGTGTGAATGTTTTCCCGGTTCTGTAGTATGAAATATTGTCAGTGTGAATGCTTTCCTGGTTCTGTAGTATGAAATATTGTCAGTGTGAATGCTTTCCCAGTTCTGTAGTATGAAATATTGTCAGTGTGAAGGCTGTCCCAGTTCTGTAGTATGAAATATTGTCAGTGTGAATGCTTTCGTCAGTATGACGTCTACATGCAACATTATAGCACCATTTAGCACACGATTGCATTGTTTTTCTATCATAAAAACAACTTTTCATTTGTCGGTTAAATTAATCAAATAGTGAATGATGGAATTCTATTTCACTCGTGAACGTAGAAAGCTAGTCTTAACATACCTCCTCACAAGAAAGCCAAACACGTCTGCAGTGAGTGAGACTCGCACTAGTGAAATCGACTTGCGGTCAGGCATTTATTTACAGGCATGTTTATTCGGACTGCCTATATATTATGATATAGGGACTACTTCTTCTGTATCGCCGTGTAGCTTACATCCTGTGATGACACAGTCATATGTGTACAGTCAAACCTGTCTTAAGCAGCCAGCCAAGGGAATCTCAGAAAGTGGCTGCTTAACAAAGGTGGCTGCTTAATAGAGGTCAAATGTATAATAAAACAACATTTGGCAATCTGGCTGCTTAATACAGGTTGACTGCTTAATGGAGGTGACCACTAACACAGGTTTGACTGTATTTACATATAAATGGTGTATACATATCCTATTAATGCTGTGAATTGATCACCTTATCCTTTCGTGCTAAGAAAATCAAGTGCCTTCACGCAGGAATGGCACACCGATATAATGCTTTTGGCAACGTTAAGACATACATCCTACGTTATTCTGCGTAACGTGCAGAACTTCGAATTATTATCTAGTGAACTAATATTGCTTTCAATGTTCATTCAGTGAAATATAATCCAATCATACGCTGAAACAAACAAATATCGTGTATTATCTATATATGTGTTTGTCAGTATTTTATGGACTGTGTGTTTCCATCAGTCAGTAGATTTGTGAGATTTGTTATTGCTGGGCGAGGTCGCCATAGCGATGCAGGTTTGAAACCTGGCTGATGTATATATATTATATAATGTGTCAGTATTTTATGGACTGTGTGTTTCCATCAGTCAGTAGATTTGTGAGATTTGTTATTGCTAGGCGAGGTCGCCATAGCGATGCAGGTTTGAAACCTGGCTGATGTATATATATTATATAATGTGTCAGTATTTTATGGACTGTGTGTTTCCATCAGTCAGTAGATTTGTGAGATTTGTTATTGCTAGGCGAGGTCGCCATAGCGATGCAGGTTTGAAACCTGGCTGATGTATATATATTATATAATGAGTCAGTATTTTATGGGCTGTGTGTTTCCATCGGTCAGTAGATTTGTTATTGCTAGGCGAGGTCGCCATAGTGATGCAGGTTTGAAACCTGGCTGATGTATATATAATTACATATCAATAGCTATTTCAACAACTATGTTGAACAAGGAAGTCCAAATGTCTGTTGTTTTTGCTAGGCGAGGTCGCCATAGCGATGCAGGTTTGAAACCTGGCTGATGTATATATAATTACATATCAATAGCTATTTCAACAACTATGGTGAACAAGGAAGTCCAAATGTCTGTTGTTATTGCTAGGCGAGGTCGCCATAGCGATGCAGGTTTACAATCTGGCTGATGTATATATAATTACATATCAATAGCTATTTCAACAACTATGGTGTACAAGGAAGTCCAAATGTCTGTTGTTATTGCTAGGCGAGGTCGCCATAGCGATGCAGGTTTGCAATCTGGCTGATGTATATATAATTACATATCAATAGCTATTTCAACAACTATGGTGTACAAGGAAGTCCAAATGTCTGGTGCATCCAAGCAGCATTTTATTTCAGATATGTGGTATTTATTGTACATCGTGTACTGTATTAAGTTTTAATATTAAATATTTGTGGAAATCATGATAGCTCAGTGGTAGCATGTACGCTTCAGGTACAAAAGCCCGGCTGGAGCCGTTACAATTGTGCCAGTAGGCAATGCATTTAAATTCCACATTGCCTCGTGGTGATGGATTCCATCAGGATTGAGGTCTCGAGTGTGATTAATATAAGTTGTTAGAACTTGTTTCGCAATCGAGCTATGATAAATGTGTATAAACTACATGTATATTTTTGGCAGGAGTAGCCATAATTTGTGCAACACTAATTATTCTTTGATGTTTCTTTCCACCAGTTCTCCGTAACCACTGGGTTGATTATCACCATAGTTGTGGTGAACATGCATTTTTCGGTGGGATTCATCAGACCAGACCAAATTTGTCCAGCCAAATCCTTTTTGTCTGGTTATATCAATTCATGGAATTTATTTTTTAAACTGTGTGTGTAGCGCTTGCTTAATTAATTGTGCGCGCGCTCGCGCCTTTAGCTCTGTATTATCGCGATAAATGTGTGTATTATCACGATAAATGTGTGTATTATCACCTTCAAAATTTACTAAAAATCTGCATAACTTATTTAAATATGGATTTCAAACTTTTGTGCTTTCGAATGAAATATAGAAATTTATCAGTGAAATAAAATGTGTTATTTCCTCTGGTTGAAAGCAGTAGAATAACACATTTTATTTCTCACTGCTGTTTTTGGAACTACTTTCAGATAATGTATCCAATTAACATGCTGCATATGTATGTAAGTTCCTTTAATGTCAAACCCCTCGTGGGGACTTAGACATGTTTTCCTGGGCAGGCTTAGCCGACCTAAGCGATTAACCTGTACTAAGCAATGTGTGTGAGGTGCCTTGCTCAATGACACTACATACCTGGCCTGACCGAGTATCGAACCCGGGACCGTTCGATTCCAAATCCGACGCTCTACCACTGGACGCCAATGTCCAGTAATAAGAATAGAACTACTTTCAGATAATGTATTTATTAAGCAGTTAGCAGGCTCTTTATACCTAGGAATATGCTTCACATGGCTAACTATGACCATTCTACGTAGAAGAAAACAAACTCGCCGAAATAAAGTCCATGGTAGAAAAATCGGGCATGGAAAAGTTGTTGAAAAAGAACAGTTACTGTAATATTGTGCCCGATTCAGACAGATAATTGATGGCATATATGCATGTTATTGCAAATATGTGTTAAAAAAGGAAGAAGATTTACACATATGTCATGTCTAATGTGCATAACGCTTAATATTAAATGTGAACTAGTTCAAGCATGTATTGAATGGTAGTAATGAGGTTTTTCAACATCAATGTGAGGGCTCTCAGCGGGGGAAATCATGCGATGCACATGTACACTATTTCGGAGCTCACTCGATGAAATACATTTCAATCTTACACTTCTAATTTTTAGACTTATGGTTCCCAGCTACTGTGGTGTCCGTAGTCCAGTGGTAGAGCGTTAGTTTAGGCTTATGGTCCCCAGCTACTGTGGTGTCCGTAGTCCAGTGGTAGAGCATTGGTTTAGACTTATGATCCCTACCTACTGTGGTGTACATAGCCCAGTGGTAGAGCGTTGGTTTAGGCTTATGATCCCCAGCTACTGTGGTGTCCGTAGTCCAGTGGTAGAGCATTGGTTTAGGCTTATGATCGCCAGCTACTGTGGTGTTCGTAGTCCAGTGGTAGAGCGTTGGTTTAGGCTTATGATCCCCAGCTACTGTGGTGTATGTAGTCCAGTGGTAGAGCATTGGTTTAGGCTTATGATCGCCAGCTACTGTGGTGTACGTAGTCCAGTGGTAGAGCGTTGGTTTAGACTTATGATCCCCAGCTACTGTGGTGTCCGTAGTCCAGTGGTAGAGCATTGGTTTAGGCTTATGATCGCCAGCTACTGTGGTGTTCGTAGTCCAGTGGTAGAGCGTTGGTTTAGACTTATGGTCCCCACCTACTGTGGTGTACGTAGTCCAGTGGTAGAGCGTTGGTTTAGGCTTATGATCGCCAGCTACTGTGGTGTTCGTAGTCCAGTGGTAGAGCGTTGGTTTAGGCTTATGATCCCCAGCTACTGTGGTGTACGTAGTCCAGTGGTAGAGCGTTGGTTTAGACTTATGGTCCCCACCTACTGTGGTGTACGTAGTCCAGTGGTAGAGCGTTGGTTTAGGCTTATGATCCCCAGCTACTGTGGTGTCCGTAGTCCAGTGGTAGAGCGTTGGTTTAGACTTATGGTCCCCACCTACTGTGGTGTACGTAGTCCAGTGGTAGAGCGTTGGTTTAGGCTTATGATTCCCAGCTACTGTGGTGTCCGTAGTCCAGTGGTAGAGTGTTGGTTTAGACTTATGATCCCCAGCTACTGTGGTGTATGTAGTCCAGTGGTAGAGCGTTGGTTTAGGCTTATGGTTCCCAGCTACTGTGGTGTACGTAGTCCAGTGGTAGAGCGTTGGTTTAGACTTATGGTTCCCAGCTACTGTGGTGTACGTAGTCCAGTGGTAGAGCGTTGGTTTAGGCTTATGATCCCCAGCTACTGTGGTGTACGTAGTCCAGTGGTAGAGCGTTGGTTTAGGCTTATGGTTCCCAGCTACTGTGGTGTACGTAGTTCAGTTGTAGAGCGTTGGTTTAGGCTTATGATCCCCAGCTACTGTGGTGTACGTAGTCCAGTGGTAGAGCGTTGGTTTAGGCTTATGATCCCCAGCTACTGTGGTGTACGTAGTTCAGTGGTAGAGCGTTGGTTTAGGCTTATGATCCCCAGCTACTGTGGTGTACGTAGTCCAGTGGTAGAGCGTTGGTTTAGGCTTATGGTTCCCAGCTACTGTGGTGTACGTAGTCCAGTGGTAGAGAGTTGGTTTAGGCTTATGGTTCCCAGCTACTGTGGTGTACGTAGTCCAGTGGTAGAGCATTGGTTTAGACTTATGCTCGCCAGCTATGTGGTGTACGTAGTCCAGTGGTAGAGTGTTGGTTTAGACTTATGGTTCCCAGCTACTGTGGTGTACGTAGTCCAGTGGTAGAGCGTTGGTTTAGGTTTATGATCCCCAGCTACTGTGGTGTACGTAGTCCAGTGGTAGAGCGTTGGTTTAGGCTTATGATCGTCAGCTACTGTGGTGTACGTGGTCCAGCATTGGATTTGGAATCAAAGTGTCCCGGGTTTGATTTAGTGTCCTTGAGCAACGCACCTCACAAACATTGCTTAGTATTGGTGTTAACGCTTAATAGGTAGACGGCTAAGCCTGTCCAGAAAAACATGTCTAGGTCCCCGCAAGGGCTTTGACATAAATACAGTATGAAATGAGATCGCAGGAATATAATTCTATCACACACTGTAACCAACAAATATCCTCAGTTTATTTCATAGCTTAAATTTCTAACGTTTCTTGGAAAGCATAAAATAATGTATGTACTAATTACTTGAGAGCCTCTTAAAGTGACATATTAACTTGCACGAGACAGGGTCCGTGTTTCTAACAAGCATCCGGTTGGGGGAGCATCCATCGGTTTACTTGCGTTTATTAGATGAGAAATGTACCGGTTTGTTAAGGATATTAATTTAAAGCGACACTACATCAGTGAAAACGCAAATGTCTGCAGAATGTAATGTCCTATCATATGGTATATTTTTTCCCCCCAATATTTACCTCAACAAAGTTGAGTATTTCAACAAATAAACAAGCGTCGTATATGCGGTTTGTTGACAAAATAATGTAAATAGGGTCGACATTCATGCGGAATACAACGCGTGTATCCCGAATAACACGATTTATCGTACAGATTTACTGTTATATCTCACATTTGTGCCTATTTATTTGTAGACTAATCTTAGTTTATTTATCTCTAAATGAAAGTAAAAGTATTGCGCGTTTAGTATTGACTCCGATGACAAACAAACGTCATTTCAGGAGCGTGGATGACCGTTCTATGAAATCCTACTTTCACTTTTGAAAGTTTGTAGACCACAAAAAACACTGATTATTGATTCAATGTTAGTGTTTGAATGCATTCAGAAGAATTTGTAGTAGCAATGCATTTATACGTGAACACATTCATTGTATTTGCTTTTTGGGATGTAATGTCGCTTTAAGATTATTCACTATGAGATGTTTTGTTTGAATGTAAAATAGAAAACGATTATTACAAGACAAGTTATTATTATTTCAATTAACCCTTTCAACACCACAGACCTCTAAATAGGCTTACAAAAAGTGTAGATCCAGATGAGCTGGCTCGTGACGAGCCGTCTCATCAGGATCTGCACTTTTTGCCAGTGATATGACTATTTTTAGACATAATTACCCATTTTGATAAATGAACTTGTCCAAATGTGATTTTCTGATTCATTTATTGGTTTAAGAATATTATGGACCAGTCCATGTGAGTTACTTGGTGTTGAAAGGGTTAAGTCATGGATACTTGTTGCAGCCCCATGTGGTTCCTGGTGAAGGCAAGGTATTGTGAAAAACAACACCACTGTTATAAACAAGACGTCAAAATGGCACTGGGTCATTCACAGCAACAACTACACAATTTCATGTAACCAGATTTTGGTTTAAACATATTTATTCGACATTATATAACATCATTTACTACAAATAATTATGTACACAATAAATACAAGTGGATTAAAATGAAAGCTAAAAGCTTATTGAATTCAACCAGATTTTGTAATTGTGAGCTTGAATATAAACCCATGATATAAACAAGGATATTCTTATATTTGGCCTACTACTTTTGTTCACAGAAATGGTTGATTATCAAAATGATTATCAAAATGTAACGAGCTTCCATCAAATTATAACCTGTAGAACATGTATTTGAAATATCAAAATGTACTGAGCTTCCATCAAATTATAACCTGTAGAACATGTATTTGAAATATTAAAATGTACAGAGCTTCCATCAAATTATAACCTGTAGAACATGTATTTGAAATATTAAAATGTACAGAGCTTCCATCAAATTATAACCTGTATAACATGTATTTGAAATATCAAAATGTTTTCTTGCACTAAGTGGTTTCAGGAGATATAAAGCTATTCTCAAATCTCGAGTGATTCGATTGGTTGATTCTGAGATTTACTCTCGGCTGAACCAATCTAAAGCTTGAGCCAGAGATTGGAGAAGTTTTATAAACCTTGAGGCAAGGAATTTTGGGTTAGCATATACAAGTCCTCTATTGTGTTCCTTGTTAGTGATAAGTCCCATTACCTATTGATAAAAGAAAACATAAACAAGCCAATTCGATGAATT
>CM026393.1:24258835-24312479 GCA_014843695.1 Archivesica marissinica
CGTCCTTAGGGGCAGCTGTCCTAAGGGGCAGTTGTCATAGGGGCAATCGTCCTAAGAGGCAGTTGTCATAGGGGCAATCGTCCTAAGGGGCAGTTGTCATAGGGGCAATCGTCCTAAGGAGCAATCATCCTTAGGGGCAGTTGTCATAGGGGCAATCGTCCTAAGAGGCAGTTGTCATAGGGGCAATCATCCTAAGAGGCAGTTGTCATAGGGCCAATCGTCCTAAGGGGCAGCTGTCATAGGGGCAATCGTCCTTAGGGGCAGCTGTCCTAAGAGGCAGTTGTCATAGGGCCAATTGTCCTAAGGGGCAGCTGTCATAGGGGCAATCATACTAGGGGCAGCTGTCCTAAGGGGCAGTTGTCATAGGGGCAATCGTCCTAAGAGGCAGTTGTCATAGGGCCAATCGTCCTAAGGGGCAGCTGTCATAGGGGCAATCATACTAGGGGCAATCGTCCTTAGGGGCAGCTGTCCTAAGGGGCAGTTGTCATAGGGGCAATCGTCCTAAGAGGCAGTTGTCATAGGGGCAATCGTCCTAAGAGGCAGTTGTCATAGGGCCAATCGTCTTAAGGGGCAGCTGTCATAGGGGCAATCGTCCTTAGGGGCAGCTGTCCTAAGAGGCAGCTGTCATAGGGCCAATCGTCCTAAGGGGCAGCTGTCATAGGGGCAATCATACTAGTGGCAATCGTCCTTAGGAACAGCTGTCCTAAGGGGCAGTTGTTCCTACAGTCCAATATGATGTACGAAGATGAAATACCCGGTACCTACCCCTCAGATATGCCTATTACATTCTATTCAACCCGATACAACACTTGTCCTTATTGCTATGTAAAGCTCATACAAAGGAACATGAAATTGTATTGAATTAATGAGTCATTGTTGTTTCAATCCAGTTCCATGTTTCGTTGTATCATGTTGCATACAATGTCCATCAAACAGTCCCTGGTCAATCATAATATAATCATATATTTATCAGTGCTCAAGCTAGAGGGGGAATTGGGAGAAATAGTCTCACCCCCCCCCCCCCCGGAGATGCCCCACTCCTGCCTATTTCTAACTCAGGGAGAATAGAGAGCACTTAGCCGAGTCAAAACAATTATTCATTTTATAGCCTAAACTTCACCCTACTTTGAAGATCTAGCGGAAGCCCGAATTACCTGGAATAGGACAATTTGAAAAGTCTTTTTCAACAGTTGCCTTGGTAACACTGTATGTGGCAGTCGTGATAGCGCAGTGGATGCGAGTTCACTTCAGGTGCGAAAGGTCCGGAGTTCGAGCCCCGCTAGAGCCGTTACGATTGTGCCCTTAGGCAAGGCTTTTAAATTCCACATTGCCTCTTTCCCTCTCGGCGATGGATTCCATCAGGAATGATGTTTCGAGAGTGATTAATATAAGTTGTAAGAACTTGTTTCGCAATCGAGCTAAAATAAATTTGTATAAACTAATACTGTATGCAAGTTCAATTGCTACTGAATTTTGTTCAACCACGACAACAAGTTATATTTTGATACGATTTTTGTTGAAGAGTACCCAATAATCCATGACCTTAAGAGAGGAATAACATTTGGACTATCTTCCATTTTTTAAACAGAATTTAAACAGAGATTATATCATTCAAATGTTTTGTGGTGTATTCTTGCCTACTTTATGGTTGTTTTGGGGTTAAAGCCACACCAACAGCTTAGATCATATTGAAACACACCAAATTCATAGATTAAGACCTTGGGAAACCTCTGAGTAGTATTTCAGGCACCCAGGTAGAACAACCTACCATTAAGACCTTGGGAACCTCCGAGCAGTATTTCAGGAACCCAGGTAGAACAACCTACCTTTAAGACCTTGGGAACCTCCGAGCAGTATTTCAGGAACCCAGGTAGAACAACCTACCTTTAAGACCTTGAGAACCTCCGAGCAGTATTTCAGGAACCCAGGTAGAACAACCTACCTTTAAGACCTTGGGAACCTCCGAGCAGTATTTCAGGAACCCAGGTAGAACAACCTACCTTTAAGACCTTGGGAACCTCCGAGCAGTATTTCAGGCACCCAGGTAGAACAACCTACCTTCTGCAAGCCAGCTGGATGGCTTCCTCACATGAAAGAATTTTTGACACCCCCAGTGAGACTTGAACCGACAGTGGTGGGGGGCGAGTGATTTGAAGTAAATCGGCTATAACCACTCGGCCACAAGGTATGTTACTGGAATCGCCTTAAGAAGTATTAGTTGTATTAATGTACTTACCCCCTGAGCATTGGCTTTATTGATGAATTCATTGTAAGCACCAGCTGCCTGGTCCTCCTCTCCTAGCCTTTCATGTAACCTGTATAACAAAAGATACGTTACACAAAATAAGTCTAAAGTCATAACTATAATATGGCATATGGTGACTTTCCAGCCATTAAGTGTCGGAGAATGACCCCGTATAACAAAGTCCAAGCAGCATTTTTGGGTGCCAGAGGTAGAATCACTGACTGTATATAGTGCCGATAGCATGTATCCCATATATCCCATTATCCGGAGGATAGTCCAGATATCCCACTCCCCTGAGGATAGTCCAGATATCCCACTCCCTGGAGGATAGTCCATATATGCCACTCCCCAGAGGATAGTACAAATATCCCACTCACCGGAGGATAGTCCAGATATGCCACTCCCCAGAGGATATTCCAGATATCCCATTACCCAGAGGATAGTCGAAATATCTCACTCACCGGAGGATAGTCCAGATATCCGACTACCTGGAGGATAGTCCAGATATCAGACTACCTGGAGGATAGTCCAAATATCCCACTCACTGGAAGATAGTCCATATATGCCACTCCCCTTAGGATAGTCCAGATATCCGACTACCTGGAGGATAGTCCAAATATCCCACTCACCGGAGGATAGTCCAGATATCCGACTACCCGGAGGATAGTCCAAATATCCCACTCATCGGAGGATAGTCCAGATATCCCATTCCCAGGAGGATAGTCCAGATGTCCCACTACCCAGAGGATAATCCAAATATCCCACTACCCAGAGGATAATCCAAATATCCCACTCACCGGAGGATAGTCCATATATGCCACTCCCCGGAGGATAGTCCAGATATCCCACTATCCGAAGGATATTCCAAATAGCCCACTCCACAGGGGTTAGTCCAGATATCCCACTGCCACAGAGGATAGTCCAGATATCCCACTCCCAGAGGATAGTCCAGATATCACACTCACCAGAGGATAGTTCAGATATCACACTCACCAGAGGATAGACCAAATATCCAACTCCCGGGAGGATAGTCCAGATATCCTACTCCTGGGAGAATAGTCCAGATATCCCACTCCCCAGAGGATATCCCACTCCACAGGGGATAGTCCAGATATCCCACTGCCACGGAGGATAGTCCAGATATCCCACTCCCCCGGAGGATAGTCTCGGTATCCCACTCCCCGGAGGATAGTCTGGATATCCCACTCACAGGAGGATAGTCCAAATGTACCACTCCCCAGAGGATAGTCCAGATATCCCATTCGCAGGAGGATAGTCTGGATATCCCATTCCCAGAGGATAGTCCAGATATCCCACCTCCTAGAGGATAGTCCAGATATTCCACTCCCCAGAGGATAGTCCAGATACCCCACTCCCCAGAGGATAGTCCAGATATCCCACTCCCCAGAGGATAGTCCAGATATCCCATTCTCCAGAGGATAGTCCAGATATCCCATTCCCCAGAGGATAGTCCAGATAACCCACTCCACAGAGGATAGTCCAGATAACCCACTCCACGGAGGATACTCCAGATATCCCACTCCACGGAGGATAGTTGACGATATCTGCTCCCGGGATGATTGTCCCGATCTCCGGCAATGCAAGCACGATACTAGTCTAGCAAAATTTTGAGAGTGGCGTTCAATGTTAGGTATTTCTTATCTGACATCAAAAACTATGACTAACACTTTGTTTTAAGTTATTTCTTTCCCATTAAGACTTGAAAATAATGTCAGTTCATCTGATTCCCACATGAGTAGACTATCTACATAGTCACAATTGTGAACGACCCATTCCAAATAACATGAGTAGACTATCTACATAGTCACAATTGTGAACGACCCATTCCAAATAACATGAGTAGACTATCTACATAGTCACAATTGTGAACGACCCATTCCAAATAACATGAGTAGACTATCTACATAGTCACAATTGTGAACGACCCATTCCAAATAACATTGTGGGTCCGGTACACTAGATTGCAGGTCATGCAAGGACTATAACTTAACAAAAGCGAAATAATGATTTCCTATTTAGAGTTTCTCGCTTACTTAGCCAGTTTGAGTAGTGAAGCGCCCTCTATATCGCCGACTCTGTGAGCTTTCAAGAAACATTTCTTCGCTTCCTGCAATCTGTCAAGCTTCTCGTAGGATTCTCCCAGAGCCATTATCATCCTAGAATCATTGGGCCTGCAATATAACACATGTTCGTCTATAACACATGTTCGTCTGCAATATAACACATGTTCGTCTGCAATATAACACATGTTCGTCTGCAATATAACACATGTTCGTCTGCAATATAACACATGTTCGTCTGCAATATAACACATGTTCGTCTGCAACTATAGCTGGATTATTTGAAACTTGCACATATTTCAATAGCGTTCCCCCTATACAGGAATAGGAGGATGGCCGGCCCTGCCGCGTTTTGGGGCTGCCCTTGTGCACGAAGTTCTGAAAATGACCTTCATTTACCTAAATTCTCAATAAAATGTTGAAAGTTTTGAAATATTGATTGATATCCGCCTATAATTGTGTTTAGCGTAAATGTGTTAATTTTTGGGAGAAGTGAGAAAGCGCGTGATCGCTTTCTTAAATGGTGTTCTTTAATATACTTCTGCAAAAAATAGGGTTAAAATGCACAGTACAACCATTAAATACAACATTTGAATAGAAGGAGTGCTTTATAATGGACCAGTGTATCTATCTTATTAGACAACATTTTGTTTGAAAATCGTAAAAACCAAAAAAAATATTTTTTTTTCTTAGGGAGAAGTGGGGCGGGGCCCCCAGAGGGCGAAGTCAGGGTCCCTAGGGCGACAATTCCGCCCACATCGCCCTCTAGAATGATCCCCGAGTCATGTAAGATAAATTGAGTCGCCCCATATAAAAGTCATGTATGATATAATCCCCCTCACCGTAGATGGGGGGATTTTGTCTGAGGCAGGGGGATTGTCTGGGGCCAGGTGGATTATGTCTGGGGCCAGGTGATTATGTCTGGGGCCAGGTTATTATGTCTGAGGTCAGGGGGGATTATGTCTGAGGTCAGGGGGGATTATGTCTGAGGTCAGGGGGGATTATGTCTGAGGTCAGGGGGGATTATGTCTGGGGACAGGGGATTATGTCTGGGTACAGGTGGATTATGTCGGTGTACATGGGATTATGTCAGTGTACAGGGGATTATGTCTGGGGACAGGGGGGTTATGTCTTGTGCCTGGTGGATTATGTATGGGGCCAGGGGATTATGTCTGGGGTCAGGGGATTATGTCTGGGTACAGGTGGATTATGTCGGTGTACATGGGATTATGTCAGTGTACAGGGGATTATGTCTGGGGACAGGGGGGTTATGTCTTGTGCCTGGGGGATTATGTATGGGGACAGGGGGGGTTATGTCTTGTGCCTGGGGGATTATGTATGGGGACAGGGGGGTTATGTCTTGTGCCTGGGGGATTATGTATGGGGACAGGGGGGTTATGTCTTGTGCCTGGGGGATTATGTATGGGGACAGGGGGGTTATGTCTTGTGCCTGGGGGATTATGTATGGGGACAGGGGGGTTATGTCTTGTGCCTGGGGGATTATGTATGGGGACAGGGGGGTTATGTCTTGTGCCTGGGAGATTATGTATGGGGCCAGGGGGGTTATGTCTTGTGCCTGGGGGATTATGTATGGGGACAGGGGGGTTATGTCGTGTGCCTGGGGGATTATGTATGGGGCCAGGGGGGTTATGTCCATATCCCGATTACCTCAGTTTTTGTGCATTTCTGTAATAGTAAAGACAATAATATGGCATCTTCAGTATTTCGTATGTTTGTCCAAGGCCGTACCAAGCTCTGTAGTCACGTTTGTTCACCTCTGAAAGAAACATATATATACCAGTAATCACATGAATTCTGAAAGAAACATATATGTACCAGTAATCACATGAATTCTGAAAGAAACATATATGTACCAGTAATCACATGAATTCTGAAAGAAACATATATGTACCAGTAATCACATGAATTCTGAAAGAAACATATATGTACCAGTAATCACATGAATTCTGAAAGAAACATATATATACCAGTAATCACATGAATTCTGAAAGAAACATATATGTACCAGTAATCACATGAATTCTGAAAGAAACATATATGTACCAGTAATCACGGGAATTCTGAAAGAAACATATATGTACCAGTAATCACATGAATTCTGAAAGAAACATATATGTACCAGTAATCACGGGAATTCTGAAAGAAACATATATGTACCAGTAATCACATGAATTCTGAAAGAAACATATATGTACCAGTAATCACGGGAATTCTGAAAGAAACATATATGTACCAGTAATCACATGAATTCTGAAAGAAACATATATGTACCAGTAATCACGGGAATTCTGAAAGAAACATATATGTACCAGTAATCACATGAATTCTGAAAGAAACATATATGTACCAGTAATCACGGGAATTCTGAAAGAAACATATATGTACCAGTAATCACATGAATTCTGAAAGAAACATATATGTACCAGTAATCACGGGAATTCTGAAAGAAACATATATGTACCAGTAATCACATGAATTCTGAAAGAAACATATATGTACCAGTAATCACGGGAATTCTGAAAGAAACATATATGTACCAGTAATCACGGGAATTCTTATCAATTAATGCACCAATATCATGGTACCCATTTCCTAGGGCACACACCTCCTCCCTCTAGTACAAGAATATATATTAGGATATAGGTACAAGGCTCTTGGCACCTTATGGATGACATTTCAATCTATATTTATATACTAGAGGGCTTTGGTGTCGTATGGATAAAATCTCAAGTTCTTGAACATTAACATCTACACCAAAGTCTGTATCATTCCAAAGGATAAGTTACATGTAGCAGAGCAGTGTATGAATGACCGATGATTCTCCCACATTCTATCCTAGATTGTAATCCTCTCCTTTAGGGATTTGCGTCTCATATGATCATAGCATGTGGGTGTTTCAATAACCTAGGCTACATATGAGGGACTTAAACAAAACATGACCCAAAAGTGCCTGCTTGGCTGAGTGGTTAATGTCAAAATCCCTTCAAATCAGTTGCATCTCAATGTAGTACTGTAGCTTGGAATGCCATCAGGGGTGTAGAATTCTTTTATGTGAGATAGTTTAGTTTATACAAATTTATTTCAACTCAATTGCGAAACAAGTTCTTTTTAACTTATATTAAACGCTCTTGAGACCTCATTCCTGATGGAATCCATCGCCACGAGGGAGAGAGAAGAGGCAATGTGGTATTTAAATGCCTTGCCTAAGGGCACAATCATAACGGCTCCAGCGGGGCTCGAACTCCAGACCTTTCGCACCTGAAACGAACACACATCCACTGCGCTATCACGACTTCCACAATGTTGAATTTAGGTAGGTTGCGGGTTCAACCTGGGTGTCTACCTGTGCTTGCATAATGTTCGTTGGGGGCACCTGCGGTCTTCCTCCACCACTCTAGACTGGTAAGTCACTATGTAAATATGTGCAGTTGAGACAATAAATCCAAATATTACCGTGACAAACAACAAGCAGCTATGAATTAAACAAGAGGGCTATTGCATGATTCTATCGAGCAGCTATGAATTAAACAGAGGGCTATTGCATGATTCTATCGAGCAGCTATGAATTAAACAGAGGGCTATTGCATGATTCTATCGAGCAGCTATGAATTAAACAGAGGGCTATTGCATGATTCTATCGAGCAGCTATGAATTAAACAGAGGGCTATTGCATGATTCTATCGAGCAGCTATGAATTAAACAGAGGGCTATTGCATGATTCTATCGAGCAGCTATGAATTAAACAGAGGGCTAGTGCATGATTCTATCGAGCAGCTGTGAATTAAACAGAGGGCTATTGCATGATTCTATCGAGCAGCTATGAATTAAACAGAGGGCTATTGCATGATTCTATCGAGCAGCTATGAATTAAACAGAGGGCTAGTGCATGATTCTATCGAGCAGCTATGAATTAACAAGAGGGCTATTGCATGATTCTATCGAGCAGCTATGAATTAAACAAGAGGGCTATTGCATGATTCTATCGAGCAGCTATGAATTAAACAAGAGGGCTATTGCATGATTCTATCGAGCAGCTATGAATTAAACAGAGGGCTATTGCATGATTCTATCGAGCAGCTATGAATTAAACAGAGGGCTATTGCATGATTCTATCGAGCAGCTATGAATTAAACAGAGGGCTATTGCATGATTCTATCGAGCAGCTATGAATTAAACAGAGGGCTAGTGCATGATTCTATCGAGCAGCTATGAATTAAACAGAGGGCTATTGCATGATTCTATCGAGCAGCTATGAATTAAACAGAGGGCTAGTGCATGATTCTATCGAGCAGCTATGAATTAAACAGAGGGCTATTGCATGATTCTATCGAGCAGCTATGAATTAAACAGAGGGCTAGTGCATGATTCTATCGAGCAGCTGTGAATTAAACAGAGGGCTAGTGCATGATTCTATCGAGCAGCTATGAATTAAACAGAGGGCTATTGCATGATTCTATCGAGCAGCTATGAATTAAACAGAGGGCTATTGCATGATTCTATCGAGCAGCTATGAATTAAACAGAGGGCTATTGCATGATTCTATCGAGCAGCTATGAATTAAACAGAGGGCTATTGCACGAGTCTATCGAGCAGCTATGAATTAAACAGAGGGCTATTGCATGATTCTATCAATACAGGTTCACATAAGGGTTCATTCTAGGTCAGAATGTTTGGGAGAAGTGAGAAAGCATGCGATCGCGTCCTTAAATGGTGTTATTTAATAAATTTCAACAAAATATGGTTAAAATCCACAGTATGACCATTAAATACAACATTTGAATATAAGGGGTGCTTTATAATTGGCCAGTGTATCTTACTGGACAAAATTTTGTATGAAAATTGTAAAAAAAAAAGATTTTTATGGAGAATTGGGGCCGGGCCCTCAGAGGGCGAAGTCAGGGTCCCTAAGGACAACTATTTCGCCCCCATGGCAGCTGAAGCAAGCAGTGGAGTCTTCATGGTTTACTGGATAAGGTATTCGCCTTGTAACCAGATGAGTTTGAGTCAGAACCATGGTGAAGGTGTCATCAGGTAAAACACTTATATTCCACATTGCCTCTTCTCTCTCCCTCGTGGAGTTTGATTCCATCAGGAATGAGGCCTCGATAGTGATCAATATAAGATGTAAGAACTTGTTTCGCAATCGAGCTAAAATAATGTTGTATAAACGAAGGTTTAAATTTGTTGCCTCTTCCCTCCCTGTGGCGTGAATTCCATCAGGAATGAGGTCGATAGTGATCAATATAAGATGTAAGCTTGTTTCGCAGCTAAAATAATGTTGTATATTCAGCTGTTGGTTTATATGAGTTACCGAGAGCCTGCCTGTAGGCTTGTATTGCAGCTAAAATAATGTTGTATATTCAGCTGTTGGTTTATATGAGTTACCGAGAGCCTGCCTGTAGGCTTGTATTGCAGCTTTGTTGTTTTGTGTTGGTTTTTGGTTGGGTGTGTGGTTGTTTGGGTTTGTGTTTTTCATTTCCATGAACTCGTGCCCCATCAGCGTCAAGGCGGACAGATAGAGCGGGTTCAGTTTGATTGATCTCTGGAAATATAGCACTGCCTTCTCATGCTGGGATCTCAACGAATAATAATTTCCTGAAATAAACACCACAAGGTACTAATGAATTTTAATGTTTTTGTGCAAGGGTAAACTGACAAAGCAAATCCACAGAACAACATTCAGTAAATTGCATGTATCTCACACGACATGATGCCTGTAGGCAAACGCGATACCTAACATTCTATAACCTCAGTAATGCCCTGACGGCAACATGATGTATAAAAACGTGGTTTGTACTGGTCTGTAACATTCTGTGACTGTAGCATTGCAATGACATGATGTATAAAAACGTGGTCTGTACTGGACTGTAGCATTCTGTGACCGCAGCAATGCAATGACATGATGTATAAAAACGTGGTCCGTACTGGACTGTAGCATTCTGTGACCACAGCAATGCAATGACATGATGTATAAAAACGTGGTCCGTTCTGGACTGTAGCATTCTGTGACCGCAGCAATGCAATGACATGATGTATAAAAACATGGTCTGTACTGGACTGTAGCATTCTGTGACCGCAGCAATGCAATGACATGATGTATAAAATGTTGTCTGTACTGGACTGTAGCAATGCAATTACATGATGTATAAAAGCGTGGTCCATACTGGACTGTAGCATTCTGTGACCGCAGCAATGCAATGACATGATGTATAAAAACGTGGTCCGTACTGGACTGTAGCATTCTGTGACCGCAGCAATGCAATGACATGATGTATAAAAACGTGGTCCATACTGGACTGTAGCATTCTGTGACCGCAGCAATGCAATGACATGATGTATAAAAGCATGGTCCATACTGGACTGTAGCATTCTGTGACCGTAACAATGCAATGACGACATGATGTATAAAAACGTGGTCCGTACTGGACTGTAGCAATGCAATGATGTATAAAAGCATGGTCCGTACTGGACTGTAGCATTCTGTGACCGTAGCAATGCAATGACATGATGTATAAAAGCGTGGTCCGTACTGGACTGTAGCATTCTGTGACCGTAGCAATGCAATGACATGATGTATAAAAGTGTGGTCCGTACTGGACTGTAGCATTCTGTGACTGTAGCAATGCAATGACATGATGTATAAAAGCAGGGTCCATACTGGACTGTAGCATTCTGTGACTAGCAATGCAATGACATGATGTATAAAAGCAGGGTCCGTACTGGACTGTAGCATTCTGTGACTGTAGCAATGCAATGACATGATGTATAAAAGCATGGTCCGTACTGGACTGTAGTTTGACCGTAGCAATGCAATGACATGATGTATAAAAGCGTGGTCCGTACTGGACTGTAGTTTGACCGTAGCAATGCAATGACATGATGTATAAAAGCGTGGTCCGTACTGGACTGTAGCATTCTGTGACCGTAGCAATGCAATGACATGATGTATAAAAGCATGGTCCGTACTGGACTGTAGCATTCTGTGACTGTAGCAATGCAATGACATGATGTATAAAAGCGTGGTCCATACTGGACTGTAGCATTCTGTGACCGTAGCAATGCAATGACATGATGTATAAAAGCATGGTCCATACTGAACTGTAGCATTCTGTGACTGTAGCAATGCAATGACATGATGTATAAAAGCGTGGTCCATACTGGACTGTAGCATTCTGTGACCGTAGCAATGCAATGCAATGACATGATGTATAAAAGCATGGTCCATACTGAACTGTAGCATTCTGTGCTGAATGTAGTTCATAAAGAAATGAATTTGAAAAGAATTAACTAGAATGTAACAAAATAAAGACACACACTTTCTACACACCCTGTATCAGGTTAAATAGTTCGACAAATCTGCGGTGGGAGCACACCCTGTATCAGGTTAAATAGTTTGACAAATCTGCGTTGGGAGAAGTTCAGTTAATGAATCACAGTTTGATTAGAACTTTAGTTGGCTTGCCTGAACACATTTCGACTTTCTAGCCCCACTTTTTACCTATCGCTACCTGTGTTAAGCTGCTTAATACAGATTAACCCATTTATTCTGGATACATTTAAAGGCTTTTGCAAACAACATAGATCCAGATCAGCCGCAGCGTGATGCTGTGTGCTGATCAGGATCTATGTTGTTTGCTACATAGCCAAGTGTCTTAGCAAGATCATCTGAATAGCAAACAGCATAGAGCCTGATCAGACGGCACGTTCCATGGCGGTTGATCTGGCTCTATGTTATTTGCAAATACTGTTTGAACGGTATCCAGAATAAAATGGGTTAATGAACAAAACTTGACAGTAAAAGGAATCAGATAATTAGTTGGTAAATATAGTCTGCCTCCGTGGTCGAGTCGTTTAGGTCGCTGACTTGTATACCACTGTAACCTATCATCACTGATGGTCACGGGTTCGAGCCCTGCTCAGACCGTGTCTCTTTATATGAAAAAGTTGGCAGTTTCTTACGGAGGTTGCACCCAAGTACTGGTTAACCGCTGGAACCTGCCTAGGAAAGGTGTTGTTAGGTAAACTGCCCGCCGGCGATATAGCCCAAAATGGTGCTGATGCAGGCGTAAAACCCGAAATATAACATAACATAAAGTTGGTAAATATAGGTTAACAATATAATACACGTGACCATGAACAAACTGCACATCTGGGAATCTGGAAGCCGACTGCTCAATACATGCTGGTTGCTGTGCAGTGCTATTCATTAAATTCCCAGTATGAGAATGAGTAGAGGTTAACACGCTTCATGCTGTCAGAGTAAATTTGAAGCACCTATATTGTATGCTATTCTGTGAAGCGTTTTTAGCTCAACTATCCGAATAGAAAACAGAATCAGACGACACAGAACTGATCTGGCTCTACGCTGTTTGCAAAGTAACTATATACGTGTTTAGCAGTATATTCCTGGCCATAACAGGGTTCATTCTAGGTCAGGGTTCATTCTAGGTCAGAATTTTTGGGAGAAGTGAGAAAGCGTGCGATCGCGTCCTTAAATGGTGTTATTTAATAAATTTCAACGAAATATGGTTAAAATGCACAGTATGACCATTAAATACAACATTATAATAGAAGGAGTGCTTTATAAGGGCAAGTGTATCATACTGGCCAACATTTTGTATGAAAATTGTAAAAAAAAAAATTTGTGTGAAAAAGTACATTTTTTTTACCTGGAACACACATAAGTCAAGGTCAAATTACCAGGTAGGTTTCAGGATGGTCTTTCTCGAGGACTTTGATATTCACAAACGTGTCGTGAATTGGACAAATTATTGTGGCCGAGGATATACGGTAAGGGTTAATAATTTTTACCTATAACACAGCAAGTTTCCACTCTATATTTATCTATATCGCAACATTTGTGAGCAAGATGTGCAAGGTCGTATCTCATCTCCTTCACATACAGCAGGTTGCTGAACGAATCCATGTTCTCAAGTCGGTATGGATCTAACGTCTGGAGTTCATTGAATGATTTCAATGCAGCATCCACATCTGAATCAAAAACAAATTTAAATTTTAAATGAAACTGGACGACATTAAAATGTTGGTCATTTCAGTAAATGACTTGAATTGATGATTGAAGCGTCATTCTAACACGGCTTGGTATTTTATTCCTATAAAGTTCGAGCCCCGCTGGAGCCGTTACGATTGTGCCCTTAGGCAAGCATTTAAATTCCACACTGCCTCTTCTCTCTCCCTCGTGGCGATGGATTCCATCAGGAATGAGGTCTCGAGAGTGATAAATATAAGTTGTAATAACTTGTTTCACAATGGAGCTAAAATAAATTTGTATAAACTATAAATAAAGAACACGGTTATAATACACAGATAGAGCTGGTTTATTTTATGGCTGTTGAATTTTTCTTCCAAGGTAAAAAATTAATTAATGGATGACACTCATGTGACGTAAACATTTTACTTGTATCAATTACTTCGATTATGTGATTATTAGCTTTTAAATTCATGAAACTATTATAAAACAAAACATTAGTAAATGTATTCTAAACATCGCTGTGCATTCTATATGTATATTATTATTGTCAATCGTGTGAATGTAGCGTGCGATTATGACATCACAAGTACCAGACTTTGACGTCATAACAAGTACGTTTCATCAAGTTGGTCAAAATGTGTAACGTTCTAATAGCGGTCAGTTGCACAACTTTTAACAATTGCTACTGTAGCTGAACATGGTTGTTGGTGATTACAGCGACTGGACAGGATTTGTAGTGTTAATAGCCCGCCATACAGGAGGGTTCATAGTGTTTATAGGTGAAGGATGATTTCTGATGCCAATATCTTTATTTCAGGGAGGCAATTTGTAAAGCCATCAGCCAAATTACAGTAAGGAGACAAAATAACACATGCATCATTTATTAGTTCATAGCATTATTGGGCCACATTAGAATGCAAACAATATTTCTCTTTCTGTTATGTATCAGGGGGAAAAAACAGTATTTGTTCTGTTGGCTATGGACTGCATGGTTAATTTATTCTGTCGGCTATGGACTGCATGGTTAATTTGTTCTGTCGGCTATGGACTGCATAGTTAATTTGTTGTCGGCGATGGACTGCATGGTTAATTTGTTCTGTTGGCTAAGGACTGCATGGTTAATTTGTTCTGTCGGCTATGGACTGCATGGTTAATTTGTTCTGTTGGCTAAGGACTGCATGGTTAATTTGTTCTGTCAGCTATGGACTGCATGGTTAATTTGTTCTGTTGGCTAAGGACTGCATGGTTAATTTGTTCTGTCGGCTATGGACTGCATGGTTAATTTGTTCTGTTGGCTAAGGACTGCATGGTTAATTTGTTCTGTCAGCTATGGACTGCATGGTTAATTTGTTCTGTTGGCTAAGGACTGCATGGTTAATTTGTTCTGTCGGCTATGGACTGCATGGTTAATTTGTTCTGTTGGCTAAGGACTGCATGGTTAATTTGTTCTGTCAGCTATGGACTGCATGGTTAATTTGTTCTGTTGGCTAAGGACTGCATGGTTAATTTGTTCTGTCGGCTATGGACTGCATGGTTAATTTGTTCTGTTGGCTAAGGACTGCATGGTTAATTTGTTCTGTCAGCTATGGACTGCATGGTTAATTTGTTCTGTTGGCTAAGGACTGCATGGTTAATTTGTTCTGTCGGCTATGGACTGCATGGTTAATTTGTTCTGTCGGCTATGGACTGCATGGTTAATTTGTTCTGTCGGCTATGGACTGCATGGTTAATTTGGTCTGTTGGCTAAGGACTGCATGGTTAATTTGTTCTGTCGGCTATGGACTGCATGATTAATTTGTTCTGTTGGCTATGGACTGTATGGTTAATTTGTTCTGTCGGCTACAGACTGCGTGGTTAATTTGTTCCGTCGGCTACAGACTGCGTGGTTAATTTATTCTGTCTGCTATGGACTGCATGGTTAATTTGTTCTGTCGGCTACAGACTGCGTGGTTAATTTGTTGTCGGCTACGGACTGCATGGTTAATTTATTCTGTCGGCTACAGACTGCATGGGGTTAATTTACGACTTAACACCAGCAAATGCCTTTACAACATATATTATAACTGGAGAATTTATTACAAAATAAATTGCTGACCCTTGTACTTTTTGTCGAAAGATATCTGATAACATGCATCAGACATTGGTTTAGTTAGCCATACTCCTTTTTGGGGGAAAACCCCCGGGGGAAATAAAGGAGAACAAGCAGAAATTTTGAAATAAAGGAGACGTGGACACACTGGCATTGTCTGATAAAATATATATTGAAAAACAAATGGGAAAATTCTGATTTTGCTTCACATCACTGTACCACCCCTGCATAATACCCACCTCTCATATTATGATATGCCACTGCAATATGTGCTACGATATAAGTGCTCTTGTGGAAGCCATTTTCTTCCATATCCTGGTAAATCTTCAATGCCTCCTCGTTCAGTTGCAGTTCTAGGTAGACGAGAGCAATGAAGAACTGCTTGATCCAGTGACTAGGTAGACTCAGCGACATCAACTGTAACAGGAGAGACTTTCTTAGTTTCACTTTGTTTAACTGTTAGCTCACCTGACCCAGCAACATCAACTGTAACAGGAGAGACTTTCTTTGTTTCTCTTTGTTTAACTGTTAGCTCACCTGACCCAGCAACATCAACTGTAAAAGGAGAGACTTTCTTTGTTTGTCTGTGTTCAACTGTTAGCTCACCTGACCTAGCGAAACCAACTTTAACAGGAGAGACTTTCTTTGTTTCACTTTGTTTAACTGTTAGCTCACCTGACCCAGCAACATCAACTGTAAAAGGAGAGACTTTCTTTGTTTGTCTGTGTTCAACTGTTAGCTCACCTGACCTAGCGAAATCAACTTTAACAGGAGAGACTTTCTTTGTTTCACTTTGTTTTAACTGTTAGCTCACCTGACCCAGCAACATCAACTGTAACAGGAGAGACTTTCTTTGTTTCACTTTGTTTAACTGTTAGCTCACCTGACCCAGCAACATCAACTGTAAAAGGAGAGACTTTCTTTGTTTCACTTTGTTCAACTGTTAGCTCACCTGATCTAGCGAAATCAACTTTATCAGGAGAGACTTTCTTTGTTTCACTTTGTTTAACTGTTAGCTCACCTGACCTAGCGACATCAACTGTAACAGGAGAGACTTTCTTTGTTTCTCTTTGTTTAACTGTTAGCTCACCTGACCTAGCAACATCAACTGTAACAGGAGAGACTTTCTTTGTTTCTCTTTGTTTAACTGTTAGCTCACCTGACCTAGCAACATCAACTGTAACAGGAGAGACTTTCCTTGTTTGTCTGTGTTCAACTGTTAGCTCACCTGATCTAGCGAAATCAACTTTAACAGGAGAGACTTTCTTTGTTTCACTTTGTTCAACTGTTAGCTCACCTGACCCAGCAACATCAACTGTAAAAGGAGAGACTTTCTTTGTTTCACTTTGTTCAACTGTTAGCTCACCTGACCTAGCGAAATCAACTTTAACAGGAGAGACTTTCTTTGTTTCTCTTTGTTTAACGGTTAGCTCCATGTCTCACAGTGTATTGGTTCCCATCACAGATCTAGTGATTAACTTCTTACCATTTCCCTATCGGTGATGAGGGGAACCAGTTCCTGCCATGTCCCCCAGTGCATTGGTTCCACCTTCAGTGACTCCACCAGGATTTCTATGGCATCTTTTAACAAATCAAGCTTCTTTAAAACCACGCCATATCTATAATAATTGATGCAAGATTAATTACAGATGTTAGGCGCTGGCTACACAAGTTTATTAGGCAAGTACCAGAGAGACTATGAATAGTTGTAATTCCACTGCACACCAAGTCAATATTACAGGTTTCTGTTTTACGGTACATTTTTCTTGCTTTCTCTGAGCTGCCTAGCTTCTCCTGTGTTTCAGCTTATAAACTGTGCATATGACTGGTCACAAAATTACTATTATACCAAATATTGTTAGTTTATACAAATTTATTTTAGCTCGATTGCGAAACAAGTTATTTCAACTTATATAAATCACTCTCGAGACCTCATTCCTGATGGAATCCATCGCCACGAGGGAGAGAGAAGAGGCAACGTGGAATTTAAATGCCTTGCCTAAGGGCACAATCGTAACGGCTCCAGTGGGGCTCAAACTCCGGACCTTTCGCACCTGAAGCTATCACGACTTCCACTTATTGTTGCATAACATGTTTACACCCTGGAATCTGCCAACTGCAAAATCATATCATCGTTTGTTCTTCAAGGTTTATCATAATATTGCAGACATCATAAATAGTGTTCAGTTGCATCGCAACAATAACCTAGAAGACAATCCGGGAGACTGCCCTATCGCCCGCTGCTGTACTAAATTGGAACAAGGGTGCAGCCAATGAGATAAACACTGTAATACTGTACATGCTAGAGGATGGTAATTATGTTATGCTAGAGGGAGATAATTATGTTATGCTAGAGGGAGATAATTATGTTATGCTAGAGGGAGATAATTATGTTATGCTAGAGGGAGATAATTATGTTATGCTAGAGGGAGATAATTATGTTATGCTAGAGGGAGATAATTATGTTATGCTAGAGGGAGATAATTATGTTATGCTAGAGGGAGATAATTATGTTATGCTAGAGGGAGATAATTATGCTATGCTAGAGGGAGATAATTATGTTATGCTAGAGGGAGATAATTACATTACATTTAGATGTACAGTATTCAATATTGTTAATATCTCTCAATATTGCAACTTTCAACAACGTCAAAGATATAATCTGAAAATAATCTACACAATACCACTGGAACCATATAAAACAGAATAGATTCAACTGGCACTGATCTAAGTTCTATGTTTGATCTTGAACTGCCATGAATGAAACATGCGCACTGGACATGTTTTGATATGGTTAACAGTTGTGCCAAGTAATCATAAAACTCATCCGGTGGTTCAGAGTTATGGAGCAGACATGAAAAATGGCCATTTAAGTTCTAATCTACTCGACATGGCTGAACATGCGGTCTGCACATTGTCTCCACACAGTTTACTTACAGATACAGAGAGTATGTATGACTAGACGCCATTGTGTTGAGTGGTAAGGTTAGAATGTAATGGAGTTTACTTACAGATACAGGGGGTATGTATGAATAGAAGCCATTGTGTTGAGTGGTAAGGTTAGAATGTAATGGAGTTTACTTACAGATACAGGGGGTATGTATGAATAGAAGCCATTGTGTTGAGTGGTAAGGTTAGAATGTAATGGAGTTTACTTACAGATACAGGGAGTATGGTATGATGACTAGACGCCATTGTGTTGAGTGGTAAGGTTAGAATGTAATGGAGTTTACTTACAGATACAGGGAGTATGGTATGTATGACTAGACGCCATTGTGTTGAGTGGTAAGGTTAGAATGTAATGGAGTTTACTTACAGATACAGGGGGTATGTATGAATAGAAGCCATTGTGTTGAGTGGTAAGGTTAGAATGTAATGGAGTTTACTTACAGATACAGGGGGTATGTATGAATAGAAGCCATTGTGTTGAGTGGTAAGGTTAGAATGTAATGGAGTTTACTTACAGATACAGGGGGTATGTATGAATAGAAGCCATTGTGTTGTGTGGTAAGGTTAGAATGTAATGGAGTTTACTTACAGATACAGGGGGTATGTATGACTAGACGCCATTGTGTTGAGTGGTAAGGTTAGAATGTAATGGAGTTTACTTACAGATACAGGGGAGGGGGTATGGTATGTATGACTAGACACCATTGTGTTGAGTGGTAAGGTTAGAATGTAATGGAGTTTACTTACAGATACAGGGGGTATGTATGACTAGACGCCATTGTGTTGAGTGGCAAGGTTAGAATGTAATGGAGTTTACTTACAGATACAGGGGGTATGTATGCCTAGACGCCATTGTGTTGAGTGGTAAGGTTAGAATGTAATGGAGTTTACTTACAGATACAGGGAGTAGCCATCAAGCTCTTTATTTGCGTATTTCTTGCTCAGTTCAATTCTCAGGGTTTTCAGATGTTCATTCTCCAGATGGTCTGGGGGACCTTCAGAAAAATGAAATTGAAAAGAGTATGGAAACGTATAACTGTACAGGCTGGGATGACTGTTTGACTGGCTACTAGGGGCTTGTACTACGACCAATACCAGGGCTCATTATAGGGGCTGACATGGGCAAAATAGTCCCTAGGGACCACTACTCCCCAAAAAAGTAAAAAATACTTACAAATTGTTTCATACACAATCTTGTCCAGTAAGCTACACTGGTCACCGTAAAGCACTCTTTCTATTATGTATGTAATGGTCATAGTGTGTATTTTAACCCTATTTTGTTAACTTTACAGGGTTCCCGCTGTCGGTCGCTAATGGTGACAAAAACAAATATTGGCGCTAAATTTTGTGAATTGGCGAAAATAGCTGGCGTAACCTTTTTTTTGGGATTCATGTTTTGTCAAATACGTGGCTTCAAATATTTATTTGTGAACTATATGGCTCTTAGTTGAGTTGGCTCCAAGTTTTTTAAATTGGCTCCAGTGTTTTTCAATTGGCGACAGAAGTGGCGCAGACAAACATTCAGATAGAGTGAACCCTGCTTTATTAAATAGAACCATTTTAGGGCGCAATCACAAACAAAGGGTGAGCCCTGAATCCATCATCTGATGTCCAGAAGTGCCATCTACTAACACACAAAGTAGTATCATTAAGAATTAGACATAGGAGCTGCAGAACTAAATCTTGTGCAAGAAGTATGGCATCATTACGGTGAACATTCGTCTGTAGTTATTTCAAAACAGGTTAACTGGATTACAAGATATGGCGACTGTATACAAACACGGGACATAGGAACTGTAAATAAACTTTGATTTGACGAACGCATGGACACACACAGAAACACTCAACCTCGATCAGAACGAATACAAATCTATATCCATTATATTTCTCGACTTGCGAGTCATTAAAACATTTCCGTATATGCAGTTGTTGATTGGTTAGAGTTGTTGTTTGACGTCACAAATCACACGCGTTTCTATAACATTTCCACAAATCGCATGGTTTCTTTAACATTGTCAATTATGGTATTACAGTCACACTTGTCTTAAGCAGCCAGCCAAGAAATCACAGAAAGTGGCTGCTTAGCACAGGTGGCTGCTTAATAGAGGTAAACTGTATAATAAAACAGCATATTGGGAATATGGAAATTGGCTGCTTAATACATAGGTTGGCTGCTTAATAGAGGTGACCACAAACACAGGTTTGACTGTATTGACAATAATACCATGTAAAGCATTAGTAACGTGGCTGTTCCATTAATTGAAATGAAATTATGTAAATACAGATTAAAGCAGCATTACATCGTAATAAAGGATGTTTTGGGTAAAATATAAATACTAACGTGTGTGTTTACAAAAATCGAAATAGTCGCTCAGAAACGATAAAATTCCAATAAATTTAAACCGTCATATACGCGAATTTGTTTATCAACACATGAAATGTAAACACGCACAGCGCGCATGCGTGAAACAACAGAGGATGTAGAAAACAACGTATATATATACAGGAAATACTATCTATCTATCTTCCTCTAATGTCGAACCCCTCGCGGGGATGTAGAAATGTCCCTAAAAGACTTAGCTAACAGAGGTATGAATCAACATATCAAGTAATTTAATTAAAAAAGACAACGTGGGACAAATGGGGACGATGTATTCCGAATGCAAACAAGTGCGGACGATGCGTTCCGATTGTAAACAAGTGCGTGACCGATCGACTCGGAAAGTCCTACTTTTCGTTTCGAGTTTGTTTTATCGCAAAAAAACACTGTTTACCAAATGAACATAAGCATACAAAGTATAATGTTAGAATGTGTAGCAGCATTGCTACCCATACGTAAAAATTGAATTTTTCAAATATCTTTTATTTCATACGATGTAATGCTGCTTTAAGGGGTGAGAGGGTCTTTATGTACATGTACTTCTGAACAATCCTGCTTTGAATTCGGGATTTATTACAATATATTCCCAGGTATAATTCGATCTCGGCGACAAGTTGAGGGTCAAATGTTGGCTTGAAAACTCTTGATTTGAAACTAGATCCTTGCATAAGTCTAAAAGGTACTTTGCGAACGTATGACATTTGCTATAACAACGGGTTTTTCTCTCTCATTTGTTACTAGGCTCTGGTTGATTTTATTCCATTAGAAATAATTTATGACGTTTGTGTATCAGCTTTTTCTATGGATTATAACGTAAATAATTGTCTAAACCAATTGTTATATTAAAACAAATAAACACAAACAAGCCAACATAAAGTTCCAACAAAAGATAATTTTAATAAGTATGTTATGGTAGACATGTATTATTTATTCAATAAATTATCTAATAAATTCATTGATTTACCATAGTTTGTCATTCCTGAATAAATGTGCACAGTTTATAAGCACAGTTGATATGATTAACCCATTTCATTCTGGAAACATTTATAAAGACTTTTGCAAACAACTTAGATCCAGATCAGCCGCAGCGTGATGCTGCATGCTGATCAGGATCTATGTTGTTTGCTACATAGCCAAGTGTCTTAGCAAGATCATCTGAATAGCAAGCAGCATAGAGCCTGATCAGATGGAACGTTCCATGGCGGCTGATCTGGCTCTATGTTCTTTGCAAATACTGTTTGAATGGTGTCCAGAATCGAATGGGTTAAATAAATATTTTTAAAATTCGACTTATGATCGGGAATATATGGTAATTAAAATCTTTATTTCTGACCCATCCAGCTTTGGGAATTTATTAACTAAAATAATGGGAAAATACAAATACAGCAGGGATCATTCTAGAGGGCGATGTGGGCGAAATTGTCGCCCTAGGGACCCTGACTTCGCACTTCTCCCTAAAACATTTCTTAAAAAATAATTTATTTTTTGGTTTTTACGATTTTCAAACAAAATTTTGTCTAGTAAGATACACTGGCCCATTATAAAGCACTCCTTCTATTCAAATGTTGTATTTAATGGTTGTACTGTACATTTTAACCCTATTTTGCAGAAGTATATTAAAGAACACCATTTAAGGATGCGATCGCGCGCTTTCTCACTTCTCCCAAAAATTCTGACCTAGAATGAACCCTGATACAGTCTACATCCGTTACGTCGAATTCCGTCGGACTGAACAAAATACTTCGACACAACAGATGGAGACTGTATGTTTTCATGTCGGAACATAGCAAACCAACGGCTGTCAGATAAAACATGATAAACTTGCGGAACTATGAGACTAATGCAGTACCGATAGAATCCGATGCTTTGTCCAGCTTACGCTTCTCATCGGCAAGGTATCTCGAGTACATGTACAGGAAGAAGCACTTGGGGCTGGTACAATCCTTGAGGAAGAAAGATGCCCTGTCGTATTCCTTCAGATCAAAGTAGGACGTAGCCAGGCTCAATTCATCATACTCCGACAAAAACGTCTGTAAATAAAATGTAACGTTAGTACAAAATAATGCATATACAGTCAAACCTGTGTTAGTGGTCACCTCCATTAAGCAGCCAATATGTATTAAGAAGCCAGTTTCCAGATTCCCAATCAGTGGTTTTATTATACATTTGACCTCTATTAAGCAGCCACCTGTGCTAAGCAGCCACTTTCTCTGGCTCCCTTGGCTGGCTGCTTAAGACAGGTTTGACTGGATGCCGTATCATGAGACACTTCCTCGCATAATTTTATTCTTCCTCGGATATTTTGCGAAAAATAATAATTCTGTTTTCTATTGGTCTTCATCACTATTGGTAGGTGGCGGGGGTAACATAAACATTGTTTTTGAAGTGGTTACGAACCGTTAATACTTCAAATAATAATTCCTTCCTGTGAACAAGGGTTAAGACACCTGTGAACAAAACTATCAAACATCTGTGGACGAGGCTTCAAACTCCTGTGAATGAGACTTCAAATACCTGTAAACAAGATCTCAAACTCTTGTGAACGAGGCTTCAAATACCTGTAAACAAGATCTCAAACATTTGTTAACAAATTTCAAATGTCTGTGAATGAGACTTCAAATACCTGCGAACATGACTTCAAACACCTGTGAATGAGACTACAAACACCTGTGAACTAGACTACCAACACCAGTGAACTAGACTACAATAACCTGTAACAAGACTACAGACACCTGTGAATGAGACTTCAAGCACATCTTACATGAATTTGTTACATGTAACAGACACAAAAAAGTCATGTAACAGATGAATTTGCTACATGTATGCAACAGTACCATTTAACGGCAGAAGTTTCCTACCTCGTCCTCTCCTTGCTGCAGGACTGTCTGTAGCTGTTGTTTGTCAGAGTACTTGTTCAACGCAAGAGATAATTCTGCACACCTAAAATCATAAGATTGAGAAGCAAGTTTTAACAACTTATATTAATCACTCTCGTTGGCGCAGATGAAAGCGTAAATGTGGTCATTCGTGTGGGAGAAAACCCACCTGTCCGATCTGGCGACCACCATACTATCTCACATACTTCCCGGTCTGCGGATCGAACCCGGGTTGCATTGGTGAGACCACTGCACTAATCAAACAGCCTTATTTAACCTTCAACATGTTGTAGGCGAAGTGAGCAGAAAACAAATGTGTAATCTATTTTCTTATTTTTCCTTACTCTAATTTAGGAATATAATTGTTTTAAAGGATTGCAATGTTAACAGATATGTGAATATATGAATTTGTCCTTGCAAACTGCAATAATTGATCAGTGTTTCAGCAGAAGATTGCTTGTGTAATTGAAAATAAATAAATGGAAACGCTTTTTTTCTTATCTTTTTCCTTTAAATTTATTTTTCGAACTAGGGATCTTATCCATAAATAACTCTTTTGTATATATATATGGAAGGCAAAAGTCTTATTAGATCATTTATGTTGTAACATTGTGTAAATGCTTAAATTTATGTATATACAAGGAAGAAATAAACGGGGTTACCCGAAAGGGCCCTCAATTTTTTTTTTTTTAAAATAAGTGTTTCAGCAGAAACTTATCATTTAATTGCTAAATCAGCAGGGTTCATTCTAGGTCAGAATTGTTGGGAGAAGTGAGGAAGTGCACGATCGTGTCCTTAAATGGCGTTATTTAATAAATTTCAACAAAATATTGTTAAAATGCACAGTATGAACATTAAATACAACGGGGGGAGAATGAGCCCTGAATCAGCCAATTATTAATCCTTTCTTTGGCCGCTAACGTAATTATTGCTTACGGCATTTACAAATATATAATTAAATACAATATGTATGTACATGTATACATGCACCAAGCAACTCAGTCATTGCCATTGGGATGTTTGGCAGATACACAAAAGTGATGGGCCCGTGAACCGATTATTTAGATCGACAAATGACAAAAAAGTTTGATAAAAAGCGGGAATGTTTTGGCCACTTTGGGGTCAATTTGACTAGGAAGCGAAAAAACACTGATTTGTTCAATTAACTGGACAAGTTATTTTAACGGTTAGTTTGCTATGATGCACAAAACTGTGTGTAATGTCCTGAATTTAATTCAGAAGAAAACTACAAGCTTCATCAAGTAGGGACAGGACAGAAATTGGGGTTGGCCGACGGTAGAGTCAGATTTATGTCAGAGGTTAATTTATACAAATTTATTTTAGCTCAATTACGAAACAAGTTCTTACAACATTAGTTTAATCGCTTTGGGGACTTAATTCCTGGTGTAATCCATCACCATGACTCATGAGTGATATGTAATAAAGGCACAATGTCTGGTCACTAATTGCAATCAGTATTGTAGTGTATTTCGTCGTGGGTAGATCAGCGGCCCGGCTAGCTCAGTTGGTAGAGCTGTCCGAGTAGTGTTCGGGATGTCGTGGATTCGAGTCCCATGTCGGGTCACTAACTTTTCTGCTCTTTCTTTACTTGGTCACTTTAATGGTGACGAGGATATATGGTACGGGCAAAGGAGTTGGGGTGCGGTTCCAGGAATCGGAGTGCGGCTCCTAAAGAATAAAGGAGGGAAGAATGTAGTGTATTTCGGCGTGGGTAGAACAGCGGCCCGGCTAGCTCAGTTGGTAGAGCTGTCCGACTAGTGTTCGGGAGTTCGTGGGTTTGAGTCCCACGTCGGCTCACTAACTTTTCCGCTCTTTCTTTGCTTGGTCACTTTAGTATCATGATCAGTGATAAATGGCAATATGTAAGAAAGTTGAAAGTAGCTTATGAAGATTGGAGTCGAGTACTGGTTCTTACCCAGAAAATGTGCGTGGTCTACTCTCCCTCCGCCTCAACAGAATTACCTGACAGTAACACTCACGAGTGAGGTTGGCAATAGAGATAGATAGGGCTAGCACATTAAACTTGTTGCATGGCAAAGACACATTGAGGACTGTATCATCTTTGAACACGAATCTGCACAACACATTGCCTAGTACTATAAATCGGCTTTGCCAGACGAACCTTCACCAAGTCGCCTTAAGTGATTTGACTTTCAATCGGATATTAATAACTAAAACAGTCCGCTAACTCTTACGTATCCGGTTACTACTAAACTTTTTAGACATGTAAGAAGAAATTTGTGTATGATTCACAATCTGGAAATAAGTTAATGTCTTTGAATTTATAGATGTTTACCATTTTGCACTATGCATTAATCGACGTGACGAGAACTCTCTGCTTGCTTTAACGAGGTCATGTTTGATCTGGGAAAGATTCCAAATTGAAATGTCCGCCATCCTTACGCCTTTAACTTTTTAACAATAAGGCAGAAAAAACGCACCGTTCTGAAAGCGTTCTCGGCAACCAAGACTGCTCAGACTTCCGGATATTTCATTTTATTTTACCTAGATATTTTAATTAGATCGTCAAATATGTATAAAAAATCTAAGTCAATTGCTATGAAGAGTAGCTCTTCACATATCTGCAATAATTTAACTGTGCTAAACAATGCAGAACGGGGATCGTTGAACTATGCTTCAATCCACAAATCTTTGATAAACATGGTTTCCACATCCACAGACGGTTCGCAGGTCACACACAAACAAGTCATCTGTAAAGAACCATCAGCGACACAACAGAGCAGTTCTATGATAATGGAGGTAATGATACTCGTCCATATGTATCACTGAATCACCCAGGCAACTGTGGATATTGAAGTTGGAGACATGTCTGGGGTGTAGACGCAGGGGGGGGGGCTGTCATTTTATAACTCGGACATTTCGTACCCTGGACATTCTGTGCATAGTTTGGACGTTTCATAACCACTGTCTAAGATGTGTCGTACCCAATGTCCTAATAGTTTTGCACCAGTGGCGTCCGTGGTCCAGAGGTAGAGCGCCGAGTTGAAATCGAACAGTCTCGTGTTCGATACTCTGCCAGGCCACGTATGTAGTACTCGTTAACTGCTTAGATCGGCTAAGCATGCCCAGGAAAACTTTCATAGATCCCCGCAAAGGGTTTGACATTAATGGAAGATACATGTATACATACAATGTCTGAGACGTTTGTATCCAATTCTGTGAGACATTTCATATCCAAGTCTGGACAGTTCATACAATAGGATCAATGTTTAGACAAATAGAGACATTTCATACCCAAGTCTGTGTGGACAGCTACAAAAATCTTCACGTGCACCAGAATGGATTCGTTTTCCGAGACGCTGTTGTTGATTTCAATTGGCTCGTTTTCCGTATATTCTTGGTTCAAAATTATATTGCAACAGGTTCAAATAAATATTCTCAGTTTTCAGACAAAGACCCATTCCAGAGTCTCCTCTGGTTCTTTTACGTGCACGGTGTAAGCACCGACACGAGACCTCGGTTTAAAATCCCATCTGAAAGACTGTGATCCCATCTGAAAGACTGTTAATTTTATTATGGTCATCTGGATTCGCAGTCTAATGTTAACATCTGGACTACTGACCCGTCTACAATTTATATTGCAAGCACTGTATCGGCTTTTATGAAAACTGTTGCTATGACGTCACACGTGGGAACAGAAATGGCGGCGGCCAATATCGCTCTCATCTAACTAATTTAGTAATTTTTAATTGATTTACAAGATTATTTTATTGGTTTAAAAGTATTATGAACACATTTCTGAAAAGGTATAAACAGGATTTTGAATAATCGATTGACGGCCATGGTAAAACTGTTGATGTTTTTCCTTTAATAATAAAAGCTTAGAACTACATTTAACTAATTTCTCTTACATATTTCAGACGAAATGGGTAATCTTGTCAAATGGTAGAACGGTACTGGTTTTAACATCTTTGAAAGGAATTCAGGTAATGTAGTCACCACAAGTAGGTCAGTGAACATAAGTCAGTGAGTGTGAGTGGATTCATAAGTCGGTGCTTGTTTATTACTTGTTTATCACTTGTTTATTGGTTATCATTATTTCACTATGGTGTGGTGCTCTTTTATTGTCAATAACTGTATGATGTATCGGGTAACACCACAGGCAGACGTAACAGTGCTTTGATAGTAGTATGATGGGTGCTGGAAAATATTGTTAAACAATTTATTTTAGAGAAAGCATAATATTATGTGCTTTGATAAAAGAATTGGGCTAAAACAGTTAAAAAATTGAGAGAAAAAACAAATTTATAGAAAATATCAAGCATATCTTCTGCCTCAACATATTCTGACCACTTCTTGTCCCACACCAGTGTATATGAATGTCGAAGGATACTGTTAGTTCTGGCCAGTGTGGGAGAAAGCAGTATGTTTTACTTGCATCCTACAATCCTCCAACAATAGCTGGAGAGTCGCCACTTGACCTAAGCTGATGGTGCGACTTTAAACCCCAGAAAACAAACAAACAAACAATCTCGGGATGATGCTAACATCTTCATCTTGATATAATAAATTCCTTATATTGATTGAAGAAATTTTGGGAAATGTATGCATATAACTGTCTCCGTGGCCTATTGGTTACGGCATCTGCCTACAGAGCGAGAGGTCGAAGGTTCGAACCTTTTCAGGGGTTCGTTCTGTTGTGGCCGGTTGGTGAGCCGCCAGCTAGTTAAATAATGGTTACCGATTGCCTACCAGCCTGACATATAAGCATAGGATTCGGAAAGTACTGATGTTCATAAAAAGAGGTGTCTTATAAGTCAGAAATGACTGGCCTTGTAAATAGGGGTGACACTATAATAAACAAACGCTTTACTTTATATTGAAAACATAGTTTTGAAGCACATGTATCAGAAAACGAAATACCATATGGGTGTGTGTGTTTTACGTTTATTTATCGTCGCTACAGGTTGCCCATATGAGTGACGCCTCCTGAATAGATTAGTCATTTTATATTTTTGGAGGATAGTGCAATAATACAGTCAGAGACCCATTCCAGTGTCTCCTCTGGTTCTTTTCCGTGCACAGCATCCACACAAGACCTCGATCTAAAGTCCCATCTGAAAGACTGTTAATTTTATTAGGATCAGATGGGGGATCGAACCTGCGATCCCTGGATTACCAGTCAAAGGTGTTAACCATTGGACTACAGATCCATCTCTTACCAGGTGGGTTTTCATACCTGTATGCCTTATGCATGTACAATGCCCTGACTTATCTCTCGATTTTCACTGTGCCAATCTATATTGGTTTGTAATTTGAGAAGCTTAAAACAGAAGTGAATAGAGGATAAGATAAGGTTCAATCCCCCGTCTGACCCTAATAAAATTAACAGTCTTTCAGATGGGACGTTAAACCGAGGTCTCGTGTTGGTGCTTTACACCGTGCACGTAAAAGAACCAGAGGAGACTCTGGAATGGATCTCTCTTTGTATCATTGCACTATCCTCCAAAATCTAAAATGACTAATATCTTCAGGAGGCGTCGCTCATATGGGCAACCGGTAGCGACGATAAATAAACGTAAAACACACACAGATAAGATTGTAAGGTAGACAGTTAACAGACTTATTTACTGATATGCATGGATGATTCCTAGAGTCGGTATGTACCATTATTGGTTTTTCAGAATCTTAATTGGTTTCCTCTGTTTTTATCGTTGTTTCTTTTGCACTGCATGCTATCCATTTTCATCCATTTTTTCATCTTATAATTATTAGATCATGAAATTCTGACAGATATCCTACAGCATATCCAATGGATACTTTAATGTAAATATGTGTTATCAAATTAATTAAAGCGACACTAAGGTACATCAGTGAAAGGCAAATTTATACAGAATGTAATTTCCTATTATATGGTGTAATTCTTTTCCAAATATCCAAGTATTTCAACTAATAAACAAGCACAGTGTGTTGACATTTATAACAAAATAGTGTCAACAGGGTCGACATCCATGTGTAATACAACCTGTGTATCCCGAATAATGAGATTTATGGTACAGATTTACCGTTATATCTCGCATTTGTGTCTATGCATATTTATTTGTAGTATTGTGTAGTATTGACTACAATGACAAAGAAATGTCAATTCAGGAGCATGGATGACCTATATCTGAAATGCTACATTCTCTTGAAAGTTTGTAGACCACAAAAACCCTGTTTATTCAATGTTAGTGTTCGAATGTATTCGGAAAAATTGGTAGTAGCAATGCATTTATACTTGACACAATGTATTGTTTTGGCTTTTTGCGATGTAATGTCGCTTTAACATGATTTTCATAAATTACATTTATCCTACCCCACTATCCGCTTTTGGGAACAACAGTAAAAACAAAGGATTCCAACTGAAAAGACATTTCAGGATTAATCAGACTTATCTGTCAAGGGAGGTAATAGAGAAACCAGCAATGTTGCTCATTAATGATTTTAGTATGATGGAGTAGGAGCCGGTAATCCCTGGATTATTAGTCCCAAATGTTACCATTGATCTGCTTATAGAGGGCTAATCACAGCTTATGCCAAGCCGAAAATATAACGTCGCAAGATGAAAGCTTTATCATGTCCTGTTGTTTGGATAGTTTTAGAAATTATATTTCTTGTGCATTTATGTATTCTATGATTGAACACAGTGCTGTGCAAGAACTGATAAACTCTAAACTGATAACATAATTACTGTCTCCGTTACCTAGTGGTTAATGTCATCTTTGGAGCAGGTGTTTAAGGTTCAAACCCTGACATGGGTTCATTCTGAAATGGCCAGGTTTCCACTGTCGTTCGCTAATTGTGACTAAAAACAAATACTGTCTGTCTGTCTGTCTGTCTGTCTGTCTGTCTGTCTGTCTGTCTGTCTGTCTGTCTGTCTGTCTGTCTGTCTGTCTGTCTGTCTGTCTGTCTGTCTGTCTGTCTGTCTGTCTGTCTGTCTGTCTGTCTGTCTGTCTGTCTGTCTGTCTGTCTGTCTGTCTGTCTGTCTGTCTGTCTGTCTGTCTGTCTGTCTGTCTGTCTGTCTGTCTGTCTGTCTGTCTGTCTGTCTGTCTGTCTGTCTGTCTGTCTGTCTGTCTGTCTGTCTGTCTGTCTGTCTGTCTGTCTGTCTGTCTGTCTGTCTGTCTGTCTGTCTGTCTGTTTGTCTGTCTGTCTGTCTGTCTACATGGTTGACATGCAGTTATACTGATATATGATACATTGTGATACTGTTTCAGATGTTTGAATATGATGGGACATCAATGATCTACTGGTATTCTATTGGAGATGTATCTGCAGAGTCATTAGGTAAAGCTATGCTGTCTGTGCTGTTTCCCAGTCCGAGGATCGAACCCGGGTTGCATTGGTGAGAAACGAGCGCGCTAACCACTGCGCTAATCGGAGTGAGGAGTGGTTAGACTGTAGAGGGAGATTATTCTCCCAATTCTCTGTGTTGCGTATGTAAAGAACCGTCATTCAGTCAATGGATATTCCATTTGAATGCAAAGAGGTAGCGTGTTTGATCCACAGGGTCCACATACATGCACAACTTCTCAATTAGTTATGGTATAGCATGCTTAGATTCATCAAATTTTAGTACATTACAAAACATCGAAGTCTAGCTTTAAGTCTTGGACTAATTTTACACAATTGATATATGGATGACCCTGTATCTGTTTCATGACTCAAAATCTGGCTCAAGTCTTTGACCGACAATATAACATGTGTTTCATGACTCTAAGCCGGGCCCAAGTGTATGAACAACAATGTAACATGTGTTTCATGACTCTAAGCCGGGCTCAAGTGTATGAACAACAATATAACATGTGTTTCATGACTCTAAGCCGGGCCCAAGTGTATGAACAACAATGTAACAAGTGTTTCATGACTCTAAGCCAGGCCCAAGTGTATGAACAACAATATAACATGTGTTTCATGACTCTAAGCCGAGCCCAAGTGTATGAACGACAATATAACATGTGTTTCATGACTCTAAGCCGGGCCCAAGTGTATGAACAACAATATAACATGTGTTTCATGACTCTAAGCCGGGCCCAAGTGTATGAACAACAATATAACATGTGTTTCATGACTCTAAGCCGGGCCCAAGTGTATGAACGACAATATAACATGTGTTTCATGACTCTAAGCCGGCCCAAGTGTATGAAAACAAATAAAGGTGTTTTCATGACTCTAAGCCGGGCCAAGTGTAATGAACAACAATATAACATGGTGTTGTCATGACTCTAAGCCGGGCCAAGTGTAGGAACAACAATATAAGATGTGTTTCATGACTCTAAGCCGGCCCAAGTGTATGAACAACAATATAACATGTGTTTCATGACTCTAAGCCAGGCCCAAGTGTATGAACAACAATGTAACATGTGTTTCATGACTCTAAGCCGGGCCCAAGTGTATGAACAACAATATAACATGTGTTTCATGACTCTAAGCCGGGCTCAAGTGTATGAACGACAATATAGCATGTGTTTCATGACTCTAAGCTGGGCTCAAGTGTATGAACAACAATATAACATGTGTTTCATGACTCTAAGCCGGGCTCAAGTGTATGAACGACAATATAGCATGTGTTTCATGACTCTAAGCCGGGCCCAAGTGTATGAACAACAATATAACATGTGTTTCATGACTCTAAGCCAGGCCCAAGTGTATGAACAACAATATAACATGTGTTTCATGACTCTAAGCCGGGCTCAAGTGTATGAATGACAATATAGCATGTGTTTCATGACTCTAACCCGGGCTCAAGTGTATGAACGACAATATAGCATGTGTTTCATGACTCTAAGCCAGGCTCAAGTGTATGAACGACCATATAACATGTGTTTCATGACTCTAAGCCGGGCTCAAATGTATGAACGACAATATAACATGTGTTTCATGACTCTAAGCCAGGCTCAAGTGTATGAACAACAATGTAACATGTGTTTCATGACTCTAAGCTGGGCTCAAGTGTATGAACGACAATATAACATGTGTTTCATGACTCTAAGCTGGGCTCAAGTGTATGAACGACAATATAGCATGTGTTTCATGACTCTAAGCTGGGCTCAAGTGTATGAACGACAATATAACATGTGTTTCATGACTCTAAGCTGGGCTCAAGTGTATGAACGACAATATAGCATGTGTTTCATGACTCTAAGCCAGGCTCAAGTGTATGAACGACCATATAACATGTGTTTCATGACTCTAAGCCAGGCCCAAGTGTATGAACAACAATGTAACATGTGTTTCATGACTCTAAGCCGGTCCCAAGTGTATGAACGACAATATAACATGTGTTTCATGACTCTAAGCCAGGCCCAAGTGTATGAACAACAATGTAACATGTGTTTCATGACTCTAAGCCGGGCCCAAGTGTATGAACAACAATATAACATGTGTTTCATGACTCTAAGCCGGGCTCAAGTGTATGAACGACAATATAGCATGTGTTTCATGACTCTAAGCTGGGCTCAAGTGTATGAACAACAATATAACATGTGTTTCATGACTCTAAGCCGGGCTCAAGTGTATGAACGACAATATAGCATGTGTTTCATGACTCTAAGCCGGGCCCAAGTGTATGAACAACAATATAACATGTGTTTCATGACTCTAAGCCAGGCCCAAGTGTATGAACAACAATGTAACATGTGTTTCATGACTATAAGCCGGGCTCAAGTGTATGAACGACAATATAACATGTGTTTCATGACTCTAAGCCGGGCCCAAGTGTATGAACAACAATATAACATGTGTTTCATGACTCTAAGCTGGGCTCAAGTGTATGAACGACAATATAACATGTGTTTCATGACTCTAAGCCGGGCTCAAGTGTATGAACGACAATATAACATGTGTTTCATGACTCTAAGCCGGGCCCAAGTGTATGAACAACAATATAACATGTGTTTCATGACTCTAAGCCGGGCTCAAGTGTATGAACGACAATATAACATGTGTTTCATGACTAAGCCGGGCCCAAGTGTATGAACAACAATGTAACATGTGTATGAATGATGATGTAATATCTGTTTCAATTTTACAGAGAATGCCAATTTTGGAAGAGGTATTGCCACTGCAGGGGATAGTCTTATTTGTGTGGGTATGTATTGTTGGATCTTTATTATCCAGTACTTACTATTGTAACCCCTTGCATTTCACTGAAAGTTTCAGACATAGATTTTGTGTTGTCTGGCTCAGATGTGCGTACTCGACACATTACTTGATATCCATGTGCACAACATAAGCTCTATTGATTTGGAAATCTCGCATCGTTAACATGTTTGTTTGAGGTGTGAGATGCTCGGAGGTTGTGCCCAGCACCAGGAGGAAATGGAAAGCATGGCAGATGCGAGCGGTCACCTTTGTGCACAGCAGGGAGATCATGAGCATGTGGATCTGTAGGTTTGAACGATGATGGTCAGGATGATGGTCTTGATGTGTTCTTCTTGTCTCTGACAAGTGGGGCAGTTGCCTTATTTATTTTGGGAGAAATCAGTCAATGCATGTGGTCATGGTGGTTAGCCCAGATCGTGTTGCATCTCTCCGAGTGCTATTCTTTAGTCTATTATCTGATTGTTACAGGTACACAGCGAGGTCCAATTCTAGTGTTTGATGTTCCACTGAAAGGGCCGAACGTGTCACCTCCTAATACTTGTCAAGGTACAGTACAAACAATGGTCAACGAGCAATAGTGGATATACGCATATACAGTCTACACCCGTTATGTCGAATTCCGTCGGACCGAACAAAATACTTCGGCATAACCGAAGTTTGACTTAACGAAATTCGATATAAACAGAGCCAGTTAAATGTAAAATTACAGTGTCTGAAACTGGACTTTGATCCGACTTCGAGATAACCAGAGAATTCGACATAACCGACTGTGACACAGCGGATGTAGACTATACATGTATAAACATCAATATGATTATCAAGTAATGCATACCTCAGAGGTATATATACTTTAGAGAGATTTAGAATGCATTGGTATCCATGTTCATGAAACAGGAAGTACTCGTGTCAGAGGTTGAATTCTGTGACATGTAACAGACCAATCCCTGACTATTATGCTGTCCCTGACTGGCCTCTGACAGTAGGAACTTTCAGAAACATTTAAGTATATATTTATTTATTTACACAACTGTGTTTATTGTGTGAGTTACGTGGTATGAGAACAGACAGATTTTAGTGCACAGATATAAATGCATCTACATATAATATTATTGTGATGTTATTCAGATGTTACTTTAATGTTAATCAGTTGTTATTCAGATGATAATCAGATGTTATTCAGATGTTAATCATATGTTATTGATATGTTATTCAGATGTTATTCACATGTTATTCTGATGTTATTCCGATGTTATTCAGATGTTAATCATATGTTAATCAGATGTTATTCAGATGTTAATCAGATGTTATTCAGATGTTACTTTAATGTTAATCAGATGTTAATCAGATGTTAATCAGATATTATTCAGATATTATTCTGATGTTATTCTGATATTATTCAGATATTATTCAGATGTTATTTTAATGTTATTCTGATGCCAAACTGAAATACTTAGTCCAGTACAGTGCCATATAACCTAAGCCCAATTTAACAGCAACAATAACAATATGCAAACACACCATTTTGGCAGGTCATACCAGTGCAGTATGTGATCTTGCGGGAGAGCGCGATGTTCTAGTCAGTAGTGATGAAGAGGGTAACATAATTATATGGAATGTATCGGGCACAAATATTCAGCAGACTACAAAAATATGCGGAAATAAGTAAGTATCAATGGCAAGTCTTCCATAAGTTAACTATTGATTTGAGAAATAACATGGTACATATGTAATTGTTGTGACATCATAGTAAAGTAATTGTTGTGACATCATCGATGCATGTTGTGACATCATAGTAAAGTAATTGTTGTGACATCATCAATGCATGTTGTGACATCATAGTAAAGTAATTGTTGTGACATCATCGATGCATGTTGTGACATCATAGTAAAGTAAGTGTTGTGACATCATCGATGCATGTGCTCCATTCACATAATTGACTTAATAATATATCTACATTTAGAACGCACACTGTTGTTTAGAATTCATTTACTAGCGTTTTGTTTTATAATAGTTTCATGAACTTAAAAAAGCTGATTATCACTTCGGCAAAGTAAATAATACAAGTAAAATTGTAAATAAAATGGGAACTACATCATGGTATTTTACACACACAAAAATTTCATTGCTTAAATTTTTTCGCATGGAGCCAAATTCAACAGCCATTAAATAGACTGGCTCTAGATGTGTGTTATTCCCTTGTTTTATTGCAGATTTAAGCACGCTAAATGTTGTACTTTGTTTATAGGAACAAAATACAAAGCCATGTCAAATACAAATTGCTGTCGTTGTTGTACAGTAAATGAACGGCACCAGCATTACAAAGAAAGCCAATGTGATTAGCATATAAACAATGGTATTATAATACACAACAGCTGCTCATATAAACAACGCATGTATTTTACAGAGAAATGTGTACCAGCCTAGCTATATGGAAGGGCATTATTGTGGCGGCTTACGGTAATGGAGAGTTGTGTGTATACAGTGCGAGCACTGGTGGACTGGCTACTAAAGTACATGCCCATGCTCGGTGGATCAATGCTATAGATATTGCTCCGGACTCGGGACTGGTACGATGAACATTTTGTAATAATTTATACATTTTTATAAAACATTTCAATTAAAAACTTGCACTCTTTTGTTGATTAAGCCATTCTCACAGTAAGATGTAAACTGTGATGTATAATTTTTAATATTTAACCCTTTCCCCCCTTAGAAGCGCCTCTAGACGCCAATGCCTATTGACATAGATCGACACATTAGTAGTCAAACAAGCTATAATAAAGATCGGAACAACGTAGTATATACAACACTTACTAATTCCTGGTAACCTCTATGAAGGTGGAGTAGGCAAGTTCACAGCTTATCCATTGTGCATGGTTGGTAAATTACAGCCAAATGTATGAAATGAAACTACATCTCTATGGGGGAAAGGCTTAATGAGATTCAGAACATGTTAGACCACAAATTGGCAAATTATTTTAAAATCTGGATGGCTGAAATTGAAATATACGCAATTTATTGTTGCTTTATACATTTTGAAAATAATGTCTTCGTTACCATGACAATGTAATGAAAGAAAAACATATATATACAGTAAACCTGTGTTAGTGGTCACCTCTATTAAGCAGCCAACCTGTATTAAGCAGCCTATTTCCAGTTTCCCAATATGTTGTTTTATTATACATTTGACCTCTATTAAACAGCCACCTGTGTTAAACAGCCACTTTCTGTGAATTCCTTGGATTCTTTGACTGTAGTACAAATACCATTTTATTGACAATTTGAGGTGGGTATGTTAGTTGCTTCTATAATTTCATTTATCGAAACCATGGTAACATAAGTTTTATTACTGTAATTTACTCAGTATTCACCAGACATCATCTACGCAACAGAATAACAGCATTCTTCATACCTAATCTTGATGCATTGCATGTGTTTAATACCGGAGTTATGACTATTGAATGTGAAAAGATCTATTATTACCTAGTGAATGACAAAAGTTCTAATTTCTTGTTTGCAATAAATATACCAGATAGAAAATGGCCGACTTGTTACTATGCATAGTATCTGTTGAAACTAGTACAGAAATCTGATGAAAGCTGCGTATATAATAGTGTGCCGAGGGGGGGGGGGTAGCGTTACTGTATTATGCTTGCAATTCATTTATTATGGCCTTTATTTATAGATTTATTTATATATTACTTCCCCAATGACAGGCTGCTGTCCTTGGCTTAGGGGAAAATGTGCTCCCCCCCTGAATATTTGAGAATCAAAGGGGTCATGCTTCTGAAATACTTTTCTTTCTTAATTAGGTTGCATCTGTTAGCGAGGATTCCTTTGCTAAAGTATGGCAGCTCATTCCAGGAAGTACACCATCTGTAAGTGGAGATATTTGTCTGTGAAACAATATTAAGCTTTATGTTTATTTTACATTGATTGTGATAAGGTCTCTTACATGTTATTTGAATCACTCGTTGTTGAGGATGTAAGCATGTTCTGTATAGCAGGGATCATTTTAGAGGGCGATGTGGGCGAAATAGTCGCCCTAGGGACCCTGACTTCGCCCTCTGGGGGCCCCACTTCTCACTAAAAAAAAAAAAAAAAAAAAAAATGGGGGGGGGGGTTTACGATTTTCAAACAAAACTTTGTCTAGTAAGATATACTGGCCCATTATAAAGCACTCCTTCTATTCAAATGTTGTATTTAATGGTTGTACTATGCATTTTAACCCTATTTTGCAGAAGTATATTAAAGAACACCATTTAAGGAAGCGATCACGCGCTTTCTCACTTCTCCCAAAAATTCTGACCTAGAATGAACCCTGTATAGCACAATGTAATGGCGGTGCCAAATGTTACATATTTTCGAGGAGTTTTATATTGGCGATGTCTTAAATTGGCTTTCTTTTTTCCCTGCAACAATTAAACCCACAATCGCCTCTACAAGAGAAACGCCAATAAATCATACTACTATGGGATAGATCTAATCAAATCATGACATCACACGCTTCTGACAAGTTTAAATCAATTTGCATTGTTAATTAATTGGAAAAGTAATAACAATTATAATGCAAACAAACAATTATATTTTCACATGTGACTATGAATAGTGCAAACCATTGAGTACCATTGTAAACTGTGACCAAACTATGTTTCTATTTGGCCTAATTGTAGCACATGCCTTATTTTGTGATCAGCTACAGACGGATCTGTAGTCTAGTGGTAACACGCTGGACTGGTAAACCAGGGATCGCAGGTTCGATCCCCCCATCTGACCCTAATAAAATTAACAATCTTTCAGATGGGACTTTAAACCGAGGTCTCGTGTCGGTGCTGTACACCGTGCACGTAAAAGAACCAGAGGAGGCTCTGGAATCTGTATCATTGCACTATCCTCCAAAAATCTAAAATGATTTTTAATCTCTTCAGGAGGCGTCGCTCATATGGGCAACCGGTAGCGACGATAAATAAACGTAAAACACACATACCATTGTATGCGCAGTGGCCAGTCAATGCTGTCAACAAGTTATCAAACAAACCCGAGATTATTACCGATTCCTTTGTGAAAGCCAGACTGTTGGAACATGTACTATAGTAGTATAGTACATACATGTAGTGTTATACTAGTACATTGACTCGTGATAATATTACTAGTATAGGAATGTTTGGGTTAGTTGCAAAATTCCAAAACGCGTTTCATACAATGATGAAATCACCACTCATGTAAGATCCTAAATATATCCAATGGATATTTTACTGTAAAAATATATTATTAATTAATTAACAGGATTTTGATAAAATCACATTTATCATACTGCAACAACTGGTTAGAGAACAACAGTAAAAACAAAGGATTCCAACTAAAAGGACCAATATACATTTCGGGATAAATCAGACTTTACCTGCCAAGGGAGGTAATAGAAAACGACCAGTGATGTCGCTCCTTAGCCTACATACTACTTGTCTATAAATTGGGTATTTAATCCTTTGGCTGCTGAGTAAATAAAATCACAATTGCAAACAACATAGATCCAGATCAGCCGCAGTGTAACGCCGCGTCTGGATCTATGTTGTTTGCTATTCAGCCAACTCCACTATCCGAATAGCAAACAACATAGAGCCTGATCAGACAGCACATTCTGTGCCATCTGATCTGGCTCTATGCTGTTTACAAAAGTGATTTTTATCTGCCGCTAACATACAAAGGGTTAAAACACGGAATCCCAGTTGTTTTCCCCTAATGTGGATATGATCAGATTCTCAATTGTCATTATTCACAAGTTCCGTTAGAGCATTCTATTGCATTAACCCATGTCATTCTGGATACATATAACGGTTTTTGCAAACAACATAGATCCAGATCAGCCGCAGCGTGATGCTGCGTGCTGATCAGGATCTATGTTGTTTGCTACATAGCCAAGTGTCTTAGCAAGATCATCTGAATAGCAAACGGCATAGAGTCTGATCAGACAGCACGTTCCGTGGCGGCTGATACGGCTCTATGTTCTATTCAAATACTGTTTGAATCACAGAATCAAATGGGTTAATTATATATGATAACATGTATTTTTCCACACAAATGAAGGCTCTATGTCTGTTATTAGCAATATTTGGTAAGAGATGGTTCTGGTTCAGCCAAGAATCTAATTCTGCTACAGGACTACCGGTCTATAGGATTTGACAAGACTTTATATGTAGAATGCCTATTCAACCCATTGAATTGAATGTTTATCTTTTATATTAGATTGAGTTCAAGTTTGAAGATTTGGTGACGGACCAACAGTTGGTTGGAGTACAGTTCATCCACCCTGCCGGTAGAGGATTTTGTGTGTCTGGATACGATAGTGTGGACTTGAACTTCTTTGTACAATAGCGTGAAATACTTGAACTAAACTAGGGAGAATGTTTTGTTTATTCAGGGAGAGCTTTGGCCTCCCAACTAACTGCCAGTAATATAGAGTCTACATCCATTATGTCAAAGTCGGTTATGTCGAATTATCCGGTTATCTTGTAGTTGGGTCAAAGCCCCATTTCAGGCACTATCATTTTACTTATAACTGGCTCTGTTTATATCGAATTTTCGTTATGTCAAACTTCGGTTATGTCGAAGTATCTTGTTCAGTCCGACGGAATTCGACATAGTCGGATGTAGACTGTATTCTATTTAACCAATTTCATTCTGGATACCGTTCAAACAGTATTTGCAAAGAACATAGAGCCAGATCAGCTGCCATGGAACGTGCCGTCTGATCAGGCTCTATGCTGTTTGCTATTAAGATGATCTTGCTAAGACACTGCGGCTGATCTGGATCTATGTTGTTTGCAAAAACCTTTTAAGTGTATCCAGAATGAAATGGGTTTAAAAAAAACATGTCATTTTTATGTGAAACAATATTAGGTGGAGAATTACTGTACTCCCAAGCCTAGCAATAGTTAAAGCATATAATGAGTCAAGTTTCCATAGTGTCGACCTTGTTAACTACTGTAAACGTACCTTGTTTATGGAAATGGTCCGCCTCTGTGGTCGAGTGGTTACGGTCGCTGACTTGTATACCACTGTAACCTATCATCACTGATGGTCACAGGTTCGAGCCCCGCTCAGGCCGTGTCTCATTTATATCAAAAAGTTGGCAGTTTCTTACGGAGGTTGGTGCACCCAAGTACTGGTTAACCGCTGTAACCTGCCTAGGAAAAGTGTTGTTAGGTAAACTGCCCGCCAGCGATATAGCCCAAAATGGTGCTGATGCAGGCGTAAAACCCGAAATATAACATAAATATAACATTATGGAAATGTATTACAGTCAAACCTGTGTTAGTGGTCACCTCTATTAAGCAGCCAACCTGTATTAAGCAGCCAGTTTCTAGATTCCCAATATGTTATTTTATTATACATTTGACCTCTAATAAGCAGCCACCTGTGCTAAGCAGCGACTGTCTGCGATTCCCTTGGCTGGCTGCTTAATACAGGTTTGACTGTATATATGGTTAGTAGAGCCAAATTAGCTCAGTTGCTATTTGTAAAACCTTTAGCATTTCTCAGAATTCAAGATGGCCACCTCAGCCATATTTTCCGACAGTTGAACCCGTCTTATAAAACCATCCATGTGAATGGCAACATGTGGTGACCTCTATTGGGAAGTTAACAGGCATTGATAATGGCTGAAGTGATTTGTTTAATTTAATTCAAAGAATCTCTCTTCGGGGGGGGGGGGATAGGGACAAGTGAGGCACTTTCTCCCAAGCCACCCACCCTATAGTTCAAGCCCTGGTTATAATGTACTGATGTGCTTAAAAGTAAATATAGTTGTATAGTGAAACCTGTCAAGCAGCCAGCCAAGGAATCACAGAAAGTGACTGCTTAGCACAGGTGACTACTTAATAGAGGTCAAATGTATAATAATACAACACATTGGGAATATGAAAACTGGCTGCTTAATGGAGGTGACCACTAACACAGGTTTGACTGTACATTGATAATAACTGTGATGGGAGATCAAACCAGTTGTGTTTAGAGACAGGTGGTCGGTAACACAAGTTAGACTGTATGTTAATTTAAAGAATCTCTTTGAGTTCACCACAGGAACTTTCTTTTAACATTTCGCCGAGATGTAGCTGGGTCGTGTATAAGTTGCGGCCCACTCTGCATTGGTTACTGTAGTGCTTGATGCTAAGCTGTTGTGATCACCTTTCGTCTGTAATCCGCCCATCAGTCATCTTTCAATAATATCCTTGTAAGCACTCTAACGTCGGCATATCTTCCGCAGTCTGGATCTATTTACAGCCACAAGAATTGATCATCAGCAAAATAGCCGAGTAACACCAGAGTTGTGCACCCTGAATACGGGGAAAATGCCATGTTTCACCTTACAATCAGGACAGAGTTGTATGGGAAAATGCCATGTTTCACCTTACAATCAGGACAGAGTTGTACGGGGAAAATGCCATGTTTCACCTTACAATCAGGACAGAGTTGTACGGGGAAAATGCCATGTTTCACCTTACAATCAGGACAGAGTTATATAGGGAAAATGCCATGTTTCACCTTACAATCAGGACAGAGTTATATAGGGAAAATGCCATGTTTCACCTTACAATCAGGACAGAGTTATATAGGGAAAATGCCATGTTTCACCTTACAATCAGGACAGTGGACTCATTGCTTTAGCAATTTTCATCACCTTGCACATACATGTACTGTAGAGCGGGAAATTGCATATCGCTTTTTATTTTGTAGATTTTTGTATTCATGATGTCTTTAAATGTGACATTCTGTACTTGAGAAAGTCATACATTTTGTGGTGTGGATAATCTTTCTACTGGTATAATACTTGAATGTTTCCATAAGTATTTCTGTATAAAATATGATTTATGCTTTGTACTGGTGAAGCAATACTGAATGAATACTCTTTCCTTGTACTATAAAACGCAGTTTCTCACCAATACAACCCGGTTTCAATCCTCAGACCGGGAAGTATGTGAGATGGTACGGTGGTCGCCAGATCGGACAGGTGGGTTTTCTCCAGGTACTCCGATGTCCTCCCACACGAATGACCACATTTACACTTTCATCTGCACGAACGAGAGTGATTAATATAAGTTGTTAAAGCTTGCTTTGCAATCGTTGTAAAATAAATAAAGTTTAAACTTTTAAAATGTCTCTGTTAAATATATAAATATGATGTTTGGTAATAGTATGAGGACATTGATAAGGTGTATATCACTGGAAGAAATCCATGAAAAATAAACATTTGCATACCGATTAGCGAAGTGGTTAGCGCGTTCACTTCTCACCAATGCAACCCGGGTTCGATCCTCAGACCGGGAAGTATGTGAGATGGTACGGCGGTCGCCAGATCGGACAGGTGGGTTTTCTCGGGTACTCCGATTTCCTCCCACACAAATGACCACATTTACTCTTTCATCTGCACCAACGAGAGTGATTAATATAAGTTGTTAGAACTTGCTTCGCAATCGTAAAATAAATAAAGTAGTTTAAAGTTTAAGAAAATTTATATCCTAGATAGTAAAACAAAACAAACGAACAATAAATCAAACATATTAGTATTGTTTTATGCCTCTTTATGCATTGTATTCAATGGACTCTGGCTAGTGATCCAGCTGCCATTCCATAATTGCCTATTTTCATATATGATGTCCCGTTTTCATAACCTTTATTATTTGCAATGAAATCATGTTGTATAATTTGTACATTTTTTATCATATTTAGACTTTAATTAGTTCTGATTATTAGTTAGTCAAGTGGTTATGGTTGTTTTACGTCAACTCACTTACAAAGTGGGGCAAATCTTGTCATGTGTGGAAGCTATCAATCTGGCTTGCAGAAGGTCAGTGGGTTTACCCGGGAGCCGGTCCGTGACTGAAATATTGCGGAAAAACTTACATAGTAACTTATTCAAATCCCTTTCCGTAATGTCCCTTATATCATGATGGTTACATGTAATCGTTTACCCATCCATTCACATACCCCTCCCACCTTTATCCTACAGTGCAATTGTTAGGTATTGTCATGATAGTAAAATAAAGTCTCAAACTTGTTCATTGTTTGTTTTGGTTTATCTTTGTTTGTTTGTTTGTTTTGGTTTATCTCTCTGCATGCTAGCGATGAAAACAACAAAATATGTTGTGCAATGTCATTAGAAATGTGTCGAAACGACACAATAAGAAACATTAGTCGTTTACTGCCCCTGAATACTCCTAATAGTATATTGGTCCTCTTAATTGGTTGCCTCTGTTTTTATCATTGTTTCCTTTGCACCACATGTTTTCCATTCTCATCCGTATTCGCGTCTTACAATTATGAAATTATTAAATCTCAACAGATATCCTTTAGCATGTCCAATGGATATATTACTGTAAAAATTGGTTCAATTAATTAACACGATTTTGATCAAATTACATTTATCCTAACGCAACATCTGTTTAGACGACAACAGTAAAAACAAAGGATTCCAACTAAAAGAACCAATAGGGATGAATCTGACTATCCATCAAGGGAGGTAATAGAAAAACCAGTAATGTCTCTCATTCCAATGTGTCCTAACGACACAATTCCAATTTTCCTAACGACACAATTTCAATGAAATTTCATGACATATTGCCAGAGTTTTCAGTTAAAAATTACAAAACTGAGACATCAATGAATTCTCGTCTGCTACAATTATTCAAACTATTTATAGCCTTTATTTTACCCAGCATATATATCATCTTTATTTCCTCCATTTCTGAAGAGTATATAACATTCAAAAAAGAAACACATAGGATATTACAAACATACAAAGGACATAAAATGATGCAAACATTTTTTGCATTTTTAAAATGAGGCTTTTACTGTAAATCTTGTTGATTTTTGAACACTGAAGTGCGGGTCATTCATTAAAATCGAAAATCGCCAGGGGTACTGTAGCGTATGACAACCCAAGAGTCGAATTTAACCCCTCCAAATGTCAAGTTATCCATGTCACTAGAAGGAAGCACATTTCCAGTTAATATGGAGTCCTACAGTCGTCATCTCGGCATACCTTGGCATGAATATCGCAAATAACCTGTCATGGGCCGCTCACATAGATAGGTCTACAAAGAAAGCTAACCAAACATTAGGGAAACCTGGTACATGTAGAAAAATCCTGGTAAAATCCGAACCCCTTATGTCCATGGCTTACCAGACTCTTAGTCAGATCCCAGCTGGAATATGGCTCCGAGATTTGGTCGCCCCATACCCAAACAGTGATAGACCAAGATGAAGGTGTCCAACGAAGAGCAGCCTGTTGGATAACGGCTAACTTCTAACGTAACTCTTGTATTACAGACATGCTCCATTCCAAAATTCTACGCAGACTAGATATCCAGCGTATTGACAATAGGGTATCCTTATGTATAAAATCCACAATAATCTGGTTATTATCTATCTCCCTACCATACATCAATTCAATACGGCTGTTTGTCATTATTCATATTTTGCTTAACTACTCCTTTTAACTGCTTTGATGCGCAATATGTCAACAACCTAAGATAAGATAAGATCAATTTTACAGACATGCTACATTCCCTAAATCTACGCAGACTAGATCAACGGCGTATTGACAGTAGGATATCCCTTATGTGTAAAATTCATAATAATCTGGTTGCTATCCCCATGGAAAATTACTTAGTTCCCCTCTCCCGTCCTGCACGCCATTGCCATTCTTTAAGCTATAGGTTAATTACAGCAACTACAGACTACTACAAGTTTTCCTTTTTTCCAAAAACAATCTACCAGTATCATTGGAACCATCTCCCTCCTGACATTGTCCATCTCTCTACCATAGAGAAATTCAATACGACACTGTTTACCGTATTGATCATGATTGCCCCTAGTTGTTCTGCGCAGCTGCTTTAAAACTCTTACCACAACTTAGTTTTCATTACTTTCTTATAATTATGCTTTTAACTACTCATACTTTTAACTTCTTTGCGGTTTTTTGACGCGCAACATGTCTACATCCCCGTGAAGGATTCGACATTAGAGGAAGATAGAGATTTTATTTTGAGTCGGCAAGATAGTGCACAGTACAACACAAGCTCTGAGTGAGCTTTTGAACCGACTATATATAACATAAAATAATGGTAACATCTATAAAATTAGAATCCCTGATAATGGTATGCATATTTATTATTAATTTGATTCTAGGTTAAATAAATTAAGTTAATTAAATATTGACATTAGAGGAAGATAGATAGAGATGATACGATTGATCAGCGAGTGTGGTAGGGTTCGTATTCTGGGGGATCAGTAAAATGACAACACCCTATACGATTCATCACTCTATTCGATCTCCGTAGACAACAAGGCTCTCGAATGCTTTGGTTCTACAATACACATATATACACACATTAAGAATAGGATTAAAACATATGCGTCATATAAATATATAATAGATGATTTGTGGTGCTTGGGTTAACAACAACAACAACATATTATATACGTTGGCACTATATATACTCTCGTCGTGGTTCGTAATAACGCTTACTCCAATATATATAAGACATCCGTAACGCAGAGGTAATCTATGTTACATCCATGTCTCTGATGAAACATAGACATATGCAACATAGACATATGCAACATAGACAAATGCAACATAGACATATGCAATATAGACCAATACAATATAGACCAATACAATAACTTACGCAGAGATATGGTCTCTGTAACACTTCTCGCTATTCTCCACCGTCCGCAACACATTCAACTACTCACTCACTGGTGCCGGTGACAACTGTAAATAACATGCGTCTATTAAGTTATGTGCAATGATGAGGTTTGATATACCGACAGCCAGGACCAAGGGAAAAGACTCAAGGACCAACGACAAAAAGGACTAACTGAACCGAACCCGCGTACAACATAATGAACCAATACTACAGCGTACAAATTAACCAATTAAATATCTCACATATATCTATATATACCTGAATAATACTTTTGCCGACTTCTATGATAAACTATATTATAAAATGCTCTCTTTATAATAAGACGTCCGACTATCATACGATATTGGAAGTGACTGCGTTGGAATACCACGCTACATAACGATCATACACGTATCATCGAGTTAAACTCGCTACGCATGGTTGCGTCTCACTGACCATTACACATCGTGTATATCTACAAGGAATAACTAGTTTAAAGTATGGAGGCTAAAACGGACCCTACTACACGAGCATGTTAGATAGATATAATTATCTGAATCATTTTTCTAACAGTTTGACTTCTTTATCTATATCAACGAGTAAATCTGATTCAACGTGAACATAATACATATTTAAAACTATCAGAATATATATTTGTTTCTTAGCACTTTTTCAGAATTGTTCAAGCCAATCAGCTGGGGGGGGGAGTAGAGCCTTGGCATTGCCATCTTTGGTTATTGGACAATCTACCACTCCTAAGATACATTAACATTCCCCACAGAGTGCACCAATTGACTTTTAATAATTCAAAATTTTCGTTGGGGGAGCAAGACCCCTCTAGTGACATCACAAATTCGGTCACATTAGTCGGTGTCTACAATATCAAATTCGCTAACTACGCCCATGACACCGTGAGCAGAGGAGACTCTGGAATGGGTTTTTGTCTGTATTATTGCACTATTCTCGATTAGTCTTGCCCACCCCCTCCCTCTCACCCGTACAGTTATTGGTCAACTATTGGTATGTGTGGCAATCAAGCCCATCTAGATCACGTGACATTGTTTACCTGCAAACATGACTACAAATGGAAATATTCTAATATAGGATAATTTACTATCATTTCAGCTGCTTTATGATAAATATGTGCAGGTAAATACAATACTGTAGTGATGTTGATAGCATGGATATAATTTGTTAGCTAATATTATTATTGTTTACGGTACAAAACTAGTAAATATGTGTTTACAAAATGCGCCCTCAATATTGTTCGACCCAGATAGAAAATATGCACATGACCCAATACATCCGTTGTACAAACTTTCGTGTTTTTGATTGCATAGATACATTCAATTGTAAATGCTATTCATAATTCATTGTATTCCTTATTGATGAATTACACTCAGAGTGACTCTTGGGAAATTTAATCGAGTGTCATCATTATCTTCAATAATTTAATTACTAATTTAATTGCAGATCTCTAGAAATGTATTCTACCGTATATATGTTCCATTAATGTCAAACCCCTTGCGAAGGCCTAGACATGTTTTTACTGGGCAGGCTTCTCGGTCAGGCCACGTATGTAGTGTCAATGAGCAAGGCACCTCACACACATTGCTTAGTACTGGTTTACCAATTAGGTCGGCTAAGCCTGCCCAGGAAAACATGTCTAGGTCCCCGCAAGGGGTTTGACATTAATGGAACAAACATACATAAGCAATGCGTGTGAGGTGCCTGGCTCAATAATAACACCACATTCGTGCCCTGGACCCAGTGACCCAAGTATAGACTATAGAACATGGGACCCTTTGTTTGATTCCAAATCTGACGCTCTACCACGAACGACACACTACACATTTTCATCATCTTAGCCCTAATGGCAGACCTCTAGAAGAGCATTCTTGCAACAGGGATAAAATACTTTACATGTGCAGCATTCAGGGTATCGTCAATCGCCATGTCGCAGGAAGTCGTGATAGCGCAGTTGAGAAGCGTGTTCACTTCATATGCGAAAGGCCTGGAGTTTGAGCCCCTCTGGAGCCGTTACGATTGTGCCCTTAGGCAAGGCATTTAAATTCCACATTGCCTCTTCTCTCTTTCATAGCGATGGATTCCATCAGGATTGAAGTCTCGAGAGTGATTAATATAAGTTAAAAGAACTTGTTTCGCAATCGAGCTAAAGTAAATTTGTTTAAACTAATCGCCATGTTTTCGTACCTTTCCTGTTACCGGGTTTATGGTTATTCACATGATTTTATTAGTTCCGGAACGTCAATGACGTGACTGCTCTCAGGAACGGGTGCTTTGTTTATGGGGTACATACAATAACTTTTCAAAGAGAAAATTCCTATAAAAGAGGTACCTTATATGTAGGAGTACCTGTATTCAGCCGTAGATATTCGGCCATCTACGGCCTTTCGGTGAATAGCTTCTAGTTAACATGTCTCTTTTACAGCAGGTGGTATATTATTAATAAGTAAGTAAAGTGATCATTTTTGCATTTAATGCAATTATGCATATGTTTAGAATAAAATGCACTTCACTCGTTTGAGATTTCAACATTACGTCGACAAATGGACCTATTATCAGCTGACCTATGAAAATGCATGTAGCGGAAATGGTTGATTACAGTGAAATTCCAAATAACTAAATAACATTGGGCATAGTAATAATTGTTACTTGCAACGGAGGAATTTAACACCAGCAAATTATGATTACTCTTTAATATACGGTAAGTTGTGACATGTAGAAAAATATCAGGGATGGATCTGTAGTCCAGTTATAGCACGCTGTACTGGTAATCCAGGGATCGCAGGTTCAATCCCCTGTCTGACCCTAAACATTTTAGTCAACATGTATACCGACCATCAGTACTAACACTCTCACATTGGAAACATTTTAGTCAACATGTATATCTACCATCAGTCTAACACTCTCACATTGGAAACATTTTAATCAACATGTATATCTACCATCAGTCTAACACTCTCACATTGGAAACATTGTAATCAACATGTATATCTACCATCAGTCTAACACTCTCACATTGGAAACATTTTAATCAACATGTATATCTACCATCAGTCTAACACTCTTACATTGGAAACATTGTAATCAACATGTATATCTACCATCAGTCTAACACTCTCACATTGGAAACATTTTAGTCAACATGTATATCTACCATCAGTCTAACACTCTCACATTGAAAACATTTTAGTCAACATGTATATCTACCATCAGTCTAACACTCTCACATTGGAAACATTTTAGTCAACATGTATATCTATACCATCAGTCTAACACTCTCACATTGGAAACATTTTAGTCAACATGTATATCTACCATCAGTCTAACACTCTCACATTGGAAACATTTTAGTCAACATGTATATCTACCATCAGTCTAACACTCTCACATTGGAAACATTTTAGTCAACATGTATATCTACCATCAGTCTAACACTCTCACATTGGAAACATTTTAATCAACATGTATATCTACCATCAGTCTAACACTCTCACATTGGAAACATTTTAGTCAACATGTATATCTACCATCAGTCTAACACTCTCACATTGGAAACATTTTAGTCAACATGTATATCTACCATCAGTCTAACACTCTCACATTGGAAACATTTTAATCAACATGTATATCTACCATCAGTCTAACACTCTCACATTGGAAACATTTTAGTCAACATGTATATCTACCATCAGTCTAACACTCTCACATTGGAAACATTTTAGTCAACATGTATATCTACCATCAGTCTAAACACTCTCACATTGGAAACATTGTAATCAACATGTATATCTACCATCAGTCTAACACTCTCACATTGGAAACATTTTAATCAACATGTATATCTACCATCAGTCTAACACTCTCACATTGGAAACATTTTAATCAACATGTATATCTACCATCAGTCTAACACTCTCACATTGGAAACATTTTAGTCAACATGTATATCTACCATCAGTCTAACACTCTCACATTGGAAACATTTTAGTCAACATGTATATCTACCATCAGTCTAACACTCTCACATTGGAAACATTTTAGTCAACATGTATATCTACCATCAGTCTAACACTCTCACATTGGAAACATTTTAGTCAACATGTATATCTACCATCAGTCTAACACTCTCACATTGGAAACATTGTAATCAACATGTATATCTACCATCAGTCTAACACTCTCACATTGGAAACATTGTAATCAACATGTATATCTACCATCAGTCTAACACTCTCACATTGGAAACATTGTAATCAACATGTATATCTACCATCAGTCTAACACTCTCACATTGGAAACATTGTAATCAACATGTATATCTACCATCAGTCTAACACTCTCACATTGGAAACATTTTAATCAACATGTATATCTACCATCAGTCTAACACTCTCACATTGGAAACATTTTAGTCAACATGTATATCTACCATCAGTCTAACACTCTCACATTGGAAACATTGTAATCAACATGTATATCTACCATCAGTCTAACACTCTCACATTGGAAACATTTTAGTCAACATGTATATCTACCATCAGTCTAACACTCTCACATTGGAAACATTTTAGTCAACATGTATATCTACCATCAGTTTAACACTCTCACATTGGAAACATTTTAGTCAACATGTATATCTACCATCAGTCTAACACTCTCACATTGGAAACATTTTAGTCAACATGTATATCTACTACCATCAGTCTAACACTCTCACATTGGAAACATTTTAGTCAACATGTATATCTACCATCAGTCTAACACTCTCACATTGGAAACATTTTAATCAACATGTATATCTACCATCAGTCTAACACTCTCACATTGGAAACATTTTAGTCAACATGTATATCTACCATCAGTCTAACACTCTCACATTGGAAACATTTTAGTCAACATGTATATCTATCTACCATCAGTCTAACACTCACATTGGAAACATTTTAGTCAACATGTATATCTACCATCAGTCTAACACTCTCATGTTGGAAACATTGTAATCAACATGTATATCTACCATCAGTCTAACACTCTCACATTGGAAACATTTTAGTCAACATGTATATCTACCATCAGTCTAACACTCTCACATTGGAAACATTTTAGTCAACATGTATATCTACCATCAGTCTAACACTCTCACATTGGAAACATTTTAGTCAACATGTATATCTACCATCAGTCTAACACTCTCACATTGGAAACATTTTAGTCAACATGTATATCTACCATCAGTCTAACACTCTCACATTGGAAACATTTTAATCAACATGTATATCTACCATCAGTCTAACACTCTCACATTGGAAACATTGTAATCAACATGTATATCTACCATCAGTCTAACACTCTCACATTGGAAACATTGTAATCAACATGTATATCTACCATCAGTCTAACACTCTCACATTGGAAACATTTTAATCAACATGTATATCTACCATCAGTCTAACACTCTCACATTGGAAACATTTTAGTCAACATGTATATCTACCATCAGTCTAACACTCTCACATTGGAAACATTTTAGTCAACATGTATATCTACCATCAGTCTAACACTCTCACATTGGAAACATTTTAGTCAACATGTATATCTACCATCAGTCTAACACTCTCACATTGGAAACATTTTAATCAACATGTATATCTACCATCAGTCTAACACTCTCACATTGGAAACATTTTAATCAACATGTATATCTACCATCAGTCTAACACTCTCACATTGGAAACATTGTAATCAACATGTATATCTACCATCAGTCTAACACTCTCACATTGGAAACATTGTAATCAACATGTATATCTACCATCAGTCTAACACTCTCACATTGGAAACATTGTAATCAACATGTATATCTACCATCAGTCTAACACTCTCACATTGGAAACATTTTAGTCAACATGTATATCTACCATCAGTCTAACACTCTCACATTGGAAACATTGTAATCAACATGTATATCTACCATCAGTCTAACACTCTCACATTGGAAACATGTTAGTCAACATGTATATCTACCATCAGTCTAACACTCTCACATTGGAAACATTTTAGTCAACATGTATATCTACCATCAGTCTAACACTCTCACATTGGAAACATTTTAGTCAACATGTATATCTACCATCAGTCTAACACTCTCACATTGGAAACATTTTAGTCAACATGTATATCTATCTACATCAGTCTAACACTCTCACATTGGAAACATTTTAGTCAACATGTATATCTACCATCAGTCTAACACTCTCACATTGGAAACATTTTAATCAACATGTATATCTACCATCAGTCTAACACTCTCACATTGGAAACATTTTAGTCAACATGTATATCTACCATCAGTCTAACACTCTCACATTGGAAACATTTTAGTCAACATGTATATCTACTACCATCAGTCTAACACTCTCACATTGGAAACATTTTAGTCAACATGTATATCTACCATCAGTCTAACACTCTCACATTGGAAACATTGTAATCAACATGTATATCTACCATCAGTCTAACACTCTCACATTGGAAACATTTTAGTCAACATGTATATCTACCATCAGTCTAACACTCTCACATTGGAAACATTTTAATCAACATGTATATCTACCATCAGTCTAACACTCTCACATTGGAAACATTTTAGTCAACATGTATATCTACCATCAGTCTAACACTCTCACATTGGAAACATTTTAGTCAACATGTATATCTACCATCAGTCTAACACTCTCACATTGGAAACATTGTAATCAACATGTATATCTACCATCAGTCTAACACTCTCACATTGGAAACATTTTAATCAACATGTATATCTACCATCAGTCTAACACTCTTACATTGGAAACATTGTAATCAACATGTATATCTACCATCAGTCTAACACTCTCACATTGGAAACATTTTAATCAACATATATATCTACCATCAGTCTAACACTCTCACATTGGAAACATTTTAGTCAACATGTATATCTACCATCAGTTTAACACTCTCACATTGAAAACATTTTAGTCAACATGTATATCTACCATCAGTCTAACACTCTCACATTGGAAACATTTTAGTCAACATGTATATCTACCATCAGTCTAACACTCTCACATTGGAAACATTTTAGTCAACATGTATACCTACCATCAGTCTAACACTCTCACATTGGAAACA
>CM026393.1:24313479-24381956 GCA_014843695.1 Archivesica marissinica
TTTAATCAACATGTATATCTACCATCAGTCTAACACTCTCACATTGGAAACATTTAATCAACATGTATATCTACCATCAGTCTAACACTCTCACATTGGAAACATTTTAATCAACATGTATATCTACCATCAGTCTAACACACTCACATTGGAAACATTTAATCAACATGTATATCTACCATCAGTTAAACACTCTCACATTGGAAACATTTAATCAACATGTATATCTACCTTCAGTCTAACACTCTCACATTGGAAACATTTTAATCAACATGTATATCTACCATCAGTCTAACACTCTCACATTGGAAACATTTAATCAACATGTATATCTACCATCAGTCTAACACTCTCACATTGGAAACATTTTAATCAAAATGTATATCTACCATCAGTTTAACACTCTCACATTGGAAACATTTAATCAACATGTATATCTACCATCAGTCTAACACTCTCACATTGGAAACATTTAATCAACATGTATATCTACCATCAGTTAACACTCTCACATTGGAAACATTTAATCAACATGTATATCTACCTTCAGTCTAACACTCTCACATTGGAAACATTTTAATCAACATGTATATCTACCATCAGTTAAACACTCTCACATTGGAAACATTTAATCAACATGTATATCTACCATCAGTCTAACACTCTCACATTGGAAACATTTTAATCAACATGTATATCTACCATCAGTTTAACACTCTCACATTGGAAACATTTTAATCAACATGTATATCTACCATCAGTCTAACACTCTCACATTGGAAACATTTTAATCAACATGTATATCTACCATCAGTCTAACACTCTCACATTGGAAACATTTTAATCAACATGTATATCTACCATCAGTCTAACACTCTCACATTGGAAACATTTTAATCAACATGTATATCTACCATCAGTCTAACACTCTCACATTGGAAACATTGTAATCAACATGTATATCTACCATCAGTCTAACACTCTCACATTGGAAACATTTTAATCAACATGTATATCTACCATCAGTCTAACACTCTCACATTGGAAACATTTTAATCAACATGTATATCTACCATCAGTCTAACACTCTCACATTGGAAACATTGTAATCAACATGTATATCTACCATCAGTCTAACACTCTCACATTGGAAACATTGTAATCAACATGTATATCTACCATCAGTCTAACACTCTCACATTGGAAACATTGTAATCAACATGTATATCTACCATCAGTCTAACACTCTCACATTGGAAACATTGTAATCAACATGTATATCTACCATCAGTCTAACACTCTCACATTGGAAACATTGTAATCAACATGTATATCTACCATCAGTCTAACACTCTCACATTGGAAACATTTTAGTCAACATGTATATCTACCATCAGTCTAACACTCTCACATTGGAAACATTTTAGTCAACATGTATATCTACCATCAGTCTAACACTCTCACATTGGAAACATTTTAATCAACATGTATATCTACCATCAGTCTAACACTCTCACATTGGAAACATTTTAGTCAACATGTATATCTACCATCAGTCTAACACTCTCACATTGGAAACATTTTAATCAACATGTATATCTACCATCAGTCTAACACTCTCACATTGGAAACATTTTAATCAACATGTATATCTACCATCAGTCTAACACTCTCACATTGGAAACATTTTAATCAACATGTATATCTACCATCAGTCTAACACTCTCACATTGGAAACATTTTAGTCAACATGTATATCTACCATCAGTCTAACACTCTCACATTGAAAACATTTTAGTCAACATGTATATCTACCATCAGTCTAACACTCTCACATTGGAAACATTTTAGTCAACATGTATATCTACCATCAGTCTAACACTCTCACATTGGAAACATTTTAGTCAACATGTATATCTACCATCAGTCTAACACTCTCACATTGGAAACATTGTAATCAACATGTATATCTACCATCAGTCTAACACTCTCACATTGGAAACATTTAATCAACATGTATATCTACCATCAGTCTAACACTCTCACATTGGAAACATTTTAATCAACATGTATATCTACCATCAGTCTAACACTCTCACATTGGAAACATTTAATCAACATGTATATCTACCATCAGTCTAACACTCTCACATTGGAAACATTGTAATCAACATGTATATCTACCATCAGTCTAACACTCTCACATTGGAAACATTTTATCAACATGTATATCTACCATCAGTCTAACACTCTCACATTGGAAACATTTTAGTCAACATGTATATCTACCATCAGTCTAACACTCTCACATTGGAAACATTGTAATCAACATGTATATCTACCATCAGTCTAACACTCTCACATTGGAAACATTTTAGTCAACATGTATATCTACCATCAGTCTAACACTCTCACATTGGAAACATTTTAGTCAACATGTATATCTACCATCAGTCTAACACTCTCACATTGGAAACATTGTAATCAACATGTATATCTACCATCAGTCTAACACTCTCACATTGGAAACATTTTAATCAACATGTATATCTACCATCAGTCTAACACTCTCACATTGGAAACATTTTAATCAACATGTATATCTACCATCAGTCTAACACTCTCACATTGGAAACATTGTAATCAACATGTATATCTACCATCAGTCTAACACTCTCACATTGGAAACATTTTAGTCAACATGTATATCTACCATCAGTCTAACACTCTCACATTGGAAACATTTTAGTCAACATGTATATCTACCATCAGTCTAACACTCTCACATTGGAAACATTTTAATCAACATGTATATCTACCATCAGTCTAACACTCTCACATTGGAAACATTGTAATCAACATGTATATCTACCATCAGTCTAACACTCTCACATTGGAAACATTGTAATCAACATGTATATCTACCATCAGTCTAACACTCTCACATTGGAAACATTTTAGTCAACATGTATATCTACCATCAGTCTAACACTCTCACATTGGAAACATTTTAATCAACATGTATATCTACCATCAGTCTAACACTCTCACATTGGAAACATTTAATCAACATGTTATCTACCATCAGTCTAACACTCTCACATTGGAAACATTTTAATCAACATGTATATCTACCATCAGTCTAACACTCTCACATTGGAAACATTGTAATCAACATGTATATCTACCATCAGTCTAACACTCTCACATTGGAAACATCAACATGTATATCTACCATCAGTCTAACACTCTCACATTGGAAACATCAACATGTATATCTACCATCAGTCTAACACTCTCACATTGGAAACATTTTAATCAACATGTATATCTACCATCAGTCTAACACTCTCACATTGGAAACATTTTAATCAACATGTATATCTACCATCAGTCTAACACTCTCACATTGGAAACATTTTAATCAACATGTATATCTACCATCAGTCTAACACTCTCACATTGGAAACATTTTAATCAACATGTATATCTACCATCAGTCTAACACTCTCACATTGGAAACATTTTAATCAACATGTATATCTACCATCAGTCTAACACTCTCACATTGGAAACATTTTAATCAACATGTATATCTACCATCAGTCTAACACTCTCACATTGGAAACATTTTAGTCAACATGTATATCTACCATCAGTCTAACACTCTCACATTGGAAACATTTTAATCAACATGTATATCTACCATCAGTCTAACACTCTCACATTGGAAACATTTTAGTCAACATGTATATCTACCATCAGTCTAACACTCTCACATTGGAAACATTTTAGTCAACATGTATATCTACCATCAGTCTAACACTCTCACATTGGAAACATTGTAATCAACATGTATATCTACCATCAGTCTAACACTCTCACATTGGAAACATTTTAATCAACATGTATATCTACCATCAGTCTAACACTCTCACATTGGAAACATTGTAATCAACATGTATATCTACCATCAGTCTAACACTCTCACATTGGAAACATTTTAATCAACATGTATATCTACCATCAGTCTAACACTCTCACATTGGAAACATTTTAGTCAACATGTATATCTACCATCAGTCTAACACTCTCACATTGGAAACATTTTAGTCAACATGTATATCTACCATCAGTCTAACACTCTCACATTGGAAACATTGTAATCAACATGTATATCTACCATCAGTCTAACACTCTCACATTGGAAACATTGTAATCAACATGTATATCTACCATCAGTCTAACACTCTCACATTGGAAACATTTTAGTCAACATGTATATCTACCATCAGTCTAACACTCTCACATTGGAAACATTTTATCAACATGTATATCTACCATCAGTCTAACACTCTCACATTGGAAACATTTTAATCAACATGTATATCTACCATCAGTCTAACACTCTCACATTGGAAACATTGTAATCAACATGTATATCTACCATCAGTCTAACACTCTCACATTGGAAACATTTTAATCAACATGTATATCTACCATCAGTCTAACACTCTCACATTGGAAACATTGTAATCAACATGTATATCTACCATCAGTCTAACACTCTCACATTGGAAACATTGTAATCAACATGTATATCTACCATCAGTCTAACACTCTCACATTGGAAACATTGTAATCAACATGTATATCTACCATCAGTCTAACACTCTCACATTGGAAACATTGTAATCAACATGTATATCTACCATCAGTCTAACACTCTCACATTGGAAACATTGTAATCAACATGTATATCTACCATCAGTCTAACACTCTCACATTGGAAACATTGTAATCAACATGTATATCTACCATCAGTCTAACACTCTCACATTGGAAACATTGTAATCAACATGTATACCTACCATCAGTACTAACACTCTCACATTGGAAACATTGTAATCAACATGTATACCTACCATCAGTCTAACACTCTCACATTGGAAACATTGTAATCAACATGTATATCTACCATCAGTCTAACACTCTCACATTGGAAACATTGTAATCAACATGTATATCTACCATCAGTCTAACACTCTCACATTGGAAACATTGTAATCAACATGTATATCTACCATCAGTACTAACACTCTCACATTGGAAACATGTTAGTCAACATGTATATCTACCATCAGTCTAACACTCTCACATTGGAAACATTTTAGTCAACATGTATACCTACCATCAGTCTAACACTCTCACATTGGAAACATTTTAATCAACATGTATATCTACCATCAGTCTAACACTCTCACATTGGAAACATTTTAGTCAACATGTATATCTACCATCAGTCTAACACTCTCACATTGGAAACATTTTAGTCAACATGTATATCTACCATCAGTCTAACACTCTCACATTGGAAACATTTTAATCAACATGTATATCTACCATCAGTCTAACACTCTCACATTGGAAACATTTTAGTCAACATGTATACCTACCATCAGTACTAACACTCTCACATTGGAAACATTTTAGTCAACATGTATATCTACCATCAGTCTAACACTCTCACATTGGAAACATTGTAATCAACATGTATATCTACCATCAGTCTAACACTCTTACATTGGAAACATTGTAATCAACATGTATATCTACCATCAGTCTAACACTCTCACATTGGAAACATTTTAATCAACATATATATCTACCATCAGTCTAACACTCTCACATTGGAAACATTTTAGTCAACATGTATATCTACCATCAGTTTAACACTCTCACATTGAAAACATTGTAATCAACATGTATATCTACCATCAGTCTAACACTCTCACATTGGAAACATTTTAGTCAACATGTATATCTACCATCAGTCTAACACTCTCACATTGGAAACATTTTAGTCAACATGTATACCTACCATCAGTCTAACACTCTCACATTGGAAACATTGTAATCAACATGTATATCTACCATCAGTCTAACACTCTCACATTGGAAACATTTTAGTCAACATGTATATCTACCATCAGTCTAACACTCTCATGTTGGAAACATTGTAATCAACATGTATATCTACCATCAGTCTAACACTCTCACATTGGAAACATGTTAGTCAACATGTATATCTACCATCAGTCTAACATTCTCACATTGGAAACATTGTAATCAACATGTATATCTACCATCAGTCTAACACTCTCACATTGGAAACATTGTCATCAACATGTATACCTACCATCAGTCTAACACTCTCACATTGATAACATGTTAGTCAACATGTATATCTACCATCAGTCTAACACTCTCACATTGGATACATTTTAGTCAACATGTATATCTACCATCAGTTTAACACTCTCACATTGAAAACATTTTAGTCAACATGTATATCTACCATCAGTTTAACACTCTCACATTGAAAACATTTTAGTCAACATGTATATCTACCATCAGTCTAACACTCTCACATTGGAAACATTTTAGTCAACATGTATATCTACCATCAGTCTAACACTCTCACATTGGAAACATTTTAGTCAACATGTATATCTACCATCAGTCTAACACTCTCACATTGGAAACATTGTAATCAACATGTATATCTACCATCAGTCTAACACTCTCACATTGGAAACATTGTAATCAACATGTATATCTACCATCAGTCTAACACTCTCACATTGGAAACATTGTAATCAACATGTATATCTACCATCAGTCTAACACTCTCACATTGGAAACATTGTAATCAACATGTATACCTACCATCAGTCTAATACTCTCACATTGGAAACATTGTAATCAACATGTATACCTACCATCAGTCTAACACTCTCACATTGGAAACATTGTAATCAACATGTATATCTACCATCAGTCTAACACTCTCACATTGGAAACATTGTAATCAACATGTATACCTACCATCAGTCTAACACTCTCACATTGGAAACATTGTAATCAACATGTATATCTACCATCAGTCTAACACTCTCACATTGGAAACATTGTAATCAACATGTATACCTACCATCAGTCTAACACTCTCACATTGGAAACATTGTAATCAACATGTATATCTACTATCAGTCTAACACTCTCACATTGGAAACATTGTAATCAACATATATATCTACCATCAGTACTAACACTCTTCATATATTTATGACTTTTGTTCTAATTGATGTAATGCTTAAGCCTAATAAACCATGTGTTCTGTTCTGTTCTATAATGTGATCATTCACTTAAATACACAATTTATGAAGTTTGTTTATCAGCTTTTCTAATTTTTATAATGTGAATAATTGTCTAAGCAAATTGTTATATTAAATCAAATAAAACAAACAAACAGATCTATATAAATAAGGTTCCAACAAATAAACAAAATGTCAATTTTTATTTTTGCTTGTTTTTTGCCTAGTACTTCTTTCATCACATTTCTGGGTGGGAAAAATGTTGATTTATGGCTGGGAATATACGGTACCATTTAAAGTGACACTGGGTTTCATTTGTGCATGTCTTAGAACTCCTTAGAGTAGAATATATCCAATTTAGTTGAGTCCGACCTACAGAGGGGACGGCAAGATTAGTATTTAGTGTTAATCTTAATAAACAAAGGCGCAAATAAGCATAATTACAGATTTATTCGTAAAGAAAAGAATATAAGAAATATAAGCTTAAAGCGACACTACATCGGTGAAAACACAAATGTCTGCAGAATGTAATTTGCTATTATATGGTATTATTTTTCCCCAAATATTTGCCTCAAAAACTGAGTATTTCAACAAATAAACAAACGTTGTATACGCGGTTTGTTGACATAACAAAATAATGTAAATAGGGTCGACATTCATGCGTAATACAACGCGTTTATCCTGAATAACACGAGGTATGGTACATATTTACCGTGATATCTCACATGTGTGCCTATGCATATTTATGTGTAGACTAATCGAAAGTATCGCGTGTTTAGTATTGACTCAAAAGTCTATTCAGGAGTGCGGATGAAATCATACTTTCACTTTTGAAAGTTTCTATACCACAAAAACGCTGTTTATTGATTCAATGTTAGTGTTCGAATGTATTCAGAAGAATATGTATCAGCTATGCATTTATACATGAAAAATGCATTTTATTTGCTTTTTGCGATGTAATGTTACTTTAACACATTTTTTTAAAAATTAAATTTATTTGCTTGCACTCAATTATTAGATGGGGAAGCCACATTGAGGTAATAATATGGTGGTAAAAAAACTTGGTTTTAAAGGCGAGTACAGTCAAACCTGTCTTAAACAGCCTGCCAAGGGAATCGGAGAAAGTGGCTGCTTAGAAGTTAGCACAGGTGGCTGCTTAATGGATGTCAAATGTATATTAAAACATCAAAGTGGGAATCAGGAAACTGGCTGCTTAATGCAGGTTGGCTGCTTAATGGATGTCAAATGTATATTAAAACACCAAAGTGGGAATCAGGAAACTGGCTGCTTAATGGAGGTTGGCTGCTTAATGGAGGTCAAATGTATATTAAAACACCAAAGTGGGAATCAGGAAACTGGCTGCTTAATGGAGGTGACCACTAACACAGGTTTGACTGTATAATGGAGGTGACCACTAACACAGGTTTGACTGTATAATGGAGGTGACCACTAACACAGGTTTGACTGTATAATGGAGGTGACCACTAACACAGGTTTGACTGTATAATGAGGTGACCACTAACACAGGTTTGACTGTATAATGGAGGTGACCACTAACACAGGTTTGACTGTATAATGGAGGTGACCACTAACACAGGTTTGACTGTATAATGGAGGTGACCACTAACACAGGTTTGACTGTATAATGGAGGTGACCACTAACACAGGTTTGACTGTATAATGGAGGTGACCACTAACACAGGTTTGACTGTATTAATGGAGGTGACCACTAACACAGGTTTGACTGTATTAATGGAGGTGACCACTAACACAGGTTTGACTGTATTAATGGAGGTGACCACTAACACAGGTTTGACTGTATTAATGGAGGTGACCACTAACACAGGTTTGACTGTATTAATGGAGGTGACCACTAACACAGGTTTGACTGTATAATGGAGGTGACCACTAACACAGGTTTGACTGTATTAATGGAGGTGACCACTAACACAGGTTTGACTGTATTAATGGAGGTGACCACTAACACAGGTTTGACTGTATTAATGGAGGTGACCACTAACACAGGTTTGACTGTATTAATGGAGGTGACCACTAACACAGGTTTGACTGTATAATGGAGGTGACCACTAACACAGGTTTGACTGTATAATGGAGGTGACCACTAACACAGGTTTGACTGTATAATGGAGGTGACCACTAACACAGGTTTGACTGTATAATGGAGGTGACCACTAACACAGGTTTGACTGTATAATGGAGGTGACCACTAACACAGGTTTGACTGTATAATGGAGGTGACCACTAACACAGGTTTGACTGTATAACGGAGGTGACCACTAACACAGGTTTGACTGTATAACGGAGGTGACCACTAACACAGGTTTGACTGTATAATGGAGGTGACCACTAACACAGGTTTGACTGTATAACGGAGGTGACCACTAACACAGGTTTGACTGTATATACCTTAGTCGATATCCAAGCATGACACACCATCACATGTTGTCATTTTTTACCAGATCCGCATACCTACTGGTAACATTTGGAATCATTGACCAGACCCCAAGCATCGGTTGTATTGATTGCTTAACCCATTCAACACCAAGTAACTGACATGACTGGTGCATGATATTTTTAGACCAATAAATTAATAAGAAAATTACATTTGGACCAGTTCATTTATCAAAATGTGTAATTTTTGTCTAAAAATAGTAATATTACTGGCAAAAAGTGCACATCCTGATGAGCCGTTACGAGCCGGCTCATCTGGATCTACACTTTTTGTAAGCCTATTTAGAGGTATGTGATGTTGAAAGGGTTAAGCAACCGTAATATATCTATTTTAAAGATTAACCCATTCAACACCAAGTATGTGCTTGGTGGATTGGTCCATGATATTTTTAGACCAATAAAATAATAAAAAAATTACATTTGGACCAGTTCATTTATCAAAATGGGTAATTTTTGTCTAAAAAATACTAATAATACTGGCAAAAAGTGAACATTCTGATGCTCATCTGGATCTAATTTTTTCTTAAGCCTATTTAGAGGTCTGTGGTGTTGAAAGGGTTAAACATGAAAAGATGATTGAAAGGGTTAAACATGAAAAGATGATTGAAAGGGTTAAACATGAACAGATGATTGAAAGGGTTAAACATGAAAAGATGATTGAAAGGGTTAAACATGAAAAGATGATTGAAAGGGTTAAACATGAACAGATGATTGAAAGGGTTAAACATGAAAAGATGATTGAAAGGGTTAAACATGAAAAGATGATTGAAAGGGTTAAACATGAAAAGATGATTGAAAGGGTTAAACATGAAACGATGATTGAAAGGGTTAAACATGAACAGATGATTGAAAGGGTTAAACATGAAAAGATGATTGAAAGGGTTAAACATGAAAAGATGATTGAAAGGGTTAAACATGAAAAGATGATGATGCTTGAGATTGCCGACCTTTGTACCCACCACCTCCCACTCAATGAACCATAGTTAGGAACATGAAAATAACATGTTGTGATGTTTTTCTCATCTCTTTGACAAGCTAATTTGTGGGTAACTAGACTTGATGTATTGGTTATATGTTTGTTTATAAAGTACACATATATAACATTGATTGGAATTGATCCAGGTCAGGTAGCCAATCTGGCAGTAATTGATTCTGAGTATAAATCAGAGGTTTAACACATCTTATGAAATAGTAAAATCTATATTATCAAATGTTCTGTCTAAATGCAACTTTTACAATGTACAGTTTCACCCTTAATTATAGGGCTATCATCCAGCTATGGCTTCTGAGATGTGCTAAATATTGATCCAAAATAAAAACACAGACATTAAACAGAAATAATGCACGATGTGACAGTGCTTAAAAATAAAGTTATTTAAATCTAGCGCTTCCTAGAAACCATAGCCCTTTAAATCACGTCAAGATTATACGTTACATGTCAAACCTGTCTTAAACAGCCAGCCAAGGGAGTCAGAGAAAGAGGCTGCTTAACACAGGTGGCTGCTAAAAAGAAATAAAATATATAATAAAACAACCGATTGGGAATCTGGTTACTGGCTGCTTAATACAGGTTGGCTGCTTAATGGAGGTGACCACTAACACAGGTTTGACTGTATATATTTTAGTTTGTTTTAGTTCGTTTTCCTAAAATAGATTGTTTTCAAATTCCAAACTGAAATTGCCAAAATTAAATATCACATTTTATGAGAATTGTGCAACCTTGAGCCTAGCCTGGGTTCCAGTCTGTCGATTTTTCACCAATTTACTTCTGGCAAAATGACAACTTGGTGTTATTAGAAACTCAATACAGCTCAATTAATGGTCTCGGTATTAAAATATATTTATATGACTGACCAGGCAAAATATATCAACGCCTGGTTCCCAGGCTACCTTGAGCCTATTGGTACATCGTAAGGTGGGTGGGATACAGTAATACCGTCTCCATGGCCTAGTGGTTAAGGCGTCCGCCTACGAAGCGGGAGGTCGAAGGTTCGAATCTCGTCAGGGGTTCGTTCTGATATGGCCAGTTGGTGAGCCGCCAGCTAGTTAAATAATGGTTACCGATTGCCTACCAGCCTGGCGCCTGTCATACAAGCATAGGATTCTGGAAGTACTGATGTTCATAAAAAGAAGTGTCTCATAAGTTAGAAATGGATGGCCCTTTAAATAGGGGTGACACTGTAATAAACAAACACTTTACTTTTAATACAGGAAAATAAGTTTAGTTGATTTATTTATGGATATTTCAAACTCCTGTGCTTCAATCAGTGGGGGGGGGGGGGGTCACGTATTCACACCTTTGGGGTGGCTGTCATCAATGCATTAATAACTGCCAAAATGTATTGTGGAGAAGAAAATATAACATCAGGATATGGCACAATATATACCAGATATAACATACCATGCCAGGCTAGGTAATCCATATAATTCAATGTGTAAGACTTCTTGAGGTTAGAGGTGGGGGTATTTAAAATGTGTACAACTGATAAGCTCAATTATTAAATTTGTTAATGAGCGGCATCGCTGGATTTTCTATTGCCTCCCTTGGCAGCTGAAGTCTGATATATCCCGAAATGTAAGTAGGTCCTTTTAGATGGAATACTTTGTTTTTATTTTTGTTCCCTGATCAGATGTAGCGATGTTGGAATTTTAATTGAGCTCTGTAGTTTGTGCATTGTAACTGAGAAGTCGTGATAGCGCAGGAAGTCGTGATAGCGCAGTGGATAGGCATTCGCTCCAGGTGCGAAAGGTCCGGAGTTTGAGCCCCACTGGAGCCGTTACGATTGTGCCCTTAGGCAAGGCATTTAAATTCCACATTGCCTCTTCTCTCTCCCTCGTGGCGATGGATTCCATCAGGAATGAGGTCTCGAGAGTGATTTATATAAGTTGAAAGAACTTGTTTCGCAATCGAGCTAAAATAAATTTGTATAAACTAAACTATTGTAACTGAGCTCTGTAGTTTGTGCATTGTAACTGAGCTCTGTAGTTTGTACATTGTAACTGAGCTCTGTAGTTTGTACATTGTAACTGAGTTCTGTAGTTTGTGCATTGTAACTGAGCTCTGTAGTTTGTACATTGTAACTGAGCTCTGTAGTTTGTGCATTGTAACTGAGCTCTGTAGTTTGTGCATTGTAACTGAGCTCTGTAGTTTGTGCATTGTATCTGAGCTTTGTGGTTTGTGCATTGTAACTGAGTTCTGTAGTTTGTACATTGTAACTGAGTTCTGTAGTTTGTACATTGTGACTGAGTTCTGTAGTTAGAACATTTAACTTTGTTCCATAGTTCAATGTACACTGAGCTCTATAGTTTAAAGTACATTGTAACTAAGCTCTGTAGTTTAAAGTACATTGTAGCTGAACTATGTAGCTAGAACATTGTAACTGGGCTCTGTAACTAGAACATTGTAACTGAGCTCTGTAAATAGAACATTGTAACTGGGTTATGTAGCTAGAACTTTGTAACTGAGCTATGTAACTAGAACATTGTAACTGGGCTCTGTAACTAGAACATTGTAACTGAGCTCTGTAACTAGAACATTGTAACTGGGCTCTGTAACTAGAACATTGTAACTGAGCTCTGTAACTAGAAAATTGTAACTGGACTCTGTAACTAGAACATTGTAACTGAGCTCTGTAACTAGAACATTGTAACTGGACTCTGTAACTAGAACATTGTAACTGAGCTCTGTAACTAGAACATTGTAACTGGGCTAGTCTGACTGTATTTTATTATTGCCAGAAACTGTTGCCAGAAACTGAGGCTATCTCAGTTCCTGCGGGATGTTTGACATGCTGATTTTATATGCCTACTTAGCTGATGCCTGTATATATATATACACCAGTATTATCAGTTTGATTGGTTTCCAGAGACTTGAAATGGGAAATTCTCTGCTTTACATTATTAATATGTTTATACCTGCTAGGTGTTCCGTGATGCCATTGTTTACACTTGAACAAGGCTTGTACCTATAATATATGATAACATGTGAACATTTCTGGTAATCTACTGCCAGCGTACAACTGCCTGTAAATATACTATAACATGTTAACATTTCGGGCAATCAACTGCCAGCATACATTGCTAGAGTATGTTACTTTGTGTGATTGACTCATGTCTAGGCAGGTAAAAAGTCAGTCTGTATCACTGTAGTTGACTAACTCTTGTGAAATGTGGCCGTTTTGAACTGTTTCCAGTATTTGGTATTTTTCACAGGACTTATACATGAAAACCAATACAAATGTGTTTACTTGTGTTAAAATTACCAATCGTATATGTAGATGTACCCATGCAGTATTTGGAATTCTTTGAAATAGGATCTAAAAAAATTAATGAAAGGCAGCCACCTCACCTATATCCGGAGAGAACTACATTGAAATAGGTAACAGTGTAATTTATATTGTTATGGTTACGTACATCCCTTCCGCAGAGTATTGGAAGGTTAGAGTTCTTAGTTTAAACATTACTAATTTGTTTTGTTTAATCAGGGTTCATTCTAGGTCAGGGTTCATTCTAGGTCAGAATTTTTGGGAGAAGTGAGAAAGCGTGTGATCGCTTCCTTAAATGGTGTTCTTTAATATACTTCTGCAAAATAGGGTTAAAATGCACAGTACAACCATTAAATACAACATTTGAATAGAATGAGTGCTTTATAATGGGCCAGTGTATCTTACTAGACAACATTTTGTTTGAAAATTATTTTTTTAAGGGAGAAGTAGGGCCCCGAGAGGGCGAAGTCAGGGTCCCTAGGGCGACTATTTCGCCCACATCGCCCTCTAGAATGATCCCTGACTGTTACATATATATATAGATATACAACTATTATAAATGATTGTAAGACAAATAGGATTTGAAAACAAGCATAATACAAAGCTTATGTAAATTCATCTCCATGGTAAACATAAAATCTAATTATCCGATTAAAGAAATGATATGTATTATGAAATGGTCAAGTTATAATATTGTTGGAGTTAGAGTTCATATTTAGCGTTTTATAAAGCTCAATGAATTTAGTATTATTAGTATATGAGTGGTATTGTGTCCATATGTACCTGTGGTTTTATCAACTTTCCACACCCTTTCAACATTACAGACCTCTAAATAGGCATACAAAATCCAGATCCAGATGAGCTGGCTCATGATGACAAAATGTTGTAAATGTTATTTAATTATAAACAATAAATATTTAATTTTCAACATCTTGTTTCATTGTTGCCATAGAAACATAATGGGCGACAGTTTAACCCAAATCTACATTTAGCATGAGGGACCTCCGTTGCCGATTGGTTACGGTCGTTGACCTCAAATCACTTGCCCATCACAGATATAGGTTGTAATCCCACTGAAGGGGTCAAATTCTTTTAAATGAGGAGCTATCCAGTTGGCTTGCTGTAGGTCGGTGGTTCTATCCAGGTGCCCGTCAGTGCCTGCAATACTGCTCGGAGGGGTACCCAGGGTCTTCCTCCACCACTAATAGCTGGAGAGTCGCCTTGAGGGCCTCATGGTAGATTGACTTAATTGTTCAAATGAGTTCTCTCGTTAAATAAAGTCTTTATTATTATTATTATAATAGCTGGAAAGTTGCCATATGACCTAAGCTGTTGGTGCCATGTTAAACCCAAACTATTTCTCGTCTCGTGTCGGTGCTTTACATCGTGCACGTAAAAGAACCAGAGAAGACTCTGGAATGGGTCTCTGTCTGTATCATGCACTATCCTCCAAAATCGAAAATGACTAATCTCTTCAGGAGGCGTCGCTCATATGGGCAACCGGTAGCGACGATAAATAAACGTAAAACACACATAAACCCAAACAAACATTTAGCAATAATTTTCTTAATTATTTGCCGATTTATAAAATTCTTTCACCAGTGTAGATAGTTATCTAATAAAAACATGTCCATTTAACCCTTTGCACGCTAGCGGCAGATAAAATCACTTTTGTGGCATTCTGTGCCGTCTGATCTTGCTCTATGCTGTTTGTTATTCGGATAGTGGAGCTAACGCTTGGCTGAATAGCAAACAACATAGATCCTGATCAGATGTGGCGCTAAGCCACGGCTGATCTGGATCTATGCTGTTTGCAAATGTGGCTTTATTTACTCAGCAGACAAAGGGATAATATCACGGATGCATGCTGTTGCATCAGAAACTTCATTATATATTTATTAACCCATTCAACACCAAGTAACTCACATGGACTGGTCCATGATATTCATAAACCAATAAATGAATCAGAAAATCACATTTGGACAAGTTCATTTATCAAAATGGGTAATTATGTCTAAAAATAGTCATATCACTGGCAAAAAGTGCAGATCCTGATGAGACGGCTCGTCACGAGCCGGCTCATCTGGATCTACACTTTTTGTAAGCCTATTTAGAGGTCTGTGGTGTTGAAAGGGTTAAGCTTAGACATTACTGGAGGCTTTTCTGTTTTGTGAAATGTTGTAAACATTGAATTGATAACAGTGTTTACTGATTGCACTATGTATTAAGCATACACACCTGTAGTGATCTCAAGAATGTTTACAGTTGGTTCATTGATACAGTTCTTGCAAAATCAATACCTATGTGAATTATTGTTACTAATTATATACTGGAATTTATTTACCTCTCAAAAAAACACTTATACTGTTTAAAGTTTAAACTTTTATTTATTGCGAAGCAAGTTTTAACAACTTAATATTAATCACTCTCGTTGGCGCGGATGAAAGCGTATTATGTGGTCATTCGTGTGGGAGGAAACCGGAGTCCCCGGAGAAAACCTACCTGTCTGATCTGGCGACCACCGTACCATTTCACATACTTCCCGGTCCGAGGATCGAACCCAGGTTGCATTGGTGAGAAGCGAGCGTGCTAACCACTGCGCTAATCAGACAGCTTATATACATAGGAAATGAAACAATGTGAATTATTGTTTACAAATTAAATACTGGAATTTATTTTATTTAATAACAATTATACTGGGTAAGTAGTCGATGGGAAGTAATAAATTGTCTGTGATCAGAATTAACTCTGCATGCTAGCGATGAAAATTACAGTCAAATATACCCTCATCATAACCCTAACCCTCATCATAACCCTAACCCTCATCATAACCCTAACCCTCATCATAACCCTAACCCTCATCATAACGACACAATTCTAATGAAATGGACCAGTCGCGAAATGCCCTATCGCTCCGTCCCTAAGATCACGTGACCCAGTAACGCAAAACCTCCGACAAACAAATACAATATGGCTATATGGTATATAGAACTATATGGATTGAACCAGGACTATAGCTAGATAAAACAGTAACACGAAACCTCCGACAAACAAATACAATATGGCTATATGGTATATAGAACTAACTATATGGATTGAACCAGGACTATAGCTAGATAAAACAGGCCCTGATTGATCATATTAAATTTAGAACTTGCCGGAAATATTTGTCTGAAGGGAGTGGTGTCGAAAAATACACTGTAACTATTTATGTTATACTAGTACTACACTAAAATAATAAGATGGGTGTCAGTGGCATATAAAGCAGTAACTATTGCTGATGGATGGTCGTGATTATAGTATGTAGATATTGTGTGGCACAAAGAGTGGGAATGAGGAAATACCTGTCATTTATTTGTATAAAACATCAATGTATCTATCAATTTCCTGTTGTATATATACACTTTACTTCCCTCGACATACACAGATTACAAGTAAATAAACATAAATTTACATATGAACGAACTTATATAACTACTAAGACATTTACTGAGAATGATCCTTATAACAGTGTAATGATGCAATATTTCTGCTTATAATTTCCTAATAATTAAAACAAATGTAAAATATAAACTATATATCGATATATAACTATCAGGCTTCATATTTATAAGATGGGCGACAGAGGCAGCAAGATGCTGTCTAAACATCCAATCAGTCTGAGTGTCCCCAATCAGTATAATGGTATATTGTATAATACACAAGGTGATTAAGCACTTCAAATATGGTGCATCACATAGTCTGGAGCATTCAGATTAGGGCAGTTAGTCGAAAGTTGTAAGACGGTTCTTCACAATCAAACTAAATTAGAATTGTATAAAGATGTTCACGGTAAATGCATTTAGTTATATTGGGTTTGTACTGGGTAACACAGAAATAGCGTGTATATCCCTAGCTGGAGCGTTGCATTGGGGGTCGGCTACCATAACGCATTTATGCGGTAGCGACTTTAACCCATTCAACACCAAGTAACTCACATGGACTGGTCCATGATATTCATAAACCAATAAATGAATCAGAAAATCACATTTGGACAAGTTCATTTATCAAAATGGGTAATTATGTCTAAAAATAGTCATATCACTGGCAAAAAGTGCAGATCCTGATGAGACGGCTCGTTACGAGCCGGCTCATCTGGATCTACACTTTTTGTAAGCCTATTTAGAGGTCTGTGGTGTTGAAAGGGTTAAACAAGATTATATATAGTTACCATAGTCAAAGTGACTCCCACAATTCAAAAGGTTATAATTATGTGTGTTTTACATTTATTTATCGGCGCTACCAGTTGCCCATATGAGCGCCGCCATGAAGAGATTAGTCATTTTAGATTTTTGGAGGATAGTGCAATGATACAGAGAGAGACCCATTACAGAGTCTCCTCTGGTTCTTTTACGTAATTACTGGACTACAGATCCGTCTGTATCTACAAAGGTTGTTATATATATTATGCAATTATATTTGGTACAAAAGCAGTATTACCAAGGTTTTTCAGTAACACTTTTAATATTTTATATGTACTGACATTGTTCAAATATTGATAATCGTATTGTGACGAGGCTAGTCTATGTTCGTTTGATACTCTTCATAGCTCTGTTCTCGGTAACAGATTGATAATCGTATTGTGATGAGGCTAGTCTATGTTCGTTTGATACTCTTCATAGCTCTGTTCTCGGTAACAGATTGATAATCGTATTGTGATGAGGCTAGTCTATGTTCGTTTGATACTCTTCATAGCTCTGTTCTCGGTAACAGATTGATAATCGTATTGTGATGAGGCTAGTCTATGTTTGTTTGATACTCTTCATAGCTCTGTTCTCGGTAACAGATTGATAATCGTATTGTGATGAGGCTAGTCTATGTTCGTTTGATACTCTTCATAGCTCTGTTCTCGGTAACAGATTGATAATCGTATTGTGATGAGGCTAGTCTATGTTTGTTTGATACTCTTCATAGCTCTGTTCTCGGTAACAGATTGATAATCGTATTGTGATGAGGCTAGTCTATGTTCGTTTGATACTCTTCATAGCTCTGTTCTCGGTAACAGATTGATAATCGTATTGTGATGAGGCTAGTCTATGTGCGTTTGATACTCTTCATAGCTCTGTTCTCGGTAATAAATCACAATGAGGTACCTTGGGTGTTCTATTACCTCCCTTGGCAGATGAAGTTCGATTTATCCCTAAATGCATAGTGATCCTTTTAGTTGGAATCCTTTGTTTTTACTGTTGTTCCCTAACCAGATGTTGCGGTACGATATATGTGATTTATCCAAATCATGTTAATTAATTGATAAAAAATTTACATATGTTTTAACCATTGGATATACTGTAGGATATACATGTATGCTGAGATATAGTAACATAATAATTATAATATGAGAAAGTGGAAGAAAATTGATAGCATGTTGTGCAAAGGAAACAACGTGGAAGTCAGGTGCGAAAGGTCCGGAGTTCGAACCCCACTGGAGCCGTTACGATTGTGCCCTTAGGCAAGGCATTTAAATTCCACGTTGCCTCTTCTCTCTCCCTCGTGGCGATGGATTCCATCAGGAATGAGGTCTCGAGAGTGATTTACATAAGTTGAAATAACTTGTTTCGCAATCGAGCTAAAATAAATTTGTATAAACTAAAGGAAACAACGATAAAAACAGAGGAAACAACTTGAGAGGACGTACTTACTTTTAGGGAGTATTCAGGGGCAGTAACTGACTGATGTCTCTCATTGCAAATTGTTGCCATAAGAAACAGGGAAACTCGCATTCAGTGCAATTTCGTGCAATGGTCCTGTTATGAACATATTGACTTTCATAATTATGACCATGTTTACACCTCGATCAAAGTCAGCAAATTTGCTTAACAAAATTCTTTTATCACCCTATATATGCTTGTATTGACTAAGCTTATGGGAGTGTTTACTTCAATAGTTTTGTGTGTGTTGGGTTTAAAGGGATGGGTTACTGCAACATTCAGTCATTCGCATGGTCCTTTCAGCTTATTTAAATATTTTAATATGTGTGAAAACGTTCCAAGGTCTGCTTTTCATTTAAATGCACTATTTAATGGTTCAAATTAATCCTTTTTAAAACATTTTGTATTAGCAGGCAACAACTTCAATCTTTCTTAAAGTGCTAAATCACACCCATACAACCCTGTACAGAAATTCTCTTGTCTGATTGGAACAATTAAGCTTCATAACAAGTAATTTGTTGATAATTCTTGTTCCATAATAGTGAAGTTAGTTTATACACTAGTTATTTTAGCTCGACTGCAAAACAAGTTTTGACAAGGTTATATTAATTGCTCTTGATGGAATCTATCATCAAGATTATTTATATTTTCACCAAACTACAAGAAGACCCACTTGAGAGCTGTGAGATTTTCTCTTTGTTTAATACAATTTAAAATTACTCTCCTGGTATTGAGAAATGGTTGGGTAGCAGAAAGTCATTGGATCTGCCCAGTTGGCCTCTCGCACGTGAAATACGTGGAGGGACACATGGAGACCTCCATCACTAATAAAAGCTGGAGAATTGTTATATGATCTAGCTGGCGGTCTGACTATATAAGTTTTATTTCCCCCTGCCGGAGGAACGGTGGGCGCAGCAGGAATGGTGGGCGCAGTAGGAATGGTGGGTGGAGTAGGAATGGTGGGCGCAGCAGGAATGGTGGGCGCAGTAGGAATGGTGGGCGCAGCAGGAATGGTGGGCGCAGTAGGAATGGTGGGTGGAGTAGGAACGGTGGGCGTAGTAGGAACGGTGGGCGCAGTAGGAACGGTGGGTGCAGTAGGAACGGTGGGCGTAGTAGGAACGGTGGGCGCAGTAGGAACGGTGGGTGCAGTAGGAACGGTGGGTGCAGTAGGAACGGTGGGCGCAGTAGGAACGGTGGGCGTCAGTAGGAACGGTGGGCAGTAGGAACGGTGGGTGCAGTAGGAACGGTGGCGCAGGGGGGGTGAGGAACGGTGGGGCAGTAGGAACGTGGGCGCAGTATGAATGGTGGGTGGAGTAGGAACGGTGGGCGTAGTAGGAACGGTGGGCGCAGTAGGAACGGTGGGGCAGTAGGAACGGTGGGTGCAGTAGGAACGGTGGGCGCAGTATGAATGGTGGTGGAGTAGGAACGGTGGGCGTAGTAGGAACGGTGGGTGCAGTAGGAACGGTGGGTGCAGTAGGAACGGTGGGGTGCAGTAGGAACGGTGGGTGCAGTAGGAACGGTGGGTGCAGTAGGAACGGTGGGCGCAGTAGGAACGGTGGGTGCAGTAGGAACTGCAGTAGGAACGGTGGGTGCAGTAGGAACGGTGGGTGCAGTAGGAACGGTGGGTGCAGTAGAACGGTGGGCGTAGTAGGAACGGTGGGTGCAGTAGGAACGGTGGGTGCAGTAGGAATGGTGGGCGTAGTAGGAACGGTGGGTGCAGTAGGAACGGTGGTGCAGTAGGAACGGTGGGCGTAGTAGGAATGGTGGGCGCAGTAGGAACGGTGGGTGCAGTAGGAACGGGGGGTGGGGTGGGGTGGGGTGGGCGCAGTAGGAACGGTGGGTGCAGTAGGAACGGTGGGGTGGTGGTGGGGTGGGGTGGGTGTGGGGTGGGGGTGGGTGGGGTGCGGTGGACATAGTAGGAATGGTGGGTGCCGTTGGAACGGTGGGTACAGTAGGAATGGTGGGCGCAGTAGGAACGGTGGGTGCAGTAGGAACGGTGGGCATAGTAGGAACGGTGGGCATAGTAGGAATTGTGGGCGCAGTAGGAAATTTGGGCGCAGTAGGAACGGTGGGCGCAGTAGGAAATGTGGGCGCAGTAGGAACGGTGGGCGCAGTAGGAACGGTGGGCACAGTAGGAACGGTGGGCGCAGTAGGAACTGTGGGGTTTTGTTTTTGCTATGTGTGTTAACAGGATGTTTGGCTGTCCGATTAGTGCAGTGGTTAGTGCACTCGCTTCTCACCAATGCAACCCGGGTTCGATCCTCGTACCGGGAAGTATGTGAGATGGTACAATGGTCGCCAGATCGGACAGGTGGGTTTTCTCCGGATACTCTGGTTTCATCCCACACAAATGACCACATATACGCTTTCATCCGTGCCAATGAGAGTGATTAATATAAGTTGTTAAAACTTGCTTCGCAATCGTTGTAAAATAAATAAAGTTAAACTAACAGGATGTGGATGGATTTTGAGGAAGCTTTGTGGATATGTAGAGGTTTGGTCCAGAGGAAGTGTAGAGGGTTGGTCCAGAGGAAGTGTAGAGGGTTGGTCCAGAGGAAGTTTAGAGGGTTGGTCCAGAGGAAGTGTAGAGGGTTGGTCCAGAGGAAGTGTAGAGGGTTGGTCCAGAAGAAGTGTAGAGGGTTGGTCCAGAAGAAGTGTAGAGGGTTGGTCCAGAAGAAGTGTAGAGGGTTGGTCCACAGGAAGTATTTTGATTGAAATTTGAGATGTGGCATGTGCTCATTGTGATCAGCACAGGGGGTTTGCATCTCTCTGAGTGCTATGATAATCTCTAGTTATGAGTTTGTTCCTTTTCAAATTAATCCTAATGTTAATTTTAGCATGCCACCATTGGCAGACAATGTAGTTATTTATGGAGGTACATGTACGTTTAAAATGGTTTTATGGGCGTGTCTTAAATTGTCAATTATTATTGAACATTGGAAGTATAACACAATTTCTAAAAATCTGAGTCCGCATCCGTGGTCGAGTGGTTACGGGCGCTGACTTGAACCTATCATCACTGATGGTCACTTGTTCGAGCCACGCTCAGATCATGTCTCATATATATGAAAAAGTTGATAAGTTTCATACGGAGGTCGGTGCACCAAGTACTGGTTAACCGCTGGAGCCTGCCCAAGAAAGGTGTTATTAGGTAAACTACCCACTAACGATATAGCCCAAAATGGTGCGAATGCAGGCGTAAAACCTGAATAAACAAACTAACTATCCGCTCCATATAATATCTCACTGTGTGGCACATTCTGAGTAAATAAATAAGTGACTTTAAGCTCCCAAAAATAAACAGAACAGGCAAGAATGTGTTTCACTGTCATTGTAAATAAATCTAGAGAATGGTACAAAATTCCAGTTGTAGCAAACCGATCACTTATTTACAAATTGACAATCAATAATTAGCCAGCAGAAGTTGATGTGTTATCTATATAGAACTTGAAAATCAATTTTGTTGATAAGAGAATCAAATTGCATTTACTGGTACTCACACATCAGGTTCGATCCTCCGTCTGACCCTAATAAAATTAACAGTCTTTCATATGGGACTTTAAACCGAGGTCTTGTGTCGGTGCTTTACACCGTGCACGTAAGAGAACCAGAGGAGACTCTGGGGAATGGGTCTCTGTCTGTATCATGCACTATCCTCCAAAAATCTAAAATGACTAATCTCTTCAGGAGGCGTCGCTCATATGGGCAACCGGTAGCGACGATAAATAAACGTAGAACACACACACTAATCACTTATTTACAAATTGACAATCAATAATTAGCCAGCAGAAGTTGATGTGTTATCTGTATAGAACGTTGACTTGAAAATCAATTTTGTTGATCAGAGAATCATGGATGGATAAAAATAATATCATCAATTAGTTGCATGCTTTTAGAAGATTTCCGTACAAGACGTCTTAGTAATTAACCCATTCAACACCAAGTAACTGACATGGACTGGTCCATGATATTTTTAGACCAATAAATTAATAAGAAAATTACATTTGGATCAGTTCATTTATCAAAATGGGTAATTTTGTTTCTAAAAATAGTTATATTACTTGAAAAAAGTGCAGATCCTGATGAGACGGCTCGTCACGAGCCGGCTCATCTGGATCTACACTTTTTTGTAAGCCAATTTAGAGGCCTGTGGTGTTGAAAGGGTTAAGCTATATTGTCTGTATCTTTGAACTATCCTACATAAATCTAAAATGACTAATCTCTTCAGGAGGCGTCGCTCATATGGGCAACCGGTAGCGACGATAAATAAACGTAAAACACACGCAAGCTATATTGCCTTATAATGGCGTCGACTCTTAAAATGCTGAATAAAATTGTAAGGAATGTGCAAATAACATAGATCCAGATCAGCCGCTATTCAGCCAAGTGTTTAGCTCCATTATCTGAATAACAAAATAGCAAACAGCATAGAACCTGAGCAGACTCAGATAGCACATTATGTGCCACAGCCTATGTTGTTTGCAAAAAGCAACTTTAGTTGTGATTAGCAAGTTTTTTGTGGTTTTTTAAAGTTTATTTATTTTGCAACGATTGCGAAGCAAGTTTTAACGCCACCACTGGGGAATCTGATGGTGCTCGAACATATAACCTCTCGTTGTGAAATAAATAAAGTTTAAACTAAATGAATAAATTATATTTGGTACATTTGCTTTCAGGTCATTGTGCAGCATGTAGACCATTCAATGAAGACAGTTTACTGTGATAGCGACTCATCAATCCATACTGAGCTTGTACACGCTGTATGGATCTCTCCAGCCTACCTCCTGTATACGGGCAGATTGCCTCCGCACGCAATTCTGTAGAGTTTGCCGATAACGGATTAGGTATTTCTGGGCTCCTATACGACAGAGATCCCCTTCTCGACGATGATCCGAGTCGCGTTAAGACTTTCGGTGAGAATGATGGAGAGGAGGCTGTGAAATGTCTGCGTAGATGTTTTCAGGTGAGTTACGTTTGCTGTTGACATTGCTGTACTCCCTAAACACATTGATTACATTCAAGTGTTCAGCTCAGTGAGACGATATGTCCCGGATCCTACCCTTAAAGCAACATTACATCACAAAAAGCAAATAAAATGCATTTGTTCGCGTATAAATGCATTATTACTGCAAATTCTTCCGAATACATTCGAACACTTAACATTGAATCAATAAACAGTATTTTTGTGATCTACAAACTTTCATTATTTATTATCCACGCTCCTGAATTGATGTTTGTTTGTCATCGGAGTCAATATTAAGAGCGAGATAATGTCGTTTAGAGATAATTTAACTAAGATTTATATTTGTATAAATATGCATAGGCATAAATGTGAAATGTTAACGGTAAATCTGTACCGTAAAACGTGTTATTCAAGATACACGAGTTGTATTACATATGGCTGTCTACCTTATTTACATTATTTTGTTATGTCAGCAAACCGCGTATACGATGTTTGTTTATTAGTTGAAATACTCAGTTTTTGAGGCAAATATTTGGGGAAAAATTATACCATATAAAGGAAAATACATTCTGTAGTAATTTGTGTTTTCACTGATGTAGTGTCGCTTTAAAGTGACACTACATCGGTGAAAACAGCAAATTTCCACTTTATGTAATTTCCTTTTATATGATATTATTTTTTTCCAAATATTTGTAACAGAATCTGAGTATTACAATCAATAGACAAACGTCATATATACGACGTTTGTTGACATAGCAAAATAATGTAAATAGGATCAACATACATGCGTAATACGTGTGTATCATGAATAACAACATTAATGATACAGATTTACTGTTATATCTCACAGTTATACCTGTGCATATTCATTTTTAGACTGAACAGATTTAGTTTATACAAATTTATTTTAGCTCGATTGCGAAACAAGTTCTTTCAACTTATATTAATCAATCTCGAGACCTCATTCCTGATGGAATCCATCGCAATGAAGGAGAGAGAAGAGGCAATGTGGAATTTAAATGCCTTGCCTAAGGGCACAATCGTATCGGCTCAACGGGGCTCAAACTCCGGGCCTTTCGCACATGAAGTGAACGCGCTTCCACCGTGCTATCCCGATTTCCATTGATCAGATTTAGATCATCTCTAATGGAGTCTCACACGTATGGACTCCAATAATACACACATGTCAAATTAAGAGCGTGGCTGACCATTCTAATGTAGGATGGCAATTTATTTTTTATCCCAAAAAAATATCTGAAAAAATCTATTAAAACGTTAATTATAACATATACGGTATTTGAAAGTTTTAACCTAATTGTTCAGTTTTAAACCTGTTCCGCTTATTTAGCCTTTGCTCTATCTATACCTTTACAATGAATTAGATGGAAGTATTGGGCAGTTAAATATGATAGAACCAGGTATATCACTCAAACTGGCATGACTGATGCCGATTGTTTCTCCCAGTCACTATGGTTACCAAAGTTTCTCTATGTTATTGGCCTTATTTACCAATAACATGCAGATAGATTTAGCAAGCACCTTTTATCTCGGTCATATAATCATCCCCATCTCCATTGATTTCTGTCATACCACTCCAGATAGTATTTTTTGCTAATAAATTTGTTTTTATGTTTTTCGAAATAATTTCACAGAAATGTCGCTTGGGTGATCGTCTACCCAATGTGCTAAGACAATTTCCGATCTGTGTAACATCATGGCTATCAGGGGGTGGGGCTAATTCTCCCTATATGTCTAAATTAAAAACTTTAAAAATCCACTTTTCAATACTTGTCTATCAGGTTTCTTCGAATTGTCTCTGTGGCGTCAAAATAGGCCATGTCATCAGGGTAATTTGTTTTGCATAGATTTGTATAGGAATAAAATATTTTAAAATTCTTTTGCACTTCAATCATGATGTATTTTTAAATAACTTGGCACACATGTTTCCCACATTGAGTTACTTCGAGGTTGATGTCACAATTTAAGAGGTCAATGGCCATAATTATGACCATACATCTTGTTCTACTTAAATAGTTTTTTTTGAAGTTCAGACTTTCAATATTTACATTCAATGACCTTAAGCGTGACCTTCTGACTGACTCCTGTTTTAAAGCTATATATTCATTGAAATTTGATCCACGTGTACAGTTTCCCATGCAGATTCCAGTATTAACTTTAATAACATTGACCGTTTGACCTATTTCTTGTTTTTGAAATATATAGTCACAAAATTGTTACCATTTGTATAGTTTGGCATACCGTATTGACCTTGAATGTGACCTATTGATCTACTTTCCGGTTTTTGAGCTACCGTCTTGAAAGTTGAACCACATGTTCAGTTTTCCATGCAGATTTTAAAGTGACATTACATCGCAAAAAGCCAAAAAAAAGCATTGTTCATGTATAAATGCATTGCTACTACAAATTCTTCCAAATACATTCGAATACTAACATTGAATCAATAAACAGTGTTTTTATACTTTGAAAGTATGATTTCATATAACGGTCATCCACGCTCCTGAATTGGCGTTTGTTTGTCATCGGAGTCAATACTAAACGCAAGATAATGTCGTTTAGAGATAATTTAACTAAGAATAGTCTACAAATAAATAGGCATAAATATGAGATATAACGGTAAATCTGTACCATAAATCGTGTTAATCAGGATACACTTGTTGTATTACGCATGGGTTTTTACATTAATTTATTACGTCAACAAACGGCGTATACGACGCTTGTTTATTAGTTGAAATACTCAGTTTTTGAGGCAAATATTTGGAGAAAAAAATTATACCATATAAATTCACTGATGTAGTGTCGCTTTAATATTGACATTTAATAACCTAAATAATAACATTTTGACGTACATCCTTGTTGTTGAAACTACAGTCATAAAATTTGGACCATGTGTGCAGTTTTGCAATTAAACTGCAATAGTTACCATTCCCCATGCTCTTTTGACTTGGACTGTTTTACTTAGATTAGCGATATAATGCCATCTTCGTTCTTTTGTTCAATTCACAATTCCCTGCGAAAATAAGTTGTAAAATAAAGTATTTATGTGACTAATAACTTCTCCCCCGTGAACATGGTGATGCAATGAATAAATGATTAAAAGTGGAAATAGATCTATATTAAAAGGGTTCCATTATCTACTGCCTAATAATGTTTTGAATTTTTTGAGCTTTATCTTTATAATTTATTTCCATAGTTATGTTGATTCCAAGAAAGTTTCCATCTTGCTGCTAACTTTGCCTTTACCTATCCATACAACCATTAGTCTTATCAAAGTTTACATTCCAGATATGCTGGCAAAATCCGATTATTTAATGTCTGGTTTAATGACTCATCAGATCCATTGTGTTGTCTACAAACTGTGATAATTTAAGTTCTGCGCCATCAACGTCAATACCTTTATTAAATCCAGGGTTCATTCTAGAGGGCGAAAGAGTCACCCTAGGGACCCTGACTTCGCCCTCTGGGGGCCGCACTTCTCCTTAGAGATTTTTTTTTTTTACCATTTTTTCTGTCCAGTAAGATGATACACTGGTCCATTATAAAGCACTCCTTCTATTCAAATGTTGTATTTAATGGTCATACTGTGCATTTTAACTATATTTTGTTGAAATTTATTAAAAAGCACCCATTTAAGGACGCAATCGCGCGCTTTCACACTTCTCCCAAAAATTCTGACCTTGAATGGTCCCTGGTAAATCTATTGCTTTTTAGTTTTAAAGATACAACTTCTGCACACAAGATGATAACAGTACGAAGATATTTGTTTGTTTCAGTGAATGATCAAAATTATATGTCACCGAATGAACATTGAGGGGATTATTATCACAAGCGGCGCTAACCTTGAGGGATAATAATAGCTTTCTATGTTCATGAGTGAAGTAGTATTTGGTTATTCACTTAAATAAACAAATCTTTTTATTTTAGGCTGAAAAGTGTTTTTATGATAGAAAACGATGCATCTGTGTGCTAATGACGCTAGAACGTCGTGTTTAGACGACCATAAGTTAAGTATGTCATATCAGACATAATTAAATGACGTCACCGACAGCTTGAATGCGAAAACGTTGACAACATTTTAACATGTCGCGGCTTCGTACCACAAGTGCAAAGAGGTGAGAAATAAAGCGTGTTTTTCCATTGCTTTCAACCATTGGAAACCACATTTTATTTCACTGATAATTTCTATGTTTCGTAGGAATGCATGCAAAATATAACAGGATAACGGATCTCCTGTCGACAGCCACAGACAATAGTTAATCTTATAAAATGATGCAAACCTCTACAGCCACAAAAAATAGTTAATCTTATAAACTGATGCAAACCTCTACAGCCACAGACAATAGTTAATCTTATCAAATGATGCAAACCTCTACAGCCACAGACAATAGTTAATCTTATAAAATGATGCAAACCTCTACAGCCACAGACAATAGTTAATCTTATAAAATGATACAAACCTCTACAGCCACAGACAATAGTTAATCTTATAAAATGATGCAAATCAACCTTGGTTTGCTCTACAGCCACAGACAATAGTTAATCTTATAAAATGATGCAAATCAACCTTGGTTTGCTCTACAGCCACAGACAATAGTTAATCTTATAAAATGATACAAACCTCTACAGCCAAAGACAATAGTTAATCTTATAAAATGATGCAAACCTCTACAGCCACAGACAATAGTTAATCTTATAAAATGATGCAAACCTCTACAGCCACAGACAATAGTTAATCTTATAAAATGATGCAAACCTCTACAGCCACAGACAATAGTTAATCTTATAAAATGATACAAACCTCTACAGCCACAGACAATAGTTAATCTTATAAAATGATGCAAATCAACCTTGGTTTGCTCTACAGCCACAGACAATAGTTAATCTTATAAAATGATGCAAACCTCTACAGCCACAGACAATAGTTAATCTTATAAAATGATGCAAACCTCTACAGCCACAGACAATAGTTAATCTTATAAAATGATACAAACCTCTACAGCCACAGACAATAGTTAATCTTATAAAATGATGCAAATCAACCTTGGTTTGCTCTACAGCCACAGACAATAGTTAATCTTATAAAATGATGCAAATCAACCTTGGTTTGCTCTACAGCCACAGACAATAGTTAATCTTATAAAATGATGCAAATCAACCTTGGTTTGCTCTACAGCCACAGACAATAGTTAATCTTATAAAATGATACAAACCTCTACAGCCAAAGACAATAGTTAATCTTATAAAATGATGCAAACCTCTACAGCCACAGACAATAGTTAATCTTATAAAATGATGCAAATCAACCTTGGTTTGCTCTACAGCCACAGACAATAGTTAATCTTATAAAATGATGCAAATCAACCTTGGTTTGCTCTACAGCCACAGACAATAGTTAATCTTATAAAATGATACAAACCTCTACAGCCAAAGACAATAGTTAATCTTATAAAATGATGCAAACCTCTACAGCCACAGACAATAGTTAATCTTATAAAATGATGCAAACCTCTACAGCCACAGACAATAATTAATCTTATAAAATGATGCAAACCTCTACAGCCACAGACAATAGTTAATCTTATAAAATGATGCAAACCTCTACAGCCACAGACAATAGTTAATCTTATCAAATGATGCAAACCTCTACAGCCACAGACAATAGTTAATCTTATAAAATGATGCAAACCTCTACAGCCACAGACAATAGTTAATCTTATAAAATGATACAAACCTCTACAGCCACAGACAATAGTTAATCTTATAAAATGATGCAAATCAACCTTGGTTTGCTCTACAGCCACAGACAATAGTTAATCTTATAAAATGATGCAAATCAACCTTGGTTTGCTCTACAGCCACAGACAATAGTTAATCTTATAAAATGATGCAAATCAACCTTGGTTTGCTCTACAGCCACAGACAATAGTTAATCTTATAAAATGATACAAACCTCTACAGCCAAAGACAATAGTTAATCTTATAAAATGATGCAAACCTCTACAGCCACAGACAATAGTTAATCTTATAAAATGATGCAAACCTCTACAGCCACAGACAATAGTTAATCTTATAAAATGATGCAAACCTCTACAACCACAGACAATAGTTAATCTTATAAAATGATGCAAACCAACATGTGTTTGCTCTACAGCCAAACACAATAGTTAATCTTATAAAATGATGCAAACCTCTACAGCCACAGACAATAGTTAATCTTATAAAATGATACAAACCTCTACAGCCACAGACAATAGTTAATCTTATAAAATGATACAAACCTCTACAGCCACAGACAATAGTTAATCTTATAAAATGATGCAAACCTCTACAGCCACAGACAATAGTTAATCTTATAAAATGATGCAAACCTCTACAGCCACATACAATAGTTAATCTTATAAAATGATACAAACCTCTACAGCCACATACAATAGTTAATCTTATAAAATGATGCAAACCTCGAAAGCCACAGACAATAGTTAATCTTATAAAATGATGCAAACCTCGAAAGCCACATACAATAGTTAATCTTATAAAATGATGCAAACCTCGAAAGCCACAGACAATAGTTAATCTTATAAAATGATGCAAACCTCTACAGCCACAGACAATAGTTAATCTTATAAAATGATACAAACCTCTACAGCCACACACAGACAATAGTTAATCTTATAAAATGATACAAACCTCTACAGCCACATACAATAGTTAATCTTATAAAATGTTGAAATCAACATTGGTTTGGTCTACAGCCACATACAATAGTTAATCTTATAAAATGATGCAAACCTCTATAGCCACAGACAATAGTTAATCTTATAAAATGATGCAAACCTCTACAGCCACATACAATAGTTAATCTTATAAAATGATGCAAACCTCTACAGCCACAGACAATAGTTAATCTTATAAAATGATGCAAACCTCTACAGCCACAGGCAATAGTTAATCTTATAAAATGATGCAAACCTCTACAGCCACAGACAATAGTTAATCTTATAAAATGATGCAAACCTCTACAGCCACAGACAATAGTTAATCTTATAAAATGATGCAAACCTCTACAGCCACAGACAATAGTTAATCTTATAAAATGATACAAACCTCTACAGCCACAGACAATAGTTAATCTTATAAAATGATGCAAATCAACCTTGGTTTGCTCTACAGCCACAGACAATAGTTAATCTTATAAAATGATGCAAATCAACCTTGGTTTGCTCTACAGCCACAGACAATAGTTAATCTTATAAAATGATGCAAATCAACCTTGGTTTGCTCTACAGCCACAGACAATAGTTAATCTTATAAAATGATACAAACCTCTACAGCCAAAGACAATAGTTAATCTTATAAAATGATGCAAACCTCTACAGTCACAGACAATAGTTAATCTTATAAAATGATGCAAACCTCTACAGCCACAGACAATAGTTAATCTTATAAAATGATGCAAACCTCTACAACCACAGACAATAGTTAATCTTATAAAATGATGCAAACCAACATGTGTTTGCTCTACAGCCAAACACAATAGTTAATCTTATAAAATGATGCAAACCTCTACAGCCACAGACAATAGTTAATCTTATAAAATGATACAAACCTCTACAGCCACAGACAATAGTTAATCTTATAAAATGATACAAACCTCTACAGCCACAGACAATAGTTAATCTTATAAAATGATGCAAACCTCGAAAGCCACAGACAATAGTTAATCTTATAAAATGATGCAAACCTCTACAGCCACATACAATAGTTAATCTTATAAAATGATGCAAACCTCGAAAGCCACAGACAATAGTTAATCTTATAAAATGATGCAAACCTCTACAGCCACAGACAATAGTTAATCTTATAAAATGATACAAACCTCTACAGCCACAGACAATAGTTAATCTTATAAAATGATACAAACCTCTACAGCCACAGACAATAGTTAATCTTATAAAATGATGCAAACCTCGAAAGCCACAGACAATAGTTAATCTTATAAAATGATGCAAACCTCTACAGCCACATACAATAGTTAATCTTATAAAATGATGCAAACCTCGAAAGCCACAGACAATAGTTAATCTTATAAAATGATGCAAACCTCTACAGCCACAGACAATAGTTAATCTTATAAAATGATACAAACCTCTACAGCCACAGACAATAGTTAATCTTATAAAATGATGCAAACCTCTACAGCCACAGGCAATAGTTAATCTTATAAAATGATGCAAACCTCTACAGCCACAGACAATAGTTAATCTTATAAAATGATGCAAACCTCTACAGCCACAGACAATAGTTAATCTTATAAAATGATGCAAACCTCTACAGCCACAGGCAATAGTTAATCTTATAAAATGATGCAAACCTCTACAGCCACAGACAATAGTTAATCTTATAAAATGATGCAAATCAACCTTGGTTTGCTCTACAGCCACAGACAATAGTTAATCTTATAAAATGATGCAAACCTCTACAGCCACAGACAATAGATAATCTTATAAAATGATACAAACCTCTGCAGCCACAGACAATAGTTAATCTTATAAAATGATACAAACCTCTACAGCCACAGACAATAGTTAATCTTATAAAATGATGCAAACCTCTACAGCCACAGACAATAGTTAATCTTATAAAATGATACAAACCTCTACAGCCACAGACACTAGTTAATCTTATAAAATGATGCAAACCTCTACAGCCACAGACAATAGTTAATCTTATAAAATGATACAAACCTCTACAGCCACAGACAATAGTTAATCTTATAAAATGATGCAAACCTCTACAGCCACAGACAATAGTTAATCTTATAAAATGATACAAACCTCTACAGCCACAGACACTAGTTAATCTTATAAAATGATGCAAACCTCTACAGCCACAGACAATAGTTAATCTTATAAAATGATACAAACCTCTACAGCCACAGACAATAGTTAATCTTATAAAATGATGCAAACCTCTACAGCCACAGACAATAGTTAATCTTATAAAATGATACAAACCTCTACAGCCACAGACACTAGTTAATCTTATAAAATGATGCAAACCTCTACAGCCACAGACAATAGTTAATCTTATAAAATGATACAAACCTCTACAGCCACAGACAATAGTTAATCTTATAAAATGATGCAAACCTCTACAGCCACAGACAATAGTTAATCTTATAAAATGATGCAAATCTCTACAGCCACAGACACTAGTTAATCTTATAAAATGATGCAAATCAACCTTGGTTTGCTCTACAGCCACAGACAATAGTTAATCTTATAAAATGATGCAAATCAACCTTGGTTTGCTCTACAGCCACAGACAATAGTTAATCTTATAAAATGATACAAACCTGTACAGCCACAGACAATAGTTAATCTTATAAAATGATGCAAATCAACCTTGGTTTGCTCTACAGCCACAGACAATAGTTAATCTTATAAAATGATGCAAACCTCTACAGCCACAGACAATAGTTAATCTTATAAAATGATGCACATCAACCTTTGTTTGCTCTACAGCCACAGACAATAGTTAATCTTATAAAATGATGCAAACCTCTACAGCCACAGACAATAGTTAATCTTATAAAATGATGCAAATCAACCTTGGTTTGCTCTACAGCCACAGACAATAGTTAATCTTATAAAATGATGCAAACCTTGGTTTGCTCTACAGCCAGACAATAGTTAATCTTATAAAATGATGCAAACCTCTACAGCCACAGACAATAGTTAATCTTATAAAATGATACAAACCTGTACAGCCACAGACAATAGTTAATCTTATAAAATGATACAAACCTCTACAGCCGCAGACAATAGTTAATCTTATAAAATGATACAAACCTCTACAGCCACAGACAATAGTTAATCTTATAAAATGATACAAACCTCTACAGCCACAGACAATAGTTAATCTTATAAAATGATGCAAACCTGTACAGCCACAGACAATAGTTAATCTTATAAAATGATACAAACCTCTACAGCCACAGACAATAGTTAATCTTATAAAATGATACAAACCTCTACAGCCACAGACAAAAGTTAATCTTATAAAATGATGCAAATCAACATTGGTTTGCTCTACAGCCAAAGACAATAGTTAATCTTATAAAATGATGCAAATCAACTTTGGTTTGCTCTACAGCCAAAGACAATAGTTAATCTTATAAAATGATGCAAATCAACCTTGGTTTGCTCTACAGCCAAAGACAATAGTTAATCTTATAAAATGATGCAAATCAACATTGGTTTGCTCTACAGCCACAGACAATAGTTAATCTTATAAAATGATGCAAATCAACATTGGTTTACTCTACAGCCACAGACAATAGTTAATCTTATAAAAATGATGCAAATCAACCTTGGTTTGCTGTGAGAAGTTGATTCTACACACATATCAACTGCAGAACACCTTAAGTTATATAAATCAATGTTGATTTTATGTCTTATCAACTTTGCACAGTAAATAAGATTTGATATTGGTATAGAGGTAGGGTAGCTATAGATACACACCGATAGGCTGCTACAGCACACATACTCATAGCAAATATAGATTCAACTTATGAACAAGAGATGGAAAACAAGGACATCAATTAAGTTAGAAAGATTCCAGTTAATGTGAAACCCTGAGGTGCAATGTATGGTACGTAGCGAATGCGGCTCCATCTATATGCCTAGAAGATCTGGAACACCCTCTGCAACCTGGTGCATCACAATCCATCTATATGCCTAGAAGATCTGGAACACCCTCTGCAATCTGGTGCATCACAATCCATCTATATGCCTAGAAGATCTGGAACACCCTCTGCAACCTGGTGCATCAAAATCCATCTATATGCCTAGAAGATCTGGAACACCCTCTGCAACCTGGTGCATCAAAATCCATCTATATGCCTAGAAGATCTGGAACACCCTCTGCAGCCTGGTGCATCAAAATCCATCTATATGCCTAGAAGATCTGGAACACCCTCTGCAACCTGGTGCATCAAAATCCATCTATATGCCTAGAAGATCTGGAACACCCTCTGCAACCTGGTACATCAAAATCAATCTATATGCCTAGAAGATCTGGAACACCCTCTGCAACCTGGTGCATCAAAATCCATCTATATGCCTAGAAGATCTGGAACACCCTCTGCAACCTGGTGCATCAAAATCCATCTATATGCCTAGAAGATCTGGAACACCCTCTGCAACCTGGTGCATCAAAATCCATCTATATGCCTAGAAGATCTGGAACACCCTCTGCAACCTGGTGCATCAAAATCCATCTATATGCCTAGAAGATCTGGAACACCCTCTGCAACCTGGTGCATCAAAATCCATCTATATGCCTAGAAGATCTGGAACACCCTCTGCAACCTGGTGCATCAAAATCCATCTATATGCCTAGAAGATCTGGAACACCCTCTGCAACCTGGTGCATCAAAATCCATCTATATGCCTAGAAGATCTGGAACACCCTCTGCAACCTGGTATATCAAAATCCATCTATATGCCTAGAAGATCTGGAACACCCTCTGCAACCTGGTGCATCAAAATCCATCTATATGCCTAGAAGATCTGGAACACCCTCTGCAACCTGGTGCATCAAAATCCATCTATATGCCTAGAAGATCTGGAACACCCTCTGCAACCTGGTGCATCAAAATCCATCTATATGTCTAGAAGATCTGGAACACCCTCTGCAACCTGGTGCATCAAAATCCATCTATATGCCTTGAATATCTGGAACACCCTCTGCAACCTGGTGCATCAAAATCCATCTATATGCCTAGAAGATCTGGAACGCCCTCTGCAACCTGGTGCATCAAAATCCATCTATATGCCTAGAAGATCTGGAACACCCTCTGCAACCTGGTATATCAAAATCCATCTATATGCCTAGAAGATCTGGAACACCCTCTGCAACCTGGTGCATCAAAATCCATCTATATGCCTAGAAGATCTGGAACACCCTCTGCAACCTGGTGCATCAAAATCCATCTATATGTCTAGAAGATCTGGAACACCCTCTGCAACCTGGTGCATCAAAATCCATCTATATGCCTTGAATATCTGGAACACCCTCTGCAACCTGGTGCATCAAAATCCATCTATATGCCTAGAAGATCTGGAACGCCCTCTGCAACCTGGTGCATCAAAATCCATCTATATGCCTAGAAGATCTGGAACACCCTCTGCAACCTGGTATATCAAAATCCATCTATATGCCTAGAAGATCTGGAACACCCTCTGCAACCTGGTGCATCAAAATCCATCTATATGCCTAGAAGATCTGGAACACCCTCTGCAACCTGGTGCATCAACATCTTATTTACTGCGAAACATTACTACGACAGAACCCCAGGGATCATTCTAGAGGGCGATGTGGGCGAAATTGTCGCCCTAGGGACCCTGACTTCGCCCTCTGGGGGCCCCACTTCTCCCTAAAAAAAATGTATTTAATGGTTGTGCATTTTAACCCTAAATTGCAGAAGTATAAAAAAGAACACCATTTAAGGAAGCGATCACGCGCTTTCCCACTTCTCCCAAAACTCTGACCTAGAATGAACCCTGCAGAACACCGAAATAGATTGAGATAACTTAAACCCGAGTTGCAGTAATAAAACAGTTTCAATATAATTTCGTGTTCAGTTGTATGCACTTTATGCAGATAATGTTGTATCGGGTTGAACAGTGTGGAAGGTAGTATTATGTATCCTCTATTGACATGTAATACTACATGCTCGCTCAACTGCTACACTCAAACAGTACAGTAGCTCAATCATCTCTTGACCAAACTGATTTCTCTACTCCAGGCGCTTCACAGATGTTTAAACACCTATAGATTTTGTCCAGTAAGCTACACTGGCTCCATTATAAAGCACTCCTTCTATTCAACTGTTGTATTTAATGGTCATGCTGTGTATTTTAAGCCTATTTTGTTAAAATTGATTAAATAACGCCATTTAAGGATGCGATCGCGGGTTTTCTCACGTCTCCCAAAAATTTTGACCTAGAATGAGCCCTGTCTATTGTGACCTACTTTATGAACTTGCAAGGAGAAATTGTACATGCCTTACACATGTGTAGCCAGAAATCAAAGCAGATAGCTAGATAGATAGATTGATTGATACTTGTTTTATTATAGTGACATGTGGTATAAATGACTGTTCAAATACATACCAGTACACATATTACAAGTATAAAAAAAACCCACATAACCAGATGGGTCTATTAGTAACTGATTAGACAAATTATCAAAGCTGCCATACTTATACAGATTACAGGGTACAATATAATACCAGACGGATCTGTAGTCCATTGGTTAATACGTTGGACTGGTAATCCAGGGATCGCAGGTTCGATCCCTCGTCTGACCCTTATAAAATTAACAGTCTTTCAGATGGGTCATTAAACCGAGGTCTCGTGTCGGTACATTACACTGTGCACGTAAAAGAACCAGAGGAGAATCTGGAATGGGTCTCTGTCTGTATCATTGCACTATCTTCCAAAAATCTAAAATGACTAATCTCTTCAGGAGGCGTCGCTCAAATGGGCAACCGGTAGCGACGATAAATAAACGTAAAACAAATATAATTATTTCTGTTATAATGAAAATTTCTTCTTAAAATAATATATGCTTTACAAATATATTTTGCACATTTTCTGGGATATACCTTTAACAATACACATAATATTTCATTACTATCTACATCAGTTTGTTGATCAAGAATATTTGTGAATAGCATGGTACAAATCACATTCCAGGAGTAAATGGCATTCATCTTCAATCACATTGCTGTTACAGAGTGCACAAATTTGCTCGTGACATTGTGGCTTCACCTGAATATCGACACATTTCTACTAGAGGTCAAGAAATCGGGACTTACATGTGCTTATTTGATTCGCGATACCAGTTTCAATTAAATTCGAGTCCGCATTTTAAGCGTGCATTTCTCCAATTGTAAAATGACATAATGATACTGTTGGTCGAGAACCAGTCAGTAATTCAATCAATGGTAGTATCTCATTTCCATTCGGTAAAGCTGCCAAAATGGCATATGACACAGTTGCAAAATTAAGCAATGCATCAATTTTTTTTAAATCTAAAGCAGTTTGGTTTCCGGCAGACTTATCTGGAGCACTATTTAGTAGATAGAACATAAATACAAAGTCTGGTCTGTATATGACCTTGGAAATGAGCTTTAGTCAACCATCAACATGAAAACCTGGTAACAATAAATTAACCCATTCAACACCAAGTAACTGACATGGACTGGTCCATGATATTTTTAGACCAATAAATTAATAAGAAAATTACATTTGGATCAGTTCATTTAACAAAATGGGTATTTTTTCCCTAAAAATAGTAATATTACTTGCAAAAAGTAATCACATCCTGATGAGACGGCTCTGTAAGCCAATTTAGAGGCCTGTGGTGCTGAAAGGGTTAAATATGAATCAAATCGAAAGTAATCAAATTGAGGTGTCTGAGATCGAAATCGAGCCTTGAATGAATCGTTGCAGCTCTAATTTCTACTGTAACTGACATACATATTATATTTTGCAACAGATATTGGAGCCAGGATGTCACGTAGCACGCCGAGTGCCCGAGCATGGTGGTTCAAGCTTCGTCCACTGTAAACACTCCACCCAGGTTGGTCGGCGCTACCTGAATCTACGATATCACCTTGAGGAACGCGCCAGGGTGGAGCTGATGAGAGACTGCTTATACCGGTTGAAAACGGCGATCATGTTTGTACGAGACTTGCAGCAATTGGTGAAGGAAGAGTACAAGGTTTTGTACACCATTACACACGACTGCGTAGATGAACTTCCAGTCAGTAAGATATTCTGTTTGAATGCCTTGTGTGAAGACCTACGGACACAGATTGGTCACTGGAACTGTATTAAACAGAAGCTTCATACAAATCGCTGGTTACAGCATGTACTAGGTCCATTGCATTTTCAACTGGATAAGATGAAAGCGTCTCTGATTCACGTGCAAAATCAGGCATTATGGTGGCTAGACAAATTTGTGCTGATTGGATTACAGGTATTCGCTCATGGCAACGTGGAAGCATTGACTCATGAAATGATTTGGAATATAACCCGCGGCCTCGAAGACCTGAACAGGATCATAAACGGCTTACAAAGTGACAGTCAATCATCTACCTCGCGACTAAGTCTACAATCATTCGATAATGAGAGATTAAATGCTTTAAGTGCCGAATGTACAAATTCCTTATCAAATCTCGGTGAATACGTTAAGCCTATTCCATTCACGAGGGTGCTAAATGTGCTCGCTAACGAGCGGTCTAAATATGCCGCTCTAGAAACACATCGATTTTTCACGACAAATCACGAATTTGTGAAGCTTCTTTATTCTGGTAAATTACCGGACTTTATCTGGACCGACGGTTCTAGTCATGTTAACGAGAAAGCGGAGAGAGACACGTCTGATTATCATACGGCAACGGGAAGCATGACGTCACTTAGTGCTGCTGTACTTAAAGTTGGTAACTTGCGCGCACCGGATTTGTCCGATTCTGACTCGCCTTTGGTGGACTTAGCAAGACGCGAACACCTGTTTGCTGAGAATTTTCTGCTGATTGTGTGCAATTCTACAAATCTGTTGCGAAGGAATGATAATCAGAGGTCAAAGCGAAGTGTGAAACACAGTCAGAGTATGTCGATTGCTAATAAACCTCCGCGCGGCGACACGCCAGTACTGTCTCGAAGTGATTCATTGCGAAAGTCTGTATCGTGGGGAGACTCTGCCGACAGCTCGATCAAGTCTCAACTTACTTCAAGGTATGTCACAGCCGTGTAAAACCATTATTAATTAATTGAATGATTTCCATTATCCTCTACCTGTACACAGATTTGTACTTGGAACATTTTGGAAACCAGTTTGCACAAAGGCAGGGATCATTCTAGTGGGCGAAATTGTCTCCCTAGGGACCCCGACTTCGCCCACTGGGGGCCCCACTTCTCCCTAAAAAAAATGTTTGTCTAGTAGGATACACTGGCCCATTATAAAGCACTCCTTCTATTCAAATGTTGTATTTAATGGTTGTACTGTGCATTTTAACACTATTTTGCAGAACTATATTAAAGAACACCATTTAAGGAAGCGATCATGCTCTTTCTCCCAAAAATTCTGATCTAGAATGAACCCTGCAAAGGCATGATGTTTTATATTGTTTCAAATACTTAGATTTATTTATGCCTCGAACCAATTTTGTACTACTCTGTACTGGGTGCTTTATGTCATTTGAGATACATGGATTTATACTGGAACCATTTTGGAACCAGTCTGTACTGGGTGTCATTTGAGATACATGGATTTATACTGGAACCATTTTGGAACCAGTCTGTACTGGGTGTCATTTGAGATACATGGATTTATACTGGAACCATTTTGGAACCAGTCTGTACTGGGTGTCATTTGAGATACATGGATTTATACTGGAACCATTTTGGAACCAGTCTGTACTGTTATTTTTGGTGTCATTTGAGATACATGGATTTATACTGGAACCATTTTGGAACCAGTCTGTACAGTTATTTTTGTTGTTGTTTCAGATACAGGGATTTATACTGGAACCATTTTGGAACCAGTCTGTACAGTTATTTTTGTTGTTGTTTCAGATACAGGGATTTATACTGGAACCATTTTGGAACCAGTCTGTACAGTTATTTTTGTTGTTGTTTCAGATACAGGGATTTATACAGGAATGATTTTGGAACCAGTCTGTACAGTTATTTTTGTTGTTGTTTCAGATACAGGGATTTATACTGGAACCATTTTGGAACCAGTCTGTACAGTTATTTTTGTTGTTGTTTCAGATACATGGATTTATACTGGAACCATTTTGGAACCAGTCTGTACATGATGTTTTATGAACCTTGCTGGGTACGGCAGAAATCGCTTTATTTCTCCGAGATTGGAAGTGTGCTGACGCTCAATACGACTGTGATAGCGCTTGTCAAGCATATGATGCAACATGTCTGCCTCAAAGGTATTGTACAGCTGTTGGTTTTTATGGAGAAACAAATATTTTGTGGGTGTTTGTAGGTTACTAAGAGTTGTCGCTCGGGCTACCATGTTTACAAATATTTGGAAATTTTTCACTTTTTAACTTCTGGCAAAATGACATTATCAGAAACTCAATGCGGCCCAATTAATGGTCTCGGTGTTAAAATATATTTATTTCACTGACCAGGCAACATATATCGATGCCTGTTGCCAGGCTAAGTGAACTTGTCCAGAGTACCATTCCTGAGCATGTCTGCGGTGAATGCTAAACAATGTCACGGCTTTGTGTTTTCCCTTTTCTTCAGCTATGGAAATTACTTTCAATTTAAACGCCGCTGTAAGGGTTTTGCGCGACTTCGAGCTACTCACCTTGTTTGCAATTCCTACATGTACCACAGTGTCAATCGATGGGGTAAGGAGTGATGACTTAGACAATGTTGCATTATGACAAGGCAAGGTCACTGGCCCAATCATTCACTGAGCAGTTTCTTCCAAGAAGTGGAATCAATTAGATGGCAATGACCGATATTGACATGAGGATTTTTCATTTGTATATTATGGAATTAATTACTGTAATTAGCCTGCCCCTTGTGTGCTTAGCATCAGACCCGGGCGCTATAAATAGGAATAATATGGTATGTAATTGTAGGATTGCGAATTTGCGATCTAGGCGCAAGTTCGAACTCATCCATAAATTAAAGCTTAAATATTATGACGTCACAAATTAAGGTTGGGCACATGGTTACTCGATAAGAGTTTAGTAGATATTAGTAGAATATTAGTTACTCCATTACAAGACACGGCCCAGTTTACATGTGTAAACGTGGAAGACATAGCTGTCACTGTCTGCTTAGCAGGAGTCCAATTGAAGCTGGTGTGTCAGAAACAAAGGAAGATACAGGGATAATTATTGTTGACCAGATGTATGGAAGAAAATACCCTATTGTCAAAAATGAATGGGATATTTTGGAAAGCAATGGGATATTTTCCTTATTCGAATGGGATTTCACAAATAAAACAATTATAACAGTTTAAAGCAGTTTTTAATCGTTTTCAATGCAGTTTATTCTGCTTTCCATCTATTATAGACTATATATAATCTCCCTTAACCCTTTCAACCCCACAGGCCTCTAAATAGGCTTATGAAAAGTGTAGATCCAGATGAGCCGGCTTGTGACGAGCTGTCTCATCAGGATCTGCACTTTTTTGCCAGTAATAATTATTACTATTTTTAGATAAAATTACCCATTTTGATAAATGAACTGGTCCAAATGTAATTTTCTTATTAATTTATTGGTCTAAAAATAGCATGCACCAGTCCATGTCAGTTACTTGGGGTTGAAAGGGTTAAGATTAATTTTTCTGGCTTTGGCATTATTCCATGTGTTTAATGCCGATTTAAAGTCAATTTGTCCAGTGCACCCCCTTCCAGACAAATCCTCATGAGGCTGTCAATGTGTTCAGGTTATTTTGCCAACTGTAGCACCTTTGATGCGTGGGGTATCTAATTGTTCTAACAATTGTACCAGACTGGAATACTTGCTCAGTAGGATTTCTTCTTTAGCCATCCAAAATACCACCTTCATTAATGCAATAATCCCACTAGACTCTTTAGAATCAATGTTTGCCACAGCACTGGCTAGGTCCTCCCTCCCCTTAGGAGCTAGTAATGCCCTCTTATGATCAGCATTTTCAAGGTGCCTGCTCAGTGTTGTTGTCCTGAAGTTGTCTGTGCCAATTGCCATTGAATTTTTCATCCCTAGATCCCTGCACAACTTGCAATACATGGTTGATGTTGTGGAATTGTACTGGAGCCACGGATTGTCATTTAACCATTTAGCTTGGAATTTAGGTTTTGAAGTTGTGATGGAAGGTTCTGAACTAGCTGCAGAAGCTGGACTGTCCACGGACTCATTGTTATTTACATCTGTAGGAGCTTTCATGAATTGAAAGAGGCTCTGGCAGCCCGCAATTGGCTTTAACCTTTTCTTAGGTGGCATTGTGAAAAGCGTCAGTGGAAACGGGAAATTAAAACGTAAAACCGAAAGTCAAACGCTCCGTATCATAAGACGCTCGGCGGCTCTATATATTGCATTAATAAAACGTTCAGCAGACCTGGTAGGGGAGGTAATCCAGACTAAAGCGTCCAGTGAGCTCGATCAATTATCGAGACGAATAAGAAACGTCGTTACCGGCACATTATTTGCTATGTTTGAACAGTAGAAATTCGACGATCTTTATGCGATTTTTCTAACACAATTGGTTAAATTTTATGCGATTTCCGGCCACATTATGCGAGAATATCGCGGGATCGCGGCCAAAAATTATCCCTGAGATATCACTAGTAATATGAAAATAATACGGTACCTCTTGGAGGATGTTCTCTAGTGATGTGCATCGGTTTCAAAATCCATAATCGGAATAATCGGACGAGTAAACCGATTAGATAATTGATTATTAATCGGGCAATTGATTAAGTTATAAATCAAAATCATTCCATCTAATTTGTGAGTTTAACAATCTATTTAGTACTAATAAATTACTTACAAGTTACTAGTTTCGACAAATTAGTTACTCAGTTACATCTGAGTATTAGACTTTAAGTTAGTAGACTGCCACCTGATATAAAATTAGTTTTTAAGTTAATAGAGGACAGAACGCTTAGTGACATACTAGTGAAAAGTCTAGTACTAGATACAGTTAAAATTGTTATTGCAAACGTGCAATGCTAATAAAATACAGCCAATAGTAAATCGTGGTTTTATTTGAGGTACCGGTATAAACAAACATAAAAGTAAGAGACAAAAATAAAGACTCGTCGATTATAATCGATTACACATTTTCACAATCGATTATCGCCGATGTCAATGCCGGCGAACGATTGTCGGCGACTTAGCGATAATTGGTTTATCACTAATGTTCTCTATGAAGATAATGCTTACAGAACAATTATGTTTGAGGCCTTCATGGCGAGGTGTTTACGAGCAGTGACTTCAAATTACTTGCTTGTCACTACTGTTGGTTTGAAACCCAAGAAATGTGTCAAATTCTATTCAGCTGATGGATCTGTAGTCCAGTGGTAACATGCTGGACTGGACAGGTTCGATCCCCCGTCTGACCCTAATAAAATTAACAGTCTTTCAGATGGGACGTTAAACCGAGGTCTCGTGTCGGTGCTGTACACCGTGCACGTAAAAGAACCAGAGGATTCTCTAGAATGGGTCTGTCTGTATCATTGCACTATCCTCCAAAAATCTAAAAGTACTAATCTCTTCAGGAGGTGTCGCTCATATGGGCAACCGGTAGTGACGATAAGTAAACGTAAAGCACACACATTCAGCTGGCTTGCAGAGAGTCGGTGTTTCTACCCCGGTGTTGACACATTCCTGATATTCTGATTGGAAGATCATCTATGTTTCTTCTTCCTCCACCAAAAACTGTAAAGTCGCCATTGTGACCTATTGACTTTGAACCCCAAACGAAACAAACACGATTAGTTTAAGCCTAGGCTAACTATTATTTACTTTTCCCAGAGTCTCAAACAAGATTATGGAATACTCTGCCAAAAGCTTGTTAATTTAAGATTAATAGTTGTATAAATATTTCCCTGTGGTTAGTATGTGCCACTACTTGTAATATTGGCTAGAAGTCAAAATGTATAATGGAGATGAATGCAAACACAACCCGACCCAATTAGTCATAAAGTTGGCACAGCAGGTGCACCATGGTTAAAGTAGCAGTCCGATGATGCTAACTAGATATACAGTAGGTTTAGCAGTAGTGTGCAATTACATTGATTTAGGCAGGTATATGTAGTACAAACATAAACTGAGATTAAAGTAGCAGTCCGATGATGCTAACTAGATATACAGTAGGTTTAGCAGTAGTGTGCAATTGCATTGATTTAGGCAGGTACATGTAGTACAAACATAAACTGAGATTAAAGTAGCAACTATGTTGAGCTGACTAGATATACAGTAGGTTTAGCAGTAGTGTGCAATTACATTGATTTAGGCAGGTATATGTAATACAAACATAAACTGAGATTAAAGTAGCAGTCCGATGATGCTAACTAGATATACAGTAGGTTTAGCAGTAGTGTGCAATTGCATTGATTTAGGCAGGTACATGTAGATCAAACATGAACTGAGGTTAAGATGGCAGCTCTGTGGTGTTGCTTATATACATGCATTGATTTAGGCAGGTAGAGCAAACACATGGCATGAGATTGAAAGCTTGTATAAAGTATGCAAATGATGTCATTGCACAGTTTGCCTTCCAGAGGTAATAATAACACATTAACTATGATGGATAGAGATGTTTCCATAGTTACACATGCTACATACGTTCAATATCTATGGGTATAGGTAACGGCGTGGAACGGTGGCTATTTGTGGCGATATGGGTGTTGTATGCTGTTTATGTGTGGTAACGGGTTAAGTTATGTTTCACATGACATTTTATTGGCTGCTTGCTCACACGTTAATGTCACGATCAGCCTATCAAATACACAGTATAATCGTTACTTACAGCCGAGTGCTCACACGTTAATGTCACGATCAGCCTATCAAATATACGGTATAATCGTTATTTACAGCCGAGTGCTCACACGTTAATGTCACGATCAGCCTATCAAATACACAGTATAATCGTTACTTACAGCCGAGTGCTCACACGTTAATGTCACGATCAGCCTATCAAATACACAGTATCATCGTTACTTACAGCCGAGTGCTCACACGTTAATGTCACGATCAGCTTATCAAATATACAGTATAATCGTTACTTACAGCCGAGTGCTCACACGTTAATGTCACGATCAGCCTATCAAATATACGGTATAATCGTTACTTACAGCCGAGTGCTCACACGTTAATGTCACGATCAGCCTATCAAATACACAGTATCATCGTTACTTACAGCCGAGTGCTCACACGTTAATGTCACGATCAGCCTATCAAATATACAGTATAATCGTTACTTACAGCCGAGTGCTCACACGTTAATGTCACGATCAGCCTATCAAATATACGGTATAATCGTTACTTACAGCCGAGTGCTCACACGTTAATGTCACGATCAGCCTAGCAAATATACAGTATAATCGTTACTTACAGCCGAGTGCTCACACGTTAATGTCACGATCAGCCTATCAAATATACGGTATAATCGTTACTTACAGCCGAGTGTTTCACGTGTTATGCTTATTACTAGATGTCTCACAATATTATTCATTTCAGATGTTATTATTATGTGTTCCACATACTATGTGTTTCAAAATAACATATTATATATGCATGTCACATTATGCGTGATTTACATGTCGTATTAAAAATATTAGTTGTGCATTTCACATGTCATTATATGCGTTTCACATGTCATGTTACATGTTTTACATGTCATGTTACATGTTTCACATTTCATGTTACATGTCATGTTACATGTTTCACCTGTCATGTGACATGTCTCACATTTCATGTTTCACATGTCATGTTACATGTTTCACATGTCATGTTACATGTTTCACATTTCATGTTACATGTTTCACATGTTATGTTACATGTTTCACATTTCATGTTACATGTTTCACATGTCATGTTACATGTTTCACAGTTCATGTTACATGTTTCACATGTTATGTTACATGTTTCACATGTCATGTTACATGTTTCACATGTTATGTTACATGTTTCACATTTCATATTTAGTACATGTATGTGTTTCATACTCTGTTTAGGATATTCCACTGCACACAATTTATAATTGAATATGAATTGATTAATAAATGGTACATATTTATCCCCGCCGTGAAGAACTGGGTTATTGGCAATTAGGAACGGGGGTTATTGACCATTAGGAACTGGGCTATTGGCTGCTAGGAACTGGATTATTTGTCGTTAGGAATGGGGTTATTAGTCGTTGACCGTTAGGAATGGGGGTCATTGAACATTAGGAACAGGGCTATTGGCCACTAGGAACGGAGTGGTCATTAGGTACGGGGTTATTGGCCGTTAGGAATGGAGCTATTGGCCGTTAGGAACGGGGTTATTGGCCGTTAGGAACGGAGTTATTGGTCGTTAGGAACAGGGTTATTGGCCATTAATAACAGGGTTATTGGCCGTTAGGAACGGGGTTAATGCCGTTAGGAACAGGGTTATTGACTGTTAGGAACAGGGTTATTGGCCATTAGGAACAGGGTTATTAGTCATTAGGAGCGGGGTTATTGGCCGTTAGGAATGGGGTTATTGGCCGCTAGATATGGGGGTTATTGGCTGTTAGGATCGGGGTTATTGGCCGCTAGGTATGGGGGTTATTGGCTGTTAGGATCTGGGTTATTAACCATTATGGATGGGGGTTATTACCCATTTAGAACAGAGGTTATTGGCTGTGAAAACTGGGAGTTATTGACCATTAGGAACAGGGTTATTGGCAATATGGTATGGGGGTTATTGGCAATAACATATGGGGGTTATTGGCCATTAGATATGGAGGTTATTGGCCATTACAAACAGGGTTATTAGCTGTTAGGAACGGGGTTATTGGCAATAAAGTATGGGGTTATTGGCCATTAGGAATGGGGTTATTAGCTGTTAGGAACGGGGTTATTGGCAATAAAGTATGGGGTTATTGGTGGCTGTTAGGAACTGGGGGTTATTAACCATCATTACCTGATACAATCATATAGTTGTGCCAAATTGTAGTAGTGCCAGTCTACATGAAACTCCAGCTAGGATTTGTGTATACTGCAGACTGCATTATTCTGGAATGTTCCCAACCCTTGAAGGAGTTGGGAAGATTATGTCAGAACTTCAGTCAGTAAACTACCTGTCATCCAAAAGGTAAACAAAAGATTCTGATGAATTTACCAAGAGGCACAGTTTACCGTGTTGGTTCTGCTTCAGGCTGATATAACCTTTTCAAAATGGTTTCTCTATGTCTGAGTATGGAGGATGGTTTAGATTATTTAGATCAGTTAAATAGTGTTTTGGTGGAATATTCTTTGTGCACTATTAGACTAGTATAATCACACTGTTCAACCTGATACAACACATGCTCTTTTGCTTTATGAAAATGAAGACATTGGTCAGGTTACTTCCCCCTGAATACTCTTTTAAGGAGGAGAGATTTTTTAAATTGGATTTGTCTATTTTCATTGTGGTTTCCTTATAGTTTATACAAATTTATTTTAGCTTCATTGCGAAACAAGGTCTTACAACTTATATTAATCACTCTCGAGACCTCATTCCTGATGGAATCCATCGCCACGAGGGAGAGAGAAGAGGCAACATGGAATTTAAATGCCTTGCCTAAGGGCACAATCGTAACGGCTCCAGTGGGGCTCGAACTCCGGACCTTTCATAAATGCCACACAATGTGGTTTCCTTTAAGTTGATGCACCAGATACTATCAATTTTCAATTTCCACAGATATCCTGCAGTATATCCAAGTGGATACTGTACTGTGAAATGTGTTACCAATTAATTTATTTTGCTTATATCACATTTATCATACTGCAACATCTGGTTAGGGAACAACAGTAAAAACAAAGGATTCCAACTAAAAGGACCGATGTACATTTCGGAATAAATCTGACTCACCAGCGGTGTCTGTCTTTGAAATTAATTGCATGCAAATTTGCAATGTATTTAATTATATCATTGCATTTTTACATAATGCATAACTCTATCTTTGCAGTTATAAGTCTAAAAATAAATAATTCTCAATTCGAAATATTATTTGTCAAGGGAGGTAATAGAAAACCCATCAATGTTGTTCATTGAATGTGATTTATAGTTGTTCAATCAATTTTCCTGTTTCTATGTATCACAATAAAGATGAATGGTTGTATTTGGTTGCACATGAGCATGTACTGTACAGTAGTGTATATTATAGATCTTCACATTATTGTATAACATTTTCTGTTCTTGCATGATCAGTATCATCTGCACCTGTTGACAAGGAATCATCTGGCCAATCAGGTAGCTTGTTACATTTTGATCACAGTGTGTTGTTGTGTCTGTTAGCCAATCAGCATGCACGTTCCATATCACTCAGTTGTTATCACTCACATTGCATTTTATGGGTTACACGTACGTTTTGCATGTTTTGCTGAAATATATCCTTATACAGAATCGCAAGACTCTTTCATTCTATGATAATACAATGTTACAACAGTCAGTAGCTTCACCTTGATATATGTGTAGGCACTTTTAAGATAGGGGTGCTTGGGTATATCTCCCGGAAATATTTGAATGTCTATTTTAAGGCATGTTTTGACGAGAAATATGGACATTATTTTTATGCAGTTGTGAAAATCTTTTATCGATTAAATAGTAATGAACACAACCTGGGTTCACTACAATTAAAAACTACTGAAATACCTACTTATTTGCATATTTAATGGGTTCACTACAATTAAAAACTACTGAAATACCGACTTATTTGCATATTTAATGGGTTCACTACAATTAAAAACTACTGAAATACTGACTTATTTGCATATTTAATTGGTTCACTGCAATTAAAAACTACTGAAATACCGAGTTATTTGCATATTTAATGAGTGCACTACAATTAAAAACTACTGAAATACCGAGTTATTTGCATATTTAATGGGTTCACTACAATTAAAAACTACTGAAATACCTACTTATTTGCATATTTAATGGGTTCACTACAATTAAAAACTACTGAAATACCTACTTATTTGCATATTTAATGGGTTCACTACAATTAAAAACTACTGAAATACCGACTTATTTGCATATTTAATGGGTTCACTACAATTAAAAACTACTGAAATACCTACTTATTTGCATATTTAATGGGTTCACTACAATTAAAAACTACTGAAATACCGACTTTCCACAGAATCAATATACCATAATTATAGCACAGAATCCACAGGGATTCGGCACGTTTGGGGGTACTAGTATATATATTTAAGTACAGGGATTCTACTCTGTGGGATGTCAGATTTCGCATCGATCAGTAAAATGGCCCTATCTGAAACAATTGTGTACAAAGTTGTCCAAATATAATGCCTATCCCGAGTCTTTATATTGTTCTTCAAATAAAACACAACTTTAAGCTGCATGCATGTATACTTTGCAAACAATTGCCACATACATTGGCCATAGCAGGTCACATTTCCATACTAGGACACAAAAAAAATCTTCGACGGGAGAGTTTTAACTGTGAATAACATTATCAATAAAATGTGTTTCCACTAACCTGTATGTTTATTCGGCAAAAATGTACGTCAAAAAGAGATTTCATAGCATTTTCAATTTGTTTTGAAAAATTCTAAAGCGGCGCAATTCGCGTTGAAACGAGCGTTGAAACGAGCGTTCTGATTGGATTATGATTGTTCTTCATATATAAAAAAAACATCTTGTTACATTCTAATAATTCAGATAGGGCCATTTTACTGATCGATGCGAAATCTGACATCCCACAGAGTAGAATCCCTGTACTTAAATATATATACTAGTACCCCCAAACGTGCCGAATCCCTGTGACAGAATCAATATACCATAATTATACCACAGAATCATGAAAAATAATTATTGTTTTGAAATCTTACATTCTGTTTCAGTTCCCTACCCCCCCAGCATGCCCCTCCCCAGCATGCCCCTCCCCAGCATGCTCCCCCAAACGATGACAAGGATATGGAACTCCATCCACCAAAACCATGTTTTTTAAAATTTGTTTTGGAATTTCAAAAAGCCTGCTTATCGGTAGCCTTCAACTTGATTAGTTTTAAAGAAATCTGTAATTGTTGAGGTTAACCATTGCTTATAGAATCCATAGAGTAGCCTCCCTTGGAGTGGTGGCCTTGTGTTCCATTGTGTTCTGGGAATGAGGTTTTATATCATGATGCACATTGTATTAAACACAGATGTGAGAATGAAGTAGATAATAACTAATTTGTTAACATACCATACATAACATTAACTCATTAATTGAAAAGATATGATTTCTTTCACCAGTATACCATACTTGCCAACCGTCCTGTTTTTGGCGGGACTATCCCGCTTTTGCCCTCGTATGCGTGTAGAACTGTCAAAATTTAAAAAAGCTAGACAAAATGACTTGAAGAAAACGGAATACAAATTGTCAAATTGGGACACTTAAAAAAAAAGGGACAAAATTGCGACCGATAACAATTTTACAAGCCGTGTTTCCTTAGACGACGCTAATGCCGTGTCCGAATGTGATTACGATATACGTGCCAATATAGCCACAATATGATTTTATCTCTTCGTAGACTCTTCATTGAGTCACGTGAAATTCAGTTCTCACAACAACAGTAAAAATGATATTTTTGTGAACTAATATTTCAAAGTTGAAAAATAAAACATGTATGTAGGCAGGGTGGGCCTACAAGTCAATGTAATGCACATGCGCCTTCCACACACTGTCACTGAAGATGTCAGGCATTTTGTCCTACGGTGCCATCAAGTGCGCCAAATTACATTTAGTGCGAACCAAACTTCTGTTTTGAAAATGCCACAAATAAAATCTAAAATATTTTGTTTGTTTGTTGTATAGATATATTTATTTCTTCACATTGATATAACATATCCGTCAAAGTTCCCATTCTTTGTATAGTGTGTTTATATGTGTTCAAGGTTTTAACTGCAATTTTTTTGTTGGTGGAAAAGTACTTCTGAATACTACATAATTATGTACCAAACTCATGTAATTTAAGCATACAATGTCGGGCCCTTAAAATGCAGGAAAACTCATCTTGGAACATCTACATTGCTAAAAGTTTTACAGGGTTGCATGCCCCTCGGACCCCCCCCTACCATTTCGGGTTTTTACAGGTTTGCATGCCCCCCCCCCCCCCCCGTCAGGTAATCCATGGATCACAGGTTCGATCCCATGACTGACCCTAATAAAATTAACAGTCTTTCAGATGGGACTTTAAACTCGTGTCGGTGCTTTACACCGTGCACGTAAAAGAACCAGAGGAGACTCTGGAATGGGTCTCTGTCTGTATCATTGCACTATCGCTCATATGGGCAACTGGTAGCGACGATAAATAAACGTAAAACACACACACCCTATCATTTTGGACTACTTCGCCGCCCTCAATTAATTGTCCCTCATTTGCATTCTCAAAGGTTGGTAAGTATGGCATACTATAGAAATGACACCTTAAAACGGCATGGGACATCACATGCTATTGGGGAGGAAACATTCTATCTTTAACCCTTTCAACACCACAGGCCTCTCAATAGGCTTACAAAAATTGTAGAGCCAGATGAGCCAGCTCATGATGAGCCATCTCATCAGGATCTGCACTTTTTGCCAATAATATTACTATTTTTAGACAAAAATTACCCATTTTGATAAATGAACTGGTCCAAATGTAATTTTCTTATTAATTTATTGGCCTGAAAATAGCATGCACCAGTCCATGTGAGTTACTTGGTGTTGAATGGGTTAAGGGGCGGGGCTAAGCGGTATCTCTAGGTAAATCTCGTATCTAACCCTAAACATAAACCTAATCCCTACATGTACCTCCTGGTTATCGTTATATAATTACCTCTTATTGGTGTAACACTGTTGTTGGGCAACAGGTAGCGATGATAAATAAATGTAAAACACACACAACACTATTGTTAATGTCAGCGTGCATTATATTGGCACAAAAGTAATGTTATATCGGAAACTTTCATCTCTATGAAAGAGGGAATACAGGGTTCATTCTAGGTCAGAATTGTTGGGAGAAGTGAGAAAGCGCGTGATCGCTTCCTTAAATGGTGTTCTTTAATATACTTCTGCAAAATAGGGTTAAAATGCACAGTACAACCATTAAATACAACATTTGAATAGAAGTAGTGCTTTATAATGGGCCAGGGTTATCTTACTAGACAAAAGTTTGTTTGAAAATCGTAAAAACCAAAAAATATTTATTTATCCAGAGGATGACTATTTCGCCCACATCGCCCTCTAAAATGATCCCTGGCTGGAATATCATTCTTAGTTTAACAACATGTTTTCAGTGATTGCCTCCCACATTGTTTTCTCAAACATATTCCATCTGTATTCTATCTTCCGCAATAGTAGCTGGAGCGTCTCCATGGATATGATCTAAGCTGTTGTTGGGACGTTAAACCCCAAAAAACAAACATTCTATCTTCAGACAAACAAACATTCTATCTTCAGACAAACAAACATTCTATATTCAAACAAACATTCTATCTTCAAACAAACATTCTATCTTCAAACAAACATTCTATCTTCAAACAAACATTCTATCTTCAGACAATGAATCGCACATTTCTAACTGACTATAACATTATAATTGGCTCCATATTTTCAAAAAGGGGCTAACCAAACATAACGTTACTTCTGTGCCAATTTAATACGCGACTACAGTACAGTCAAACCTGTGTTAGTGGTCACCTCCATTAAGCAGCCAACCTGTATTAAGCAGCTAGTTTCCAGATTCTCAATATGTTGTTTTATTATGCATTTGGTCCCTATTAAGCAGCCACCTGTGCTAAGCAGCCACTTTCTGTGATTCCCTTGGCTGGCTGCTTAAGACAGGTTTGACTGTATATATTATATATGTTGAATGTTGTTGGATGTATGGTGCTAAGCAGCCAGTGTGATTCCCTTGGCTGGCTGCTTAAGACAGGTTTGACTGTATATATTATATTATGTTGAATGTTGTTGGATGTATGGTGCTAAGCAGCCAGTGTGATTCCCTTGGCTGGCTGCTTAAGACAGGTTTGACTGTATATATTATATATGTTGAATGTTGTTGGATGTATGGTATTATTGTAGGTCCACCTAACATGCTGCGACACCCTATTGATCCCTTGTACCCTGATACGGGGGTACCTATTATTCTACCTGATCCCATCCCAGGTTTGTAACACTTTGCAGCTATTTTAGTACCAAGGTAAAGAGGCAGAGTGCTGTGTGTTTTATTTTTAGTACCAAGGTAAAGGGGCAGAGTGTGGTGTGTTTTATTTTTAGTACCAAGGTAAAGGGGCAGAGTGTGGTGTGTTTTATTTTTAGTACCAAGGTAAAGAGGCAGAGTGCAGTGTGTTTTATTTTTAGTACCAAGATAAAGGGGCAGAGTGATGTGTGTTTTATTTTTAGTACCAAGATAAAGGGGCAGAGTGCTGTGTGTTTTATTTTTAGTACCAAGGTAAAGGGGCAGAGTGCAGTTTGTTTTATTTTTAGTACCAAGATAAAGGGGCAGAGTGCTGTGTGTTTTATTTTTAGTACCAAGGTAAAGGGGCAGAGTGCTGTGTGTTTTTTTAGTACCAAGGTAAAGGGGCAGGGTGCTGTGTGTTTTATTTTTAGTTGTTTGATATTTATTTTACATTTTATGTGAAAGTGCTTGCGGGAATCTACCGGTAGACATGTAAAACTGTTCAATGAGCACAGTGGTTAGCATACGTGCTTCTCACCAATCAACCTGTGTTTGATCCACGGCCTGGGAAATAAATGACCCAACTGTTATGTTTAGCTGTCCAGTTAGCACAGTGGTTAGCATGCTTGCTTCTCACCAATCAACCTGTGTTTGATCCACGGCCTGGGAAATAAATGACCCAACTGTTATGTTTAGCTGTCCAGTTAGCACAGTGGTTAGCATGCTCGCTTCTCACCAATCAACCTGTGTTTGATCCACAGCCTGGGAAATAAATGACCCAACTGTTATGTTTAGCTGTCCCGTTAGCACAGTGGTTAGCATGCTCGCTTCTCACCAATCAAACCCGGTTTCGATCCTCGGACTGGGAAGTGATATGTGAGATGGTACGGTGGTCGCCAGATCGAACAGGTGGGTTTTCTCCGGGTACTCTGGTTTCCTCCCACACGAATGACCACAAATACGCTTTCACCCGCACCAACAAGAGTGATTAATATAAGTTGCTAGAACTTGCTTTGCAATCGTTGTGAAATAAATAACGTTTATACTTTTTTTTATATAATGGGAGTGATTAATATAAGTTGTAAATTGTTCCCCAATTGTTATATTATTATTAATTTAATTTGTTTTAATGTAAAACAATACAGAAAAAAATCCTTCAAAATTATTGATATGACATGCTGTTTAGTCACACAGCTCTTCCTAATTATCTCCCTTGCATGTGTTTTGTCTGGTTTGTTGTGGCTATGCAGCTTTGTTCCATGCTTGTTTGCTTGTTATGGCTAGCATTGGTCTAGCCTGCATGCTGGCTCAATGTTTGCTTGATTGTTTGTTATGGCTAGCATTGATCTACTAGCCTGCATGTTGGCTCCATGCTTGCTTGCTTGTTTGTTATGGCTAGCATTGATCTAGCCTGCATGTTGGCTCCATGCTTGCTTGCTTGTTTGTTATGGCTAGCATTGATCTAGCCTGCATGTTGGCTCCATGCTTGCTTGCTTGTTTGTTATGGCTAGCATTGATCTAGCCTGCATGTTGGCTCCATGCTTGCTTGCTTGTTTGTTATGGCTAGCATTGATCTAGCCTGCATGTTGGCTCCATGCTTGCTTGCTTGTTTGTTATGGCTAGCATTGATCTAGCCTGCATGTTGGCTCCAGCTTGCTTGCTTGTTGTTAGGCTAGCATTGATCTAGCCTGCATGTTGGCTCCATGCTTGCTGCTTGTTTGTTTGGCTAGCATTGATCTAGCCTGCATGTGGCTCCATGCTTGCTTGCTTGTTTGTTATGGCTAGCATGATCTAGCCTGCATGTTGGCTCCATGCTTGCTTGCTTGTTTGTTATGGCTAGCATTGATCTAGCCTGCATGTGGCTCCATGCTGCTGCTTGTTGTTATGGCTAGCATTGATCTAGCCTGCATGTTGGCTCCATGCTTGCTTGCTGTTTGTTATGGTAGCATTGATCTAGCCTGCATGTTGGCTCCATGCTTGCTTGCTTGTGTTATGGCTAGCATGATCTAGCCTGCATGTTGGCTCCATGCTTGCTTGTTTGTTATGGCTAGCATTGATCTAGCCTGCATGTTGGCTCCATGCTTGCTTGCTTGTTTGTTATGGCTAGCATTGATCTAGCCTGCATGTTGGCTCCATGCTTGCTTGTTGTTTGTTATGGCTAGCATTGATCTAGCCTGCATGTTGGCTCCATGCTTGCTTGCTTGTTTGTTATGGCTAGCATTGATCTAGCCTGCATGTTGGCTCCATGCTTGCTTGCTTGTTTGTTATGGCTAGCATTGATCTAGCCTGCATGTTGGCTCCATGCTTGCTTGCTTGTTTGTTATGGCTAGCATTGATCTAGCCTGCATGTTGGCTCCATGCTTGCTTGCTTGTTTGTTATGGCTAGCATTGATCTAGCCTGCATGTTGGCTCCATGCTTGCTTGCTTGTTTGTTATGGCTAGCATTGATCTAGCCTGCATGTTGGCTCCATGCTTGCTTGCTTGTTTGTTATGGCTAGCATTGATCTAGCCTGCATGTTGGCTCCATGCTTGCTTGCTTGTTTGTTATGGCTAGCATGGATCTAGCCTGCATGTTGGCTCCATGCTTGCTTGTTTGTTATGGCTAGCATTGATCTAGCCTGCATGTTGGCTCCATGCTTGCTTGCTTGTTTGTTATGGCTAGCATTGATCTAGCCTGCATGTTGGCTCCATGCTTGCTTGCTTGTTTGTTATGGCTAGCATTGATCTAGCCTGCATGTTGGCTCCATGCTTGCTTGCTTGTTTGTTATGGCTAGCATTGATCTAGCCTGCATGTTGGCTCCATGCTTGCTTGCTTGTTTGTTATGGCTAGCATTGATCTAGCCTGTATGTTGGCTCCATGCTTGCTTGTTTGTTATGGCTAGCATTGATCTAGCCTGCATGTTGGCTCCATGCTTGCTTGCTTGTTTGTTATGGCTAGCATTGATCTAGCCTGCATGTTGGCTCCATGCTTGCTTGCTTGTTTGTTATGGCTAGCATTGATCTAGCCTGCATGTTGGCTCCATGCTTGCTTGCTTGTTTGTTATGGCTAGCATTGATCTAGCCTGCATGTTGGCTCCATGCTTGCTTGCTTGTTTGTTATGGCTAGCATTGATCTAGCCTGCATGTTGGCTCCATGCTTGCTTGTTTGTTTGTTATGGCTAGCATTGATCTAGCCTGCATGTTGGCTCCATGCTTGCTTGCTTGTTTGTTATGGCTAGCATTGATCTAGCCTGCATGTTGGCTCCATGCTTGCTTGCTTGTTTGTTATGGCTAGCATTGATCTAGCCTGCATGTTGGCTCCATGCTTGCTTGCTTGTTTGTTATGGCTAGCATTGATCTAGCCTGCATGTTGGCTCCATGCTTGCTTGCTTGTTTGTTATGGCTAGCATTGATCTAGCCTGCATGTTGGCTCCATGCTTGCTTGTTTGTTATGGCTAGCATTGATCTAGCCTGCATGTTGGCTCATATCAGTATGCTTGTTTGCCCAGTGTGTTACTTTGTCCTGTTTGTTTTCACAACAGTTATATTTTCACGCTTTTATTTTCATTATCACATTTTATGTCAATTGCGAAAATACACATTGGGAATTGAAAACATACCGATAATGACGGCACGTTTACGAATTGATTGGATCGCAAATAGACATTTGTTATGACATTAGTGAAAATGTACTGTCTAGATCACTGTCAATAAAAATAGACACTTGTTATGACATTAGTGAAAATGTACTGTCTAGATCACTGTCACTAAAAATAGACACTTGTTATGACATTAGTGAAAATGTACTGTCTAGATCACTGTCACTAAAAATAGACACTTGTTATGATATTAGTGAAAATGTACTGTCTAGATTACTGTCACTAAAAATAGACATTTGTTATGATATTAGTGAAAATGTACTGTCTAGATTACTGTCACTAAAAATAGACATTTGTTATGACATTAGTGAAAATGTACTGTCTAGATTACTGTCACTAGAAATAGACACTTGTTATGACATTAGTGAAAATGTACTGTCAAGGTCACTAAAAATAGATAAATGTTTTCAAGTGATAACTTTTCTTTGGTTCAGATAGTATTTTATACTACAAAACTTTTGTGGGTGTAGCCTACGTACAAAGCAATAGTTTGAATGTACGTATTTAGGATCCGCAGAGCATGTGGTTACTGTTACTAAAAATAGAGAGACAGTTCATGCCATTGGAAAACCTGGTTTGTATGGAATTTCCATGTAATTTATGATAAATGTAATATTAGAAAATCATTGTGAAGATGTTACAGCTACACAAGAACGAGAAACCTTCCATCATATCTTATACAGAAACCTTCCATCATATCTTATACAGAAACCTTCCATCATATCTTATACAGAAACCTTCCATCATATCTTATGCAGAAACCTTCCATCATATCTTATACAGAAACCTTCCATCATATCTTATACAGAAACCTTCCATCATATCTTATACAGAAACCTTCCATCATATCTTATACAGAAACCTTCCATCATATCTTATACAGAAACCTTCCATCATATCTTATACAGAAACCTTCCATCATATCTTATACAGAAACCTTCCATCATATCTTATACAGAAACCTTCCATCATATCTTATACAGAAACCTTCCATCATATCTTATACAGAAACCTTCCATCATATCTTATGCAGAAACCTTCCATCATATCTTATACAGAAACCTTCCATCATATCTTATACAGAAACCTTCCATCATATCTTATACAGAAACCTTCCATCATATCTTATACAGAAACCTTCCATCATATCTTATACAGAAACCTTCCATCATATCTTATACAGAAACCTTCCATCATATCTTATACAGAAACCTTCCATCATATCTTATACAGAAACCTTCCATCATATCTTATACAGAAACCTTCCATCATATCTTATACAGAAACCTTCCATCATATCTTATACAGAAACCTTCCATCATATCTTATACAGAAACCTTCCATCATATCTTATACAGAAACCTTCCATCATATCTTATACAGAAACCTTCCATCATATCTTATACAGAAACCTTCCATCATATCTTATACAGAAACCTTCCATCATATCTTATACAGAAACCTTCCATCATATCTTATACAGAAACCGTCCATCATATCTTATACAGAAACCTTCCATCATATCTTATATGGAAACCTTCCATCATATCTTATCTTATGCAGAAACCTTCCATCATATCTTATCTTATGCAGAAACCGTCCATCATATCTTATACAGAAACCTTCCATCATATCTTATACAGAAACCCTCCATCATATCTTATGCAGAAACCTTCCATCATATCTTATACAGAAACCTTCCATCATATCTTATACAGAAACCTTCCATCATATCTTATCTTATACAGAAACCTTCCATCATATCTTATCTTATACAGAAACCGTATATCATATCTTATACAGAAACCTTCCATCATATCTTATCTTATACAGAAACCGTCCATCATATCTTATACAGAAACCTTCCATCATATCTTATACAGAAACCCTCCATCATATCTTATGCAGAAACCTTCCATCATATCTTATACAGAAACCTTCCATCATATCTTATACAGAAACCTTCCATCATATCTTATCTTATACAGAAACCTTCCATCATATCTTATCTTATACAGAAACCGTATATCATATCTTATACAGAAACCTTCCATCATATCTTATCTTATACAGAAACCGTCCATCATATCTTATACAGAAACCTTCCATCATATCTTATACAGAAACCTTCCATCATATCTTATACAGAAACCTTCCATCATATCTTATACAGAAACCTTCCATCATATCTTATACAGAAACCTTCCATCATATCTTATACAGAAACCTTCCATCATATCTTATATGGAAACCTTCCATCATATCTTATCTTATGCAGAAACCTTCCATCATATCTTATCTTATACAGAAACCGTCCATCATATCTTATACAGAAACCTTCCATCATATCTTATACAGAAACCTTCCATCATATCTTATGCAGAAACCTTCCATCATATCTTATACAGAAACCTTCCATCATATCTTATACAGAAACCTTCCATCATATCTTATGCAGAAACCTTCCATCATATCTTATACAGAAACCTTCCATCATATCTTATACAGAAACCTTCAATCATATCTTATACAGAAACCGTCCATCATATCTTATATGGAAACCTTCCATCATATCTTATACAGAAACCTTCCATCATATCTTATACAGAAACCTTCCATCATATCTTATACAGAAACCTTCCATCATATCTTATCTTATACAGAAACCTTCCATCATATCTTATCTTATACAGAAACCGTATATCATATCTTATACAGAAACCTTCCATCATATCTTATCTTATACAGAAACCGTCCATCATATCTTATACAGAAACCTTCCATCATATCTTATACAGAAACCTTCCATCATATCTTATGCAGAAACCTTCCATCATATCTTATACAGAAACCTTCCATCATATCTTATACAGAAACCTTCCATCATATCTTATACAGAAACCTTCCATCATATCATATCTTATACAGAAACCTTCCATCATATCTTATACAGAAACCTTCCATCATATCTTATACAGAAACCTTCCATCATATCTTATACAGAAACCTTCCATCATATCTTATACAGAAACCTTCCATCATATCTTATACAGAAACCTTCCATCATATCTTATATACAGAAACCTTCCATCATATCTTATACAGAAACCTTCCATCATATCATGTCTTATACAGAAACATTCCATCATATCTTATACAGAAACCTTCCATCATATCTTATACAGAAACCTTCCATCATATCTTATACAGAAACCTTCCATCATATCTTATACAGAAACCTTCCATCATATCTTATACAGAAACCTTCCATCATATCTTATGCAGAAACCTTCCATCATATCTTATACAGAAACCTTCCATCATATCTTATACAGAAACCTTCAATCATATCTTATACAGAAACCGTCCATCATATCTTATACAGAAACCTTCCATCATATCTTATACAGAAACCTTCCATCATATCTTATACAGAAACCTTCCATCATATCTTATACAGAAACCTTCCATCATATCTTATCTTATACAGAAACCTTCCATCATATCTTATCTTATACAGAAACCGTATATCATATCTTATACAGAAACCTTCCATCATATCTTATCTTATACAGAAACCGTCCATCATATCTTATACAGAAACCTTCCATCATATCTTATACAGAAACCCTCCATCATATCTTATGCAGAAACCTTCCATCATATCTTATACAGAAACCTTCCATCATATCTTATACAGAAACCTTCCATCATATCTTATCTTATACAGAAACCTTCCATCATATCTTATCTTATACAGAAACCGTATATCATATCTTATACAGAAACCTTCCATCATATCTTATCTTATACAGAAACCGTCCATCATATCTTATACAGAAACCTTCCATCATATCTTATACAGAAACCTTCCATCATATCTTATACAGAAACCTTCCATCATATCTTATACAGAAACCTTCCATCATATCTTATACAGAAACCTTCCATCATATCTTATGCAGAAACCTTCCATCATATCTTATACAGAAACCTTCCATCATATCTTATACAGAAACCTTCAATCATATCTTATACAGAAACCGTCCATCATATCTTATATGGAAACCTTCCATCATATCTTATACAGAAACCTTCCATCATATCTTATACAGAAACCTTCCATCATATCTTATACAGAAACCTTCCATCATATCTTATCTTATACAGAAACCTTCCATCATATCTTATCTTATACAGAAACCGTATATCATATCTTATACAGAAACCTTCCATCATATCTTATCTTATACAGAAACCGTCCATCATATCTTATACAGAAACCTTCCATCATATCTTATACAGAAACCTTCCATCATATCTTATACAGAAACCTTCCATCATATCTTATACAGAAACCTTCCATCATATCTTATACAGAAACCTTCCATCATATCTTATACAGAAACCTTCCATCATATCATATCTTATACAGAAACATTCCATCATATCTTATACAGAAACCTTCCATCATATCTTATACAGAAACCTTCCATCATATCTTATACAGAAACCTTCCATCATATCTTATACAGAAACCTTCCATCATATCTTATACAGAAACCTTCTATCATATCTTATCTTATACAGAAACCGTCCATCATATCTTATACAGAAACCTTCCATCATATCATGTCTTATACAGAAACATTCCATCATATCTTATACAGAAACCTTCCATCATATCTTATACAGAAACCTTCCATCATATCTTATACAGAAACCTTCCATCATATCTTATACAGAAACCTTCCATCATATCTTATACAGAAACCTTCCATCATATCTTATACAGAAACCTTCCATCATATCTTATCTTATACAGAAACCTTCCATCATATCATATACAGAAACCTTCCATCATATCTTATACGGAAACCTTCCATCATATCTTATATGGAAACCTTCCATCATATCTTATATGGAAACCTTCCATCATATCTTATACAGAAACCTTCCAATGCTGGAAAAGATTGACCAACACTATAAACTCCAGAATGGCTAGGTCAAAATGAACACATGTCGCGATCTGAAGGTGCGCAAGTCGCAGGGAACGTTCTGGACGTTTAGGCAGCGGTGGTTTCATTGTGACCCAATAAAAAGCGATTGTGTTGTCTAATTAAAATTGTTGACATTTTAAATTTGTTTATTTCTTCAAACTTTCCCATACAAAATAAATCTTAGTTTCTCGGACCCAACCAAGCCAACTACTTTTATTCAGTTATTGAACAATCAACACAGGCGTATTTATGATGTTTAAACAGCGGCCACAATGGTCGGAAATGCTGAAAGCTGTCCCCCCACATACATATATGCTCAATGTTTATAAATATCAGGTTAACAAAAGACTCTGTATATTGTAAGTTAGTAGACGTATAATTCTACCAGGCCATCGTAGCGAATTGGAAACGGTGCCACGTCACAGTGTGGAAAGTAGAAAAGGTGAATAAATCGAAAGTTCAAGAAATTAGCGAATATTAGCTCGAAGATCATTCGAATACCAAAATCACCATTCGTTGCCATCTCTAGTTTCAAGGGATTATTAGTTAAAGCTATGCTGATTAAATTTCGATGTCAAATAGCATAAAAATGTCATACTGTTGCTGGAACAATGTTTCCAGGCCCATCAATGTGTTAGAAACAGATAGTGGCATGATATTTGGTCAAATCATAATATAAACTAGTTGTGGACTATAAATGTGAATGATTTTTGGAACAATAGGAATTTCTTATCTTATGTTACATGCATGTGCATTTCTTAAATTACTAGTTAAAAAACCCAGAATTACAGATTATAGAACGCCATTAATGTTTCAAACGTTCTTTCAAAAAAACATCTGTCTATGTGTGTCACTAAGCAAATCACAACTTTCTCAACTGGTAACATATAGAGTTGAAATGTTCAGGATTTGTTTTTGAGACATTGTAGTATAGACCCGATATATTAAATTAATTCTTGTTAATTATATCCAAGTACCGCTTTTTGTGTGTACATGTAGCCGACCATATCTTGTTATATGTTAGTTTCATGAATCCAGGCCCGGGAATCTAGCATGATATTGTTATATGTTAGTTTCATGAATCCAGGCCCGGGAATCTAGCATGATATTGTTATATGTTAGTTTCATGAATCCAGGCCCGGGAATCTAGCATGATATTGTTATATGTTAGTTTCATGAATCCAGGCCCGGGAATCTAGCATGATATTGTTATATGTTAGTTTCATGAATCCAGGCCCGGGAATCTAGCACGATATTGATATATGTTAGTTTCATGAATCCAGGCCCGGGAATCTAGCATGATATTGTTATATGTTAGGTTCATGAATCCAGGCCCGGGAATCTAGCATGATATGGTTATATGTTAGTTTCATGAATCCAGGTTCGGGAATCTAGCATGATATGGTTATATTTATGTTAGTTTCATGAATCCCGGTATATGTTAGTTTCATGAATCCTAGCATGATATTGTTCTATGTGCTATATTATTATTTTACGTCACAAATTTTATACCTACTTATCACAAATATATTCGAATAATTTTCACACTTTCACAAATCAATTATTTAAATATATTAAATGTCGTTTATAGTACTGTAACCAACCGTATGCATATTACAACAACAACAACAACAACAACAATATGTATGTTTGTATCTTACAGATCTCTTTCCGCCTGGTAGTGTTACCCCGATGCTGAATGCCGCCAAGAAATGCCTTCATACTGCAGCGTTTGGTGCTTGGGATATGTGTAAGAAATTTGTTTCAGGTGGTATAGAATGGGATCACGCGATGCATGAGCGTAGGTTCTGACAAAGTGCTGTATTAATCTAATATGGTATTAAAACATTACGCATTAGAAGCAATGTTAAATTAGCCACGCCCTAGGTGCATTGAAAAAGTTTAACCATTATTTATTTTACAATGATTGCGAAACAAGCTTTAACAACTTATATTAATCTGTCGTGGCTCGGATGAAAGCGTAAATGTTGCAATTCATGTGGGAAGAAACCGAAGTACCCAGAGAAAACCCACCTGTCCGATCTGGCGACCACCACACCATCTGACATACTACATACCCGTCCGGGGATCGAACCCGGGTTGCATTGGTGAGAAGTGAGCATGCTAACCACTGCGCTAATCGGACGGCCATTGAAATCAGTACACCGTTTACACGGTAATTTGGAGTGAAAATCAAGCATGCATCATTTGGTCAATGTTGACATATCTGCTACTTGAAAATGTAATAATAGCAATGTTTCAAATCTTGTCTGATGTAACAAATACGTAATGTCACTGCCATTCATTGAAGAATAACGCAACCATGTTAATTTGGACAAAGTTTATTTATTGTCGCTACCGGTTGCTCATATGAGAGACGAGCAGTTTACCTAACAACACCTTTCCTGGGCAGGCTCCAGCGGTTAAACAGTACTTGGTGCACCAACCTGCATTTGAATCCATTGTTATTACAGTAATACACATTTCTAACACTTAACTGAATCGCCGTCATTTTGTTTATGAGATTCAGCGATATATCAAGGCTTATTCTCGAGGGCGACTTGGGTGAAATAGTCACCCTAGGGACCCTGACTTCACCCCGTCCCTAAAAAATTAATTTTTTGTTTTTCAATTTTCATACACAATTGTGTCCAGTAAGATACACTGGCCCATTATAAGGCACTCCTTCTATTCAAATGTTTGTATTTAATTGTCATAATGTCAAATGTGTATTTTGACCCTATTTTGTTTATATTTATTAAATAACACCATTTAAGGACGCAATCGCGCGCTTTCTCACTTCTCCCAAAAATTCTGACCAAGATTGAGCCCTGTATATTGAACAATTTTGATTGGCTCACTGCTTCTAACGGACCAATGAATTATTGATTTATTAATGAGTTTCAATTGCAGGCCCTTAATTACGGGAAAATATTAAGCATAATTTGGTAGTTAAAAACATATCGGATAAAAACTCGCAGTGTAAGTTGGGGCTTGAAATTAAATTTAAGCCGAGGCATTTTTTCAGGGAATTTTAATGCAACATGGGAGCTGTTTAATACATCCTGTGAGTTTTAATGCATCCTAGGAGCTGTTTAATACATCCCGCGAGTTTTAATGCAAACTGGGAGCTGTTTAATACATCCTGTGAGTTTTAATGCATCCTGGGAGCTGTTTAATACATCCCGCGAGTTTTAATGCAACCTGGGAGCTGTTTAATACATCCTGTGAGTTTTAATGCATCCTGGGAGCTGTTTAATACATCCCGCGAGTTTTAATGCAACCTGGGAGCTGTTTAATACATCCTGTGAGTTTTAATGCATCCTGGGAGCTGTTTAATACATCCCGCGAGTTTTAATGCAACCTGGGAGCTGTTTAATACATCCTGTGAGTTTTAATGCATCCTGGGAGCTGTTTAATACATCCCGCGAGTTTTAATGCAACCTGGGAGCTGTTTAATACATCCTGTGAGTTTTAATGCATCCTGGGAGCTGTTTAATACATCCCGCGAGTTTTAATGCAACCTGGGAGCTGTTTAATACATCCTGTGAGTTTTAATGCATCCTGGGAGCTGTTTAATACATCCTGTGAGTTTTAATGCATCCTGGGAGCTGTTTAATACATCCCGCGAGTATTAATGCAACCTAGGAGCTGTTTAATACATCCCGCGAGTATTAATGCAACCTAGGAGCTGTTTAATACATCCCGCGAGTATTAATGCAACCTAGGAGCTGTTTAATACATCCCGCGAGTATTAATGCAACCTAGGAGCTGTTTAATACATCCCGCGAGTATTAATGCAACCTAGGAGCTGTTTAATACATCCCGCGAGTATTAATGCAACCTAGGAGCTGTTTAATACATCCCGCGAGTATTAATGCAACCTAGGAGCTGTTTAATACATCCCGCGAGTATTAATGCAACCTAGGAGCTGTTTAATACATCCCGCGAGTATTAATGCAACCTAGGAGCTGTTTAATACATCCTGTGAGTATTAATGCAACCTAGGAGCTGTTTAATACATCCTCTGTCATATGACTTATTGCCTATATTTGATTGGTTACAGTGATGTGTGAAGCACTTGCCTCCCACAGATCCGATAAATGTTACCCGTGCCCTCTGGTGAATGGAGACTATAGCACAAGGACCGGGGTATTACTGAGGGACACATATCAACCAGTGCTCAACCTACTCCGAGAAAACTTGGCAGAAAGTAACGAACCAACACCAGGTGGTGAGTATTACATGTTACCCGTGCCCTCTGGTGAATGGAGACTATAGCACAAGGACCGGGGTATTACTGAGGGACACATATCAACCAGTGCTCAACCTACTCCGAGAAAACTTGGCAGAAAGTAACGAACCAACACCAGGTGGTGAGTATTACAAGTTACCCGTGCCCTCTGGTGAATGGAGACTATAGCACAAGGACCGGGGTATTACTGAGGGACACATATCAACCTGTGCTCAACCAAGCAGAAAACTCGTGTTTTTCCCAGTAAATTTCCTCCGAACAAGGTTGGTTGTATTGGGGTCTTCTAGGTCCTCTTGTTTAGTTTTGCACTTTGCAAAAGCTGGAACAATTTATTACAACTTAACCCTTTCAACACCACAGACCTCTAAATTGGCTTACAAACAAGTGTAGATCCAGATGAGCCGGCTCGTGACGAGCCGTCTCATCAGGATCTGTACTTTTTTCAAATAATATAACTATTTTTAGAAAAAAATTACCCATTTTGATAAATGAACTGATCCAAATGTAATTTTGTTATTAATTTATTGGTCTAAAAATATCATGGACCAGCCCATGTCAGTTACTTGGTGTTGAATGGGTTAATGACCATGAAGAAAGTAAAATCCACTACTTGTACCATCCATAATTGCCTATAAGACGACCCCCCTACTTTGGCCCTGAAATCTATGGGTTTTGGCATGCACTTGCATATAAGACTGGTTGATAAAATGGACACCAGACCATGTATAAATTGCAAGTTTGACCAGTGCAGGTTGAAGAAATGTTCAGTTTTTAGCACTCACTTATAAGACGGGAAGCCACTTTGAGACTTTGTGGTGAAAAACTCGTCTTATAGGCGAGTATGTATGGTACATTCTTTACATATTCATTAACTACAAGTACACCCCACAAACATGTACACCCCACATACATGTACACCCCACATACATGTACACCCCACATACATGTACACCCCACTACATGTACACCCCACATACATGTACACCCCACATACATGTACACCCCACTACATGTACACCCCACTACATGTACACCCCACTACATGTACACCCCACTACATGTACACCCCACTACATGTACACCC
>CM026393.1:24382956-24404447 GCA_014843695.1 Archivesica marissinica
CCCACATACATGTACACCCCACATACATGTACACCCCACATACATGTACACCCCACTACATGTACACCCCACATACATGTACACCCCACATACATGTACACCCCACTACATGTACACCCCACTACATGTACACCCCACTACATGTACACCCCACTACATGTACACCCCACTACATGTACACCCCACCCACTACATGTACACCCCCACTACATGTACACCCCACTACATGTACACCCCACTACCACCCCACTACATGTACACCCCACTACATGTACATTTCACTGCACCAGGTTTACCGGCATCAGCTAATGAGATGGTTGCTGTGGTAATGAGGTTGGTGGTGACATCTAGTGCGTCTCTGCAGTGGTGCCGCACCAAGACGCACCAATACCTGGCCTCGATGGCAGTTGCCAACTTCCTGCTCATATCACAAACTGACCTAAAGGTAAGTTGTATTTATTTTATTCTTTCCATTCAATTCTAGAAGTTGTCAGTGATATAAAAATGATAATTTCAGTATTCGGAAAACAGTGAAATATCAGAATTTATTCTCCTTGCCCCTTACGCATATGGTTCCCGGCCACCTTCAATTCAAAATAGCATCAACATGACTGCTTTAGGACTCAAACCGTTAATGACATCAATTGTGTCATAATGTAAACACAAATTTCAACATCTATTTATTTAAAGTCTTCTCGGTTTTTAATATATTTTTATTCCGCAGTGTTTGAAGAATGACCACATGGTATATGATACATTCATTTTGATGAACCTAAAACAATGCTTATATAAAATAAATTAACACATTCATGATTTATTTCTACTAGATTTGTGCAAATCGTTTTTGAAAAGCAATTTCCATTAAAAATCAAGCATATCTTAAATTCCTTTTTTAGATGACAATAATGTGCATGTTTTTAAATTTTTATTAAAGAGTACATAAAGAAAAGTAATCAAATGTTTTTTATCCATAAAATACAGATACAAATGAGGAAATTTAACCCTTAAAATGAAAGGAATGTGCAAACAACATAGATCCTGATCAGCCGCGGGATTAAACTGCGTCTGATCAGAATCTACGTTGTTTTCTATTCAGCCAAGTGTTTTAGCTTCACTATCAGAATAGCAAACAGCATAGAGTCTGGTGAGATGGCACGTTCTGTGCACATTCTGTGCCATCTGATCTGGCTCTATGCTGTTTTCAAAAACTAATATACCTACTTGTTTGCAGCACAGTAATGATTCAGGACAATGCTCAGCATGAAATGAATGGGAATTTATTTAATTAATTTATTGTATGTCGGTAATTAGCTATAATGCTAATTTTATTTGTTTTTCTAAAACTCCGACAATAATTAATGTTTGAATTGTTGTTGTGAATTGAATTGTTAATTGTATTATTGATTTCAATTTCACTCGTGGACATTCATCTCTCAGTTTTCTAATTACTTGCTAGATTCTGGTAGACGAGGCTCGGAGTTCCTTGTACCAGGTCCAGATGGTCTCTAAGTCCTTGGCCCAGAAGAACGGGCCCGAGATGGTTGTCAACCTCAATCTCGTAGCCAATCAACTCGATGTTCTCCTTGACGGTTTGCAGGTACGTGATCATTATTTCATACATATATAGGGTATACACTTTATTTATTTTATATAAATTATTATTAAATCGCTCTCGTTGGTGCGGGTGAAAGCGTATATGTTGTCATTCATGTTTCATACACACTACAGTCTACATATGTTATGTCAAAGTCGGTTATGTCGATTTCTCCGGTTATATTGTCGATTATCTCGAAGTCGGATCAAAGTCCCGTTTCAGACACTATCATTTTACATATAACTGGATCTATTTATATCGAATTTCATGAAGTCAAACTTCGGTTATGTCGAAGTATTTTGGTCGGTCCGACGGCTGTAGACGGTATGCACAAAGCCATTATATGGACTGAAGCCGGGTTTCAAACGTGCACTGCTACAGCGGTGTCACCTACTGATAGCTAACCATACCATTGTACCACCACAACAAGCCAATGTAAATTAGTTGATACAGATTTATTTATATTAAATTGTTGGTGCTATTCTATTGTTTCATATTAAATTAAATATAATCACGTATATGATATAAATTTAACACTGCTACAACATTACATGGCCACCTCTATTAAGCTGCCAACCTGTATGTGTTATGCGGCCAGTCTGTGTTAAGCAGCCAACATGTATGTGTTATGCAGCCAATCTGTTTTAAGCAGCCAAACCTGTTTTAAGCAGCCAAACCTGTAGTAAGCAGCCAAACCTGTAGTAAGCAGCCAACCTGTAGTAAGCAGCCAACCTGTAGTAAGCAGCCAACCTGTAGTAAGCAGCCAACCTGTAGTAAGCAGCCAACCTGTAGTAAGCAGCCAACCTGTAGTAAGCAGCCAACCTGTAGTAAGCAGCCAACCTGTAGTAAGCAGCCAACCTGTAGTAAGCAGCCAACCTGTAGTAAGCAGCCAACCTGTAGTAAGCAGCCAACCTGTTTTAAGCAGCCAACCTGTAGTAAGCAGCCAACTTGTAGCAAACAGTTAATCTAAGCACTGCCAAGCCGCTACTTTCTGTCCCTCCCTTGACTGCCTGACTGACTGTGTTCAAGTTAAGTTTGAATGTATACATACAATTTCCTCTCGTTTACTTTCAGGGTCTTTCCAGCTTAATCATGAAGCAGTTCTCGATAAATTGTAAGAGTTCAGCCTTGGAATACTTCAAGGCCAATATGCCTGTTGGCAAGGTTTGGAAGAGAAAGCCAGATGCTGGTGAGTTCTTAGAAATCTCTCTTGAACCTGGTTATTATTATAATTTAATTACTGCATTACTACTAACCCCTCTTTTCTTGACCTCACGTAAGAAAAAATATCTATAAACATAAATTACACTAACTTTCAGTGATTTGTGCCCCCCATCGAACCCCACTTAATATATAAATGTCAGAACAATAATAAATCATATTCTAACACGACTCAGCTAATAACATAAAGACTAAAATCTACCTCGGGTTATTCTACGATATACCTATCTTGAACTATGCTGTGTGCGCACCATGTTTTGGCTATTCCATTTATTCAATGCGTGTAAAGTTTTATGAATGAAAGTCACGTGATGTTTGTAAAATACTACCGTGGGAATTCGCAGAAGTGAGCTATTTTTAGAATCAGATAATCTCTTGTCCGTCTTGTTTTTCTGTTAAGTAACGTTTCAGTTACTATTCTGTACAGTTTTATTTGACAAAATAAATAAAATGATTGATCAGTTACAACTTTTGTTCATTTATGCACTAGATTGATATTTTCCATAAAAAATAACGTCATCACCCCTTACTCGGGAGGAAATTTCGAAAGCCAAATGCAGCACTGCGTTTGAAGAAAATACTCCTTTGATTCTCGTCTAAAATTATTAGAAATAAGTCGTGTTAGAGTCGAAATAATAAGTATCAATCGTGGTATATCGCAGAATAACCCGAGTTTGAAGTTCTTATGCGTAGAAATATATCATGAAGGCCGACTTCTTAAATAACTATACCTTTCTTACGAAGCAAAAAAAAACAAAAACACTTTCAGTACCATAGCCCGAAGCTAAAAATAACTGAGGTGAACTTTCTAGAGTGATCCGGGTTCAGGCGAAGGTCTATACAAATGTATAAATAAGATCAAAACAAACAAGATTTTCTGTTTTTGTTACTTGCCAAATTCTAACTGGCGTGAGAACTGCATTCGCCTCAGTGTGGCTACGGATCTGACTTCAAAAAATAATTTTGGACAAGATTGGGCCGAGAATCTAGCCGTATACTGGTCTTACGTTATATGGCTGTTGTTGAGGGATTAACCATGGAAGAAAAGTATATAAATTAAGATATAAACAGTAATTTGGAAGTCAGAAAACTTGGTTGTTATAGAAAGGTGAGTGTTGTTAAGAGTGGTTTGGTACATATCCACGAGGTGAGTGTTGTTCAGACTGGTTTGGTACATATCCACAAGGTGAGTGTTGTTAAGAGTGGCTTGGTACATATCCACAAGGTGAGTGTTGTTAAGAGTGGCTTGGTACATATCCACGAGGTGAGTGTTGCTCAGTCTGGTTTGTTACATATCCACAAGGTGAGTGTTGTTCAGACTGGTTTGTTACATATCCACAAGGTGAGTGTTGTTCAGACTGGTTTGTTACATATCCACAAGGTGAGTGTTGTTCAGACTGGTTTGTTACATATCCACAAGGTGAGTGTTGTTCAGACAAGTTTGTTACATATCCACAAGGTGAGTGTTGTTCAGACTGGTTTGGTACATATCCACAAGGTGAGTGTTGTTCAGATTGGTTTGTTACATATCCACAAGGTGAGTGTTGTTCAGACTGGTTTGTTACATATCCACAAGGTGAGTGTTGTTCAGACTGGTATGGTACATATCCACGAGGTGAGTGTTGTTCAGACTGGTTTGTTACATATCCACAAGGTGAGTGTTGTTCAGACTGGTTTGGTACATATCCACAAGGTGAGTGTTGTTCAGATTGGTTTGGTACATATCCACGAGGTGAGTGTTGTTCAGACTGGTTTGGTACATATCCACGAGGTGAGTGTTGTTCAGACTGGTTTGGTACATATCCACAAGGTGAGTGTTGTTCAGACTGGTTTGGTACATATCCACAAGGTGAGTGTTGTTCAGATTGGTTTGTTACATATCCACAAGGTGAGTGTTGTTCAGACTGGTTTGTTACATATCCACAAGGTGAGTGTTGTTCAGACTGGTATGGTACATATCCACGAGGTGAGTGTTGTTCAGACTGGTTTGTTACATATCCACAAGGTGAGTGTTGTTCAGACTGGTTTGGTACATATCCACAAGGTGAGTGTTGTTCAGATTGGTTTGGTACATATCCACGAGGTGAGTGTTGTTCAGACTGGTTTGGTACATATCCACGAGGTGAGTGTTGTTCAGACTGGTTTGGTACATATCCACAAGGTGAGTGTTGTTCAGACTGGTTTGGTACATATCCACAAGGTGAGTGTTGTTCAGATTGGTTTGTTACATATCCACAAGGTGAGTGTTGTTCAGACTGGTTTGTTACATATCCACAAGGGGAGTGTTGTTCAGACTGGTTTGTTACATATCCACAAGGTGAGTGTTGTTCAGACTGGTTTGGTACATATCCACAAGGTGAGTGTTGTTCAGATTGGTTTGGTACATATCCACAAGGTGAGTGTTGTTCAGATTGGTTTGGTACATATCCACAAGGTGAGTGTTGTTCAGACTGGTATGGTACATATCCACAAGGTGAGTGTTGTTCAGACTGGTTTGTACATATCCACAAGTGAGTGTTGTTCAGACTGGTTTGGTACATATCCACAAGGTGAGTGTTGTTCAGACTGGTTTGGTACATATCCACAAGGTGAGTGTTGTTCAGACTGGTATGGTACATATCCACAAGGTGAGTGTTGTTCAGACTGGTTTGGTACATATCCACAAGGTGAGTGTTGTTCAGACTGGTTTGGTACATATCCAAGGTGAGTGTTGTTAGATGGTTTGGTACATATCCACAGGTGAGTGTTGTTCAGATGGTATGGTACATATCCACAAGGTGAGTGTTGTTCAGACTGGTTTGGTACATATCCACAAGGTGAGTGTTGTTAAGACTGGTTTGGTACATATCCACAAGGTGAGTGTTGTTAAGACTGGTATGGTACATATCCACAAGGTGAGTGTTGTTCAGACTGGTTTGGTACATATCCACAAGGTGAGTGTTGTTAAGACTGGTTTGGTACATATCCACAAGGTGAGTGTTGTTCAGACTGGTATGGTACATATCCACAAGGTGAGTGTTGTTCAGACTGGTTTGGTACATATCCACAAGGTGAGTGTTGTTAAGACTGGTTTGGTACATATCCACAAGGTGAGTGTTGTTCAGACTGGTATGGTACATATCCACAAGGTGAGTGTTGTTCAGACTGGTTTGGTACATATCCACAAGGTGAGTGTTGTTAAGACTGGTTTGGTACATATCCACAAGGTGAGTGTTGTTCAGACTGGTATGGTACAATCCACGAGGTGAGTGTTGTTCAGATTGGTTTGGTACATATCCACAAGGTGAGTGTTGTTCAGACTGATTTGGTACATATCCACAAGGTGAGTGTTGTTCTGACTGGTTTGGTACATATCCACAAGGTGAGTGTTGTTCAGACTGGTTTGGTACAATCCACGTTTTGTTTTAGAATCTCCGAAGGATCACAACGTTTACATCGAACATGCATTGGAAACTATCCTGGAGCCAGTATTGGAGGGTGTCGGCAAGTTGAAGCAGACGGTACAACTGAGCGTCATCTCCTTGGCAACAGAAGCCATTTGTCAGGCCTGGATGACCTTCATACTACATGAAAAAATAAAATTCAGGTAGTTACTTACTTATAGACTGTCCATTTACTTATAGACTGTCCATTTACTTATAGACCATCCATTTACTTATAGACCGTCCATTTACTTATAGACTGTCCATTTACTTATAGACCATCCATTTACTTGTAGACTGACTGCTTACTTGTAAACTGACTGCTTACTTGTAGACTGACTGCTTACTTGTAGACTGACTGCTTACTTGTAAACAGACTGCTTACTTGTAGACTGACTGCTTACTTGTAGACTGACTGCTTACTTGTAAACAGACTGCTTACTTGTAGACTGACTGCTTACTTGTAGACTGACTGCTTACTTGTAAACAGACTGCTTACTTGTAAACAGACTACTTACTAATATACAGACTGCTTACTTGTAGACTGACTGCTTACTTGTAAACTGACTGCTTACTTGTAGACTGACTGCTTACTTGTAGACTGACTGCTTACTTGTAAACAGACTGCTTACTTGTAGACTGACTGCTTACTTGTAGACTGACTGCTTACTTGTAAACCGACTGCTTACTTGTAGACCAACTGCTTCCTTGTAAACAGACTGCTTACTTGTAAACTGACTGCTTACTTGTAGACTGACTGCTTACTTGTAGACTGACTGTTTACTTGTAGACTGACTGCTTACTTGTAAACAGACTGCTTACTTGTAGACTGACTGCTTACTTGTAAACAGACTGCTTACTTGTAGACTGACTGCTTACTTGTAGACTGACTGCTTACTTGTAGACTGACTGCTTACTTGTAGACTGACTGCTTACTTGTAAACAGACTGCTTACTTGTAGACTGACTGCTTACTTGTAGACTGACTGCTTACTTGTAGACTGACTGCTTACTTGTAGACTGACTACTTACTAATATACTGACTGCTTACTTATAGACTGACTGTTTACTTTGTAGTTTGTCTGTTTACTTGTAGACACAATCAACATAAACTTCCTGTGTTTGTTTCAGTTACACGGGTGCGTGTCAGCTAGGTATGGATGTCAAGTACACGAAGGCGTGGTTATATCAGAGCATCGTCATGGAAGCGGTGCAACAGAGCATCCTAGATCTGCCCGTACTTAAAACTCTGAGCGGTATTGTGTTCATATTAATGAAACAACCCAGTAAACGATCTGCTAGTAAGTATATGTGGGCTTATCTCTGCAGTATATGTGATGTGTGTTGTATATGTGGGCTTATCTCTGCAGTATATGTGATGTGTGTTGTATATGTGGGCTTATCTCTGCAGTATCTGTGATGTGTGTTGTATATGTGGGCTTATCTCTGCAGTATATGTGGGCTTATCTCTGCAGTATATGTGCTGTGTGTTGTATATGTGGGCTTATCGCTGCAGTATATGTGCTGTGTGTTGTATATGTGATGTGTGTTGTATATGTGATGTGTGTTGTATATGTGCTGTATGTTGTATATGTGCTGTATGTTGTATATGTGATGTGTGTTGTATATGTGATGTGTGTTGTATATGTGGGCTTATATCTGCAGTATCTGTGCTGTGTGTTGTATATGTGAGCTTATCTCTGCAGTATCTGTGCTGTGTGTTGTATATGTGAGCTTATCTCTGCAGTATCTGTGCTGTGTGTTGTATATGTGATGTGTGTTGTATATGTGGGCTTATCTCTGCAGTATATGTGGGCTTATCTCTGCAGTATATGTGGGCTTATCTCTGCAGTATATGTGGGCTTATCTCTGCAGTATATGTGGGCTTATCTCTGCAGTATATGTGGGCTTATCTCTGCAGTATATGTGGGCTTATCTCTGCAGTATAGTGGGCTTATCTCTGCAGTATATGTGGGCTTATCTCTGCAGTATATGTGGGCTTATCTCTGCAGTATATGTGGGCTTATCTCTGCAGTATATGTGGGCTTATCTCTGCAGTATATGTGGGCTTATCTCTGTAGTATATGTGGGCTTATCTCTGCAGTATATGTGGGCTTATCTCTGCAGTATATGTGGGCTTATCTCTGCAGTATATGTGGGCTTATCTCTGTAGTATATGTGGGCTTATCTCTGCAGTATATGTGGGCTTATCTCTGCAGTATATGTGGGCTTATCTCTGTAGTATATGTGGGCTTATCTCTGCAGTATATGTGGGCTTATCTCTGCAGTATATGTGGGCTTATCTCTGCAGTATCTGTGCTGTGTGTTGTATATGTGGGCTTATCTCTGCAGTATCTGTGATGTGTGTTGTATATGTGGGCTTATCTCTGCAGTATCTGTGCTGTGTGTTGTATATGTGGGCTTATCTCTGCAGTATCTGTGCTGTGTGTTGTATATGTGGGCTTATCTGTGCAGTATATGTGCTGTGTGTTGTATCTGTGCCGTGTGTTGTATCTGTGGGCTTATCTCTGCAGTATATGTGCTGTGTGTTGTACATGTGGGCTTGCCATGATATATCTGCAGTATATGTTGGCTTGCCATGATATATCTGCAGTATATGTGGGCTTGCCATGATATATCTGCAGTATATGTGGGCTTGCCATGATATATATGCAGTATATGTGGGCTTGCCATGATATACCTGCAGTATATGTGGGCTTGCCATGATATATCTGCAGTATATGTGGGCTTGCCATGATATATCTGCAGTATCTGTGGGCTTGCCATGATATATCTGCAGTATCTGTGAGCTTGCCATGATATATCTGCAGTATATGTGGGCTTGCCATGATATATATGCAGTATATGTGGGCTTGCCATGATATATCTGCAGTATATGTTATGTTATGTTATGATTCGGGTTTTACGCCTGCATCAGCACCATTTTGGGCTATATCGCCGGCGGGCAGTTTACCTAACAACACCTTTCCTGGGCAGGCTCCAGCGGTTAACCAGTACTTGGGTGCACCAACCTCCGTAAGAAACTGCCAACTTTTTCATATAAATGAGACACGGCCTGAGCGGGGCTCGAACCCGTGACCATCAGTGATGATAGGTTACAGTGGTATACAAGTCAGCGACCTTAACCACTCGACCACGGAGGCGGACCTGCAGTATATGTGGGCTTGCCATGATATATCTGCAGTATATGTGGGCTTGCCATGATATATCTGCAGTATCTGTGGGCTTGCCATGATATATCTGCAGTATATGTGGGCTTGCCATGATATATCTGCAGTATCTGTGGGCTTGCCATGATATATCTGCAGTATATGTGGGCTTGCCATGATATATCTGCAGTATCTGTGGGCTTGCCATGATATATCTGCAGTATCTGTGGGCTTGCCATGATATATCTGCAGTATCTGTGGGCTTGCCATGATATATCTGCAGTATATGTGGGCTTGCCATGATATATCTGCAGTATATGTGGGCTTGCCATGATATATCTGCAGTATATGTGGGCTTGCCATGATATATCTGCAGTATCTGTGGCGTTTGCTTGAGATCTCATTTTGTGCTAGCTGGCTACAGCGACTCTCCAGCCATTTTGTGCTAGCTGGCTATGGCGACTCTCCAGCCATTTTGTGCTAGCTGGCTACGGCGACTCTAGCCATTTTGTGCTAGCTGGCTATGGCGACTCTCCAGCCATTTTGTGCTAGCTGGCTACGGCGACTCTAGCCATTTTGTGCTAGCTGGCTACGGCGACTCTAGCCATTTTATGCTAGCTGGCTATGGCGACTCTCCAGCCATTTTGTGCTAGCTGGCTACGGCGACTCTCCAGCCATTTTGTGCTAGCTGGCTACGACGACTCTCCAGCCATTTTGTGCTAGCTGGCTACGGCGACTCTCCAGCCATTTTGTGCTAGCTGGCTACGGCGACTCTAGCCATTTTGTGCTAGCTGGCTACGGCGACTCTAGCCATTTTATGCTTGCTGGCTACGGCGACTCTCCAGCCATTTTGTGCTAGCTGGCTATGGCGACTCTCCAGCCATTTTGTGCTAGCTGGCTACGATGACTCTCCAGCCATTTTGTGCTAGCTGGCTATGACGACTCTCCAGCCATTTTGTGCTAGCTGGCTACGACGACTCTCCAGCCATTTTGTGCTAGCTGGCAACGGCGACTCTCCAGCCATTTTGTGCTAGCTGGCTATGGCGACTCTAGCCATTTTGTGCTAGCTGGCTACGGCGACTCTAGCCATTTTATGCTAGCTGGCTACGGCGACTCTCCAGCCATTTTGTGCTAGCTGGCTACGGCGACTCCAGCCATTTTGTGCTAGCTGGCTACGACGACTCTCCAGCCATTTTGTGCTAGCTGGCTACGGCGACTCTCCAGCCATTTTGTGCTAGCTGGCTACAGCGACTAGCCATTTTGTGCTAGCTGGCTACGGCGACTCTAGCCATTTTATGCTAGCTGGCTACGGCGACTCTCCAGCCATTTTGTGCTAGCTGGCTACGGCGACTCTCCAGCCATTTTGTGCTAGCTGGCTATGACGACTCTCCAGCCATTTTGTGCTAGCTGGCTACGACGACTCTCCAGCCATTTTGTGCTAGCTGGCTACGGCGACTGTCCAGCCATTTTGTGCTAGCTGGCTACGGCTCTAGCTATTATTGATGGAGGAAGACATCTGGTGCCCCTCCGAGCAGTATTACAGGAACGGACAGGCACCCGGATAGAACCACCGACCTACCGAGTGCCAGCTGGATAGCCTCCTCACATGAAATAAGTCTGCAATAAAACATTGTTTAACGAGTCACGTCAAACTTGATGTCATTTTACTAGCATTTACGTGGTTTTGTGACATCATTTACACACTCTAAGAAATTAGAACTATTTTTGCACTTTTTAGATATTTTGCTCATGTTAGAATTGAAATAATATTTGTATTTGTGTTATTTATAGTCAAATAAAACATGGTGTGTCGTTCTGAGCGCTGGAATTAACCACCTAGGCCTGCGGGGTTAAGTCATACTCGTTAGAATTCTAAGCCATGTTTTAGTCGCCAATAAATCCGGAAAAACAAATATTAATCCTTAAGCTTACTGTCTATATAAGTAAAATTAATGTCAGTGCTATTGATTTTGGACATTCTCAAATGTATTTCTGTGTTTTGATATGGAGGTGATAGAATCGGGTGACATATAAAAAACCAGTTGAGTTTGCCACCACTGGTGGATTTTTTTCCCCACAGTTTCAAGACATGACATGTTTCAAGCAGTTGAAAGTCTAGTGTGCATTGTAATGCTACAACAATTGATATATAATTTGTATATATTTTCAGGTGAAGAGAGCTCTTTGGATTATATACAAGGAGAGAGATCAGTATACGAGTGTGAAGACAAGATAAGTCATGTGTCCAACCCGAATGAATGGCTGGCTCTCAGGGTGCAGGGTACCAGTCGTAGTTGGAGAGGAATATCATCTTGTCTAAATCCTGACCCTCAATAATCAAAGACTGGCTCTAAGTCATGCAGGGTACCATTCATAGTTGGAGAGGTTATCATCTTGTTTAAATCCTGACCCTCAATAATCAAAGACTGGCTCTAAGTCATGCAGGGTACCATTCATAGTTGGAGAGGTTATCATCTTGTCTAAATCCTGACCCTCAATAATCAAAAACAGGCTCTCAAGGGTGCAGGGTACCGGTCGTAGCTGGAGAGGTTATCATCTTGTCTAAATCCTGACCCTCAATAATCAAAGACTGGCTCTAAGTCATGCAGGGTACCATTCATAGTTGGAGAGGTTATCATCTTGTTTAAATCCTGACCCTCAATAATCAAAGACTGGCTCTAAGTCATGCAGGGTACCGGTCATAGTTGGAGAGGTTATCATCTTGTCTAAATCCTGACCCTCAATAATCAAAAACAGGCTCTCAAGGGTGCAGGGTACCGGTCGTAGCTGGAGAGGTTATCATCTTCTCTAAATCCTGACCCTCAATAATCAAAGACTGGCTCTAAGTCATGCAGGGTACCGGTCATAGTTGGAGAGGTTATCATCTTGTCAAATCCTGACCCTCAATAATCAAACACTGGCTCTAAGTCATGCAGGGTACCGGTCGTAGCTGGAGAGGAATATTGTCTTGCCTAAACCCTGATCCTCCATAATCTAAGACTCTCCGGGTACAGTGTTATTTAGTCTGTTTGGCTGCGCAGCTATATCCTAGTTTTACAGACCAGAATGAACGTCGGGACAAGCAATGTTGTCGCATTTGTCCATTTATCTCATACACAGGATCAGATTTAGCTTAGCTTTTTTATTCAATTGAAATCACCAACAGTTTCATTTAATTATTATTAATAATCTTCATCCATGTACTTATGTATCATATTTGTGAACCATAACTACAGACAGACCTATCCTGGATCCTGTCTAGAATGTGCAAGGTTCCCCCACCATAAACTTTAGGGTGTGAGTGGTGATGTTTACAAGGTCATGAATTTGGAGGGGTGTCACTATCACTCTGTTTTCTTTGCTGCTGATTGTTTCCCATGTGTTGTGAATCATTATTTATTGAAATTCCAAGAGAAAACAGAACAAAACTAGACTCTTGATTATATCTCGGTCTACAGTTTATCTTTTTGTGTGTGTGTGTTTGTTTTACGTTTATTTATCGTCGCTACCGGTTGCCCATATGAGCGACGCCTCCTGAAGAGATTAGTCATTTTGGATTTTTTGGAGGATAGTGCAATGATACAGACAGAGACCCATTCCAGAATCTCCTCTTGTTCTTTTATGTGCACGGTGTAAAGCATCGACACGTGACCTTGGTTTAAGGTCCCATCTGAAAGACTGTTAATTTGATTAGGGACAGATGGGGGGATCGAACATGTGATCCCTGAATTCCCAGTCCATCGTGTTAACCACTGGACTACGTATCCGTCTGTTACAATTTTCTACGCTAACCTGCAGTTTATATAATCCGGCCTATATTTTACATATCCCAGCCTGGTCTAGAGGTTATTTTTTTTTAGTTTATACAAATTTATTTTAGCTCGATTGCGAAACAAGTTATTTCAACTTATATAAATCACTCTCGAGACCTCATTCCTGATGGAATCCATCATCTAGAGGTTATATATCCCAGCCTGGCCTAGAGTTTATATATCCCAGCCTGGCCTAGAGTTTATATATCCCAGCCTGGCCTAGAGTTTATATAGCCCAGCCTGGCCTAGAGTTTATATATCCCAGCCTGGTCTAGAGTTTATATAGCCCAGCCTGGCCTAGAGTTTATATAGCCCAGCCTGGCCTAGAGTTTATATATCCCAGCCTGGCCTAGAGTTTATATATCCCAGCCTGGCCTAGAGTTTATATATCCCAGCCTGGCCTAGAGTATATATCCCAGCCTGGCCTACAGTTTATATATCCCAGCCTGGCCTAGAGTTTATATAGCCCAGCCTGGCCTAGAGTTTATATATCCCAGCCTGGCCTAGAGTTTATATAGCCCAGCCTGGCCTAGAGTTTATATATCCCAGCCTGGCCTAGAGTTTATATAGCCCAGCCTGGCCTAGAGTTTATATAGCCCAGTCTGGCCTAGAGTTTATATATCCCAGCCTGGCCTAGAGTTTATATAGCCCAGCCTGGCCTAGAGTTTATATATCCCAGCCTGGCCTAGAGTTTATATAGCCCAGCCTGGCCTAGAGTTTATATATCCCAGCCTGGCCTAGAGTTTATATATCCCAGCCTGGCCTAGAGTTTATATATCCCAGCCTGGCCTAGAGTTTATATATCCCAGCCTGGCCTAGAGTTTATATATCCCAGCCTGGCCTAGAGTTTATATAGCTCAGCCTGGCCTAGAGTTTATATATCCCAGCCTGGCCTAGAATTTACATATCCCAGCCTGGCCTAGAGTTTATATATCCCAGCCTGGCCTAGAGTTTATATATCCCAGCCTGGCCTAGAGTTTATATATCCCAGCCTGGCCTAGAGTTTATATAGCCCAGCCTGGCCTAGAGTTTTATATATCCCAGCCTGGTCTAGAGTTTATATAGCCCAGCCTGGCCTAGAGTTTATATAGCCCAGCCTGGCCTAGAGTTTATATATCCCAGCCTGGCCTAGAGTTTATATATCCCAGCCTGGCCTAGAGTTTATATATCCCAGCCTGGCCTAGAGTTTATATAGCCCAGCCTGGCCTAGAGTTTATATAGCCCAGCCTGGCCTAGAGTTTATATAGCCCAGCCTGGCCTAGAGTTTATATAGCCCAGCCTGGCCTAGAGTTTAGAGTTTATATAGCCCAGCCTGGCCTAGAGTTTATATATCCCAGCCTGGCCTAGAGTTTATATATCCCAGCCTGGCCTAGAGTTTATATAGCCCAGCCTGGCCTAGAGTTTATATAGCCCAGCCTGGCCTAGAGTTTATATATCCCAGCCTGGCCTAGAGTTTATATATCCCAGCCTGGCCTAGAGTTTATATATCCCAGCCTGGCCTAGAGTTTATATATCCCAGCCTGGCCTAGAGTTTATATATCCCAGCCTGGCCTAGAGTTTATATAGCCCAGCCTACTGTTTGTATAACCCGGCCTACATATACACATGCTATTTCCTTCAAGGAATTACAGTTAAACCTGTGTTAGTGGTCACTTCTATTAAACAGCCAACCTGTATTAAGCAGCCAGTTTCCAGATTTCCAATATGCTGTTTTATTATACATTTGACCTCTATTAGACAGCCACCTGTGCTAAGTGGCTACTTTCGGAGATTCCGTTGGCTGGCTGCTTAAGACAGGTTTGACTGTATATTCGGTAATCAGACATTTCCTTCAGGAACTAAGTCTGTGGTATTTGTCATGAAAACTGGGCCAGTAGAAAGCATTGTACTTACTCATTTTTTTATCAAACTTATTATTTCTTACCAGAAATGTACTAGTCCTTGCCAGTGTGGTGGTAGTTATTTCAATATATAATATTTATTGCATGCTTCCTAAACAATAGCAAGGTTAACATGTACTATGTATATAATGCTTGCTCCCTTAATGCCAATATGGTTATTAGCATTATATTTAATGCTTACTCACTAAACAATAGCAAGGTTATCATGTACTATCTATAATGTTAGTTTCCTTAATGAGAGCAAGGTTAACAATGCATTCTTCCTAAGCGACAGCAAGGTTAACAATGCTTGCTTCCTAAGCAACAGCAAGGTTAACAATGCATTCTTCCTAAGCGACAGCAAGGTTAACAATGCTTGCTTCCTAAGCAACAGCAAGGTTAACAATGCATTCTTCCTAAGCGACAGCAAGGTTAACAATGCTTGCTTCCTAAGCAACAGCAAGGTTAACAATGCATTCTTCCTAAGCGACAGCAAGGTTAACAATGCTTGCTTCCTAAGCAACAGCAAGGTTAACAATGCATTCTTCCTAAGCGACAGCAAGGTTAACAATGCTTGCTTCCTAAGCAACAGCAAGGTTAACAATGCATTCTTCCTAAGCGACAGCAAGGTTAACAATGCTTGCTTCCTAAGCAACAGCAAGGTTAACAATGCATTCTTCCTAAGTGACAGCAAGGTTAACAATGCATTCTTCCTAAGCGACAGCAAGGTTAACAATGCATTCTTCCTAAGTGACAGCAAGGTTAACAATGCATTCTTCCTAAGTGACAGCAAGGTTAACAATGCATTCTTCCTAAGCGACAGCAAGGTTAACAATGCTTGCTTCCTAAGCAACAGCAAGGTTAACAATGCATTCTTCCTAAGCGACAGCAAGGTTAACATATAATATATATAGTGCTGAATGACAGCAAGGTTAACATATAATATATATATATAGTGCTGAATGATATAATCTGTGATCGTTACATATTTATTCTAGTGTGTTTAGGATTACAATGATATTCTATATGTTATTTATGTTAATGACCTTTAGTAAGTTATTAAACTACATTAAAAACTCTGAGAGTATATTTGTTATATTTATTCTTTTAGATGTCTGGTTATAACCCTTTCCTAATTGAAAGCACTTCTTCTCAACGTCATTATCAACACCACATACACAGTAGTCAAACATACATGTACATAGTGAATGTAGGAATAATACATTCGGCTGTCCGAGCACGCTCGCTTCTCACCAATGCAACCCAGGTTCGATCCTTGGACCGAGAGGTAAGTGAGATGGTACGGTGGTCGCCAGATCGGACAGGTGGGTTTTCGCTGAGTACTCCTGTTTCCTCACACACGAATGACCACATATACACTTTCATCCGCACCAACGAGAGTGATTAATATAAGTTGTTAAAACTTGCTTTACAATCGTTGTAAAATAAATAAAGCTTGTTTTTTTAAAAATAATATAGTGGATATGTCACTCCTTAAACATTCATTACAGCCTTATCTGTAGTCCAGTGGTAACACGCTGTACTGGTAATCCAAGGAACACAGGTTCGATCCTCCGTATGTTAGTGTTCTACCGAGGGGTAGTACAAACACCTGGACACATTGACCTATGATTGTGTTCTACCGAGGGGTAGTACAAACTCCTGTACACATTGACCTATGATTGTGTTCTAACGAGGGGTAGTACAAACTCCTGTACACATTGACCTATGATTGTGTTCTACCAAGGGGTAGTACAGACTACTGTACACATTGACCTATGATTGTGTTCTACCTAGGGGTAGTACAAACACCTGGACACATTGACCTATGATTGTGTTCGACCGAGGGGTAGTACAAACACCTGGACACATTGACCTATGATTGTGTTCTACCGAGGGGTAGTACAAACTCCTGTACACATTGACCTATGATTGTGTTCGACCGAAGGGTAGTACAAACACCTGGACACATTGACCTATGATTGTGTTCGACCGAGGGGTAGTACAAACACCTGGACACATTGACCTATGATTGTGTTCTACCGAGGGGTAGTACAGACTCCTGTACACATTGACCTATGATTGTGTTCAACCGAGGGGTAGTACAAACTCCTGTACACTTTTGACCAATGTTAGTGTTCTACCGAGGGGTAGTACATGTACAAACTACTGTCCACATTGACCTATGATAGTGTTCTACCGAGGGGTAGTACAAACTCCTGTACACATTGACCTATGATAGTGTTCGACCGAGGGGTAGTACAAACCACCTTACACATTGACCTATGTTAGTGTTCTACCGAGGGGTAGTACAAACTCCTGTACACATTGACCTATGATTGTGTTCGACCGAGGGGTAGTACAAACTCCTGTACACATTGACCTATGATAGTGTTCGACCGAGGGGTAGTACAAACTCCTGTACACATTGACCTATGATAGTGTTCTACTGAGGGTAGTACAAACTCCTGTACACATTGACCTATGTTAGTGTTCTACCGAGGGGTAGTACAAACTCCTGTAAATATTGACCAATGTTAGTGTTCTACCGAGGGGTAGTACAAACACCTGGACACATTGACCTATGATTGTGTTCTACCGTGGGGTAGTACAAACTCCTGTACACATTGACCTATGATTGTGTTCTACCGAGGGGTAGTACAAACTCCTGTACACATTGACCTATGATTGTGTTCTACCAAGGGGTAGTACAGACTACTGTACACATTGACCTATGATTGTGTTCTACTGAGGGGTAGTACAAACACCTGGACACATTGACCTATGATTGTGTTCGACCGAGGGGTAGTACAAACACCTGGACACATTGACCTATGATTGTGTTCTACCGAGGGGTAGTACAAACTCCTGTACACATTGACCTATGATTGTGTTCGACCGAGGGGTAGTACAAACACCTGGACATATTGATCTATGATTGTGTTCGACCGAGGGGTAGTACAAACACCTGGACACATTGACCTATGATTGTGTTCTACCGAGGGGTAGTACAGACTACTGTACACATTGACCTATGATTGTGTTCTACCGAGGGGTAGTACAGACTCCTGTACACATTGACCTATGATTGTGTTCGACCGAGGGGTAATACAAACTCCTGTACACTTTTGACCAATGTTAGTGTTCTACCGAGGGGTAGAACATGTACAAACTACTGTCCACATTGACCTATGATAGTGTTCTACCGAGGGATAGTACAAACTCCTGTACACATTGACCTATGATAGTGTTCGACCGAGGGGTAGTACAAACCACCTTACACATTGACCTATGTTAGTGTTCTACCGAAAGGTAGTACAAACTCCTGTACACATTGACCTATGATTGTGTTCAACCGAGGGGTAGTACAAACTCCTGTACACATTGACTTATGATTGTGTTCTACCGAGGGGTAGTACAAACTCCTGTACACATTGACCTATGATTGTGTTCGACCGAGGGGTAGTACAAACTCCTGTACACATTGACCTATGATAGTGTTCGACCGAGGGGTAGTACAAACTCCTGTACAGTGTTCTACTGAGGGTAGTACAAACTCCTGTACACATTGACCTATGTTAGTGTTCTACCGAGGGGTAGTACAAACTCCTGTAAATATTGACCAATGTTAGTGTTCTACCGAGGGGTAGTACAAACTCCTGTACACATTGACCTATGTTAGTGTTCGACCGAGGGGTAGTACAAACTCCTGTACACATTGACCTATGTTAGTGTTCGACCGAGGGGTAGTACAAACTCCTGTACACATTGACCTATGATTGTGTTCTACCGAGGGGTAGTACAAACTCCTGTACACATTGACCTATGATTGTGTTCGACCGAGGGGTAGTACAAACTCATGTACACATTGACTTATGATTGTGTTCTACCGAGGGGTAGTACAAACTCCTGTACACATTGACCTATGATAGTGTTCTACCAAGGGGTAGTACAAACTCCTGTACACATTGACCTATGACTGTGTTCGACCGAGGGGTAGTACAAACTCCTGTACACATTGACCTATGATAGTGTTCTACCGAGGGGTAGTACAAACTCCTGTACACGTTGACTTATGATTGTGTTCTACCTAGGGGTAGTACACACTCCTGTACAATTTTGACCAATGTTAGTGTTCTACCGAGGGGTAGTACATGTACAAACTACTGTCCACATTGACCTATGATAGTGTTCTACCGAGTGGTAGTACAAACTCCTGTACACATTGACCTATGATTGTGTTCTACCGAGGGGTAGTACAAACTACTGTACACGTTGACTTATGATTGTGTTCTACCTAGGGGTAGTACACACTCCTGTACAATTTTGACCAATGTTAGTGTTCTACCGAGGGGTAGTACATGTACAAACTACTGTCCACATTGACCTATGATAGTGTTCTACCGAGTGGTAGTACAAACTCCTGTACACATTGACCTATGATTGTGTTCTACCGAGGGGTAGTACAAACTCCTGTACACATTGACCTATGATTTTGTTCGACCGAGGGGTAGTACAAACTCCTGTACACGTTGACTTATGATTGTGTTCTACCTAGGGGTAGTACACACTCCTGTACACTTTTGACCAATGTTAGTGTTCTACCGAGGGGTAGTACATGTACAAACTACTGTCCACATTGACCTATGATAGTGTTCTACCGAGGGGTAGTACAAACCACTGTACACATTGACCTATGAGAGTGTTCTACCGAGGGGTAGTACAAACTCCTGTACACATTGACCTATGATAGTGTTCGACCGAGGGGTAGTACAAACTCCTGTACACATTGACCTATGATAGTGTTCTACTGAGGGGTAGTACAAACTCCTGTACACATTGACCTATGATTGTGTTCGACCGAGGGGTAGTACAAACTCCTGTACACATTGACCTATGATAGTGTTCGACCGAGGGGTAGTACAAACTCCTGTACACATTGACCTATGATAGTGTTCTACCGAGGGGTAGTACAAACTCCTGTACACATTGACCTATGTTAGTGTTCTACCGAGGGGTAGTACAAACTCCTGTACACATTGACCTATGTTAGTGTTCTACCGAGGGGTAGTACAAACTCCTGTACACATTGACCTATGATTGTGTTCTACCGAGGGGTAGTACAAACTCCTGTACACATTGACCTATGATAGTGTTCTACCGAGGGGTAGTACAAACTCCTGTACACATTGACCTATGATTGTGTTCTACCGAGGGGTAGTACAGACTACTGTACACATTGACCTATGATTGTGTTCTACCGAGGGGTAGTACAAACTCCTGTACACATTGACCTATGATTGTGTTCGACCGAGGGGTAGTACAAACACCTGGACACATTGACCTATGATTGTGTTCTACCGAGGGGTAGTACAAACTCCTGTACACATTGACCTATGATTGTGTTCGACCGAGGGGTAGTACAAACACCTGGACATATTGATCTATGATTGTGTTCGACCGAGGGGTAGTACAAACACCTGGACACATTGACCTATGATTGTGTTCTACCGAGGGGTAGTACAGACTACTGTACACATTGACCTATGATTGTGTTCTACCGAGGGGTAGTACAGACTCCTGTACACATTGACCTATGATTGTGTTCGACCGAGGGGTAGTACAAACTCCTGTACACTTTGACCAATGTTAGTGTTCTACCGAGGGGTAGATGTACAAACTACTGTCCACATTGACCTATGATAGTGTTCTACCGAGGGGTAGTACAAACTCCTGTACACATTGACCTATGATAGTGTTCGACCGAGGGGTAGTACAAACTCCTGTACACATTGACCTATGATTGTGTTCTACCGAGGGGTAGTACAAACTCCTGTACACATTGACCTATGATAGTGTTCTACCGAGGGGTAGTACAAACTCCTGTACACATTGACCTATGATTGTGTTCTACCGAGGGGTAGTACAAACTCCTGTACACATTGACCTATGATAGTGTTCTACCGAGGGGTAGTACAAACTCCTGTACACATTGACCTATGATAGTGTTCTACCGAGGGGTAGTACAAACTCCTGTACACATTGACCTATGATAGTGTTCTACCGAGGGGTAGTACAAACTCCTGTACACATTGACCTATGTTAGTGTTCTACCGAGGGGTAGTACATGTACAAACTACTGTCCACATTGACCTATGATAGTGTTCTACCGAGGGGTAGTACAAACTCCTGTACACATTGACCTATGTTAGTGTTCTACCGAGGGGTAGTACAAACTCCTGTACACATTGACCTATGTTTGTGTTCTACCGAGGGGTAGTACAAACTCCTGTACACATTGACCTATGATAGTGTTCTACCGAGGGGTAGTACAAACTCCTGTACACATTGACCTATGATTGTGTTCGACCGAGGGGTAGTACAAACTCCTGT
>CM026393.1:24405447-24422812 GCA_014843695.1 Archivesica marissinica
TATTTGAATGATATATGCTATTTAAAGCTGGCGTATTTGAATGATATATGCTATTTAAAGCTGGCGTATTTGAATGATATATGCTATTTAAAGCTGGCGTATTTGAATGATATATGCTATTTAAAGCTGGCGTATTTGAATGATATATGCTATTTAAAGCTGGTGTATTTGAATGATATATGCTATTTAAAGCTGGCGTATTTGAATGATATATGCTATTTAAAGCTGGTGTATTTGAATGATATATGCTATTTAAAGCTGGTGTATTTGAATGATATATGCTATTTAAAGCTGGTGTATTTGAATGATATATGCTATTTAAAGCTGGTGTATTTGAATGATATATGCTATTTAAAGCTGGTGTATTTGAATGATATATGCTATTTAAAGCTGGTGTATTTGAATGATATATGCTATTTAAAGCTGGTGTATTTGAATGATATATGCTATTTAAAGCTGGCGTATTTGAATGATATATGCTATTTAAAGCTGGCAAGAATGCAGATGAATGATGGTTAAACTTTTACGTCCAGCTGTCTGTTCACATACCTTGAGAAGAACTCTCTTGGCGTGCTCAGGCGGTTTCACGTCCCATGCCTCGGCCATGTGGGTCAGGATTAAGTTTGTAATTCTTCTGTGTGCAGTCATATCCCAATGTACACCATCACCTGATTTTACAAATAATTTTTTAATATACTTTTTTTACCAAAATTCAAAGTGAGAACTTGAAATAAGCTTGCAGAGTATTCTTTGATCATGAATTTAACTTCTATATCTGCAAATCTAAAAGTGAGGAAATAACACTAAAGATATGAAGTACAGTGAAATCTGTGATCGGTCACCTCAATTAAGCAGTACAAGTCTCGCTGACGATTTCAAAATCCTCGCGGATGCGACTTCCAGGGTCAACAAATGTCTGTTCACTCTAGAACACAGATCGTTACCCCACCATGGATATTATGATATTACGACCACAGAAAAGAATATTATCGCCGTATCGGTGCCCCCAAGCTGTTTCCTCACTAAACCTTCCTTGTTATCAAAAGATAGGATAAATAGAATATTAGGTTACTGTCTCATAAATTTCAAATTATTAGACTCGTCTCCGAAAAAATACAAGATTCGGCAGAGCCTCGCCTATTTTCTCCAACTCGCCTAATAAACAAAAACTTATAACACAGTAACCTAATATTCTCTATATATATGTATATGGTGTCCATACGATATTTATGCATATGACAAGAACACCGGTATATTAAAAATACTGTATATATACATCTAGGATAACAAACAACAGTTACCTGCCCTTCTTTGAAGCTGATGTCGGAGGTAGTAGTGTAGATCTAGTGAGTTGTAACCATACTGAACTGCTAGCTGAAATAAACAATCACAGAAAATAAACAATCAGAGAATGTGATCCAAATACTCCTGTCATGTCCAGTGTCAAACTGTGTGCTGAAATAAACAATCACAGAATGTGATCCAAATACTCCTGTCATGTCCAGTGTCAAACTGTGTGCTGAAATAAACAGTCACAGAATGTGATGCAAATACTCCTCATGTCCAGTGTCAAACTGCGTGCTGAAATAAACAATCACAGAATGTGATCCAAATACTCCTGTCATGTCCAGTGTCAAACTGCGTGCTGAAATAAACAATCACAGAATGTGATCCAAATACTCCTGTCATGTCCAGTGTCAAACTGCGTGCTGAAATAAACAATCACAGAATGTGATCCAAATACTCCTGTCATGTCCAGTGTCAAACTGCGTGCTGAAATAAACAATCACAGAAATACTCCTGTCATGTCCAGTGTCAAACTGCGTGCTGAAATAAACAATCACAGAAATACTCCTGTCATGTCCAGTGTCAAACTGCGTGCTGAAATAAACAATCACAGAAATACTCCTGTCATGTCCAGTGTCAAACTGCGTACTGAAATAAACATTCACAGAATGTGATCCAAATACTCCTGTCATGTCCAGTGTCAAACTGCTTGCTGAAATAAACAATCACAGAAATACTCCTGTCATGTCCAGTGTCAAACTGCGTGCTGAAATAAACAATCACAGAATGTGATCCAAATACTCCTGTCATGTCCAGTGTCAAACTGCGTGCTGAAATAAACAATCACAGAATGTGATCCAAATACTCCTGTCATGTCCAGTGTCAAACTGCGTGCTGAAATAAACAATCACAGAAATACTCCTGTCATGTCCAGTGTCAAACTGCGTGCTGAAATAAACAATCACAGAAATACTCCTGTCATGTCCAGTGTCAAACTGCGTGCTGAAATAAACAATCACAGAAATACTCCTGTCATGTCCAGTGTCAAACTGCGTGCTGAAATAAACAATCACAGAAATACTCCTGTCATGTCCAGTGTCAAACTGCGTGCTGAAATAAACAATCAGAGAATGTGATCCAAATACTCCTGTCATGTCCAGTGTCAAACTGCGTGCTGAAATAAACAATCACAGAAATACTCCTGTCATGTCCAGTGTCAAACTGCGTGCTGAAATAAACAATCACAGAATGTGATCCAAATACTCCTGTCATGTCCAGTGTCAAACTGCGTGCTGAAATAAACAATCACAGAATGTGATCCAAATACTCCTGTCATGTCCAGTGTCAAACTGCGTGCTGAAATAAACAATCACAGAATGTGATCCAAATACTCCTGTCATGTCCAGTGTCAAACTGCGTGCTGAAATAAACAATCACAGAAATACTCCTGTCATGTCCAGTGTCAAACTGCGTGCTGAAATAAACAATCACAGAATGTGATCCAAATACTCCTGTCATGTCCAGTGTCAAACTGCGTGCTGAAATAAACAATCACAGAATGTGATCCAAATACTCCTGTCATGTCCAGTGTCAATCTGCGTGCTGAAATAAACAATCACAGAAATACTCCTGTCATGTCCAGTGTCAAACTGCGTGCTGAAATAAACAATCAGAGAATGTGATCCAAATACTCCTGTCATGTCCGGTGTCAAACTGCGTGCTGAAATAAACAATCACAGAATGTGATCCAAATACTCCTGTCATGTCCAGTGTCAAACTGCGTGCTGAAATAAACAATCACAGAAATACTCCTGTCATGTCCAGTGTCAAACTGCGTGCTGAAATAAACAATCACAGAATGTGATCCAAATACTCCTGTCATGTCCAGTGTCAAACTGCGTGCTGAAATAAACAATCACAGAATGTGATCCAAATACTCCTGTCATGTCCAGTGTCAATCTGCGTGCTGAAATAAACAATCACAGAAATACTCCTGTCATGTCCAGTGTCAAACTGCGTGCTGAAATAAACAATCAGAGAATGTGATCCAAATACTCCTGTCATGTCCGGTGTCAAACTGCGTGCTGAAATAAACAATCACAGAATGTGATCCAAATACTCCTGTCATGTCCAGTGTCAAACTGCGTGCTGAAATAAACAATTACAGAAATACTCCTGTCATGTCCAGTGTCAAACTGCGTGCTGAAATAAACAATCACAGAATGTGATCCAAATACTCCTGTCATGTCCAGTGTCAAACTGCGTGCTGAAATAAACAATCACAGAAATACTCCTGTCATGTCCAGTGTCAAACTGCGTGCTGAAATAAACAATCAGAGAATGTGATCCAAATACTCCTGTCATGTCCAGTGTCAAACTGCGTGCTGAAATAAACAATCACAGAATGTGATCCAAATACTCCTGTCATGTCCAGTGTCAAACTGCGTGCTGAAATAAACAATTACAGAAATACTCCTGTCATGTCCAGTGTCAAACTGCGTGCTGAAATAAACAATCACAGAATGTGATCCAAATACTCCTGTCATGTCCAGTGTCAAACTGCGTGCTGAAATAAACAATCACAGAAATACTCCTGTCATGTCCAGTGTCAAACTGCGTGCTGAAATAAACAATCACAGAAATACTCCTGTCATGTCCAGTGTCAAACTGCGTGCTGAAATAAACAATCACAGAAATACTCCTGTCATGTCCAGTGTCAAACTGCGTGCTGAAATAAACAATCACAGAATGTGATCCAAATACTCCTGTCATGTCCAGTGTCAAACTGCGTGCTGAAATAAACAATCACAGAAATACTCCTGTCATGTCCAGTGTCAAACTGCTAGCTGAAATAAACAATCACAGAATGTGATCCAAATACTCCTGTCATGTCCAGTGTCAAACTGCGTGCTGAAATAAACAATCACAGAATGTGATCCAAATACTCCTGTCATATCCAGTGTCAAACTGCTTGCTGAAATAAACAATCACAGAATGTGATCCAAATACTCCTGTCATGTCCAGTGTCAAACTGCATGCTGAAATAAACAATCACAAAAAAATAATCCTACCATGTTCAGAGTCAAACTATTTCAACTGGCTTAAAAGATATTATGAACATAGAAGTTAGCTTCTAAGATATCCCACCTAAAGGTTGCCTTACCTTATAAACATAGAAGTTAGCTTCTAAGATTTCCCGACAAGTTGCCATACCTTATAAACATAGAAGTTAGCATCTAAGATGTCCCGACAAGTTGCCATACCTTATGAACATAGAGGTTAGCTTCTAAGATGTCCCGACAAGTTGCCATACCTTATGAACATAGAAGTTAGCTTCTAAGATATCCCACCTGAAGGTTGCTTTACCGTATGAACATAGAAGTTAGCTTCTAAGTTATCACACCAGGTTGCCATACCTTATGAACATAGAAGTTAGCTTCTAAGATATCACACCAGGTTGCCATACCTTATGAACATAGAAGTTAGCTTCTAAGATTTCCAACCAGGTTGCCTTACCTTATGAACATAGAAGTTAGCTTCTAAGATGTCCCGACAAGTTGCCATACCTTATGAACATAGAAGTTAGCTTCTAAGATGTCCCGACAAGTTGCCCTACCTTATGAACATAGAAGTTAGCTTTTAAGATGTCCCGACAAGTTGCCATACCTTATGAACATAGAAGTTAGCTTCTAAGATGTCCAGCCTCAAACTAACATTGAGATGTTCTACTTCTGGTATAAGTACACCACCTCTGGCCATCTTTGATATGGGCAGGGTCATGTTCCAGATGACTAGGCACGACTTGGGTAGCTCCGCCTTGAACCGCTTGAACAGTGTGTCAAGGTTTCTCTTGTACTGATCCACTGAGGAACCTCCATACCTAAACATTACAAAGATTTGTATGTTTGTTTTTTGGGTTTAACAAACATTCCCCTCCAAACAGTATTGCAGGCACTGACTGGCACCTGGGTAGAACCACTGACCTTCCACAAGACAGTTGGATAACTTCCTCACTTGAAAGAATTTTTTGACATTGGGATTCTAACCTACAGCGGTGAGTGAGGGGCAAGTGATTTGAAGTAACTGACCGTAACCACAGAGACCCCCCCACCCCTCCCACATTACAAAGATATTCACACCACCATACATTTAACCTTTAGCATGATGTAGGCTGCCGATTGGACTATTTGAATGAACTGTCAAGCCCTACTTTCTAGGAAAAGTAAGAACAATATCACATTTGTCATTTCGCCTACAGCGTGCTAAAAGGTTAAATATCTCAATGCTTTCCTCACAAGTTTAACAGTGGATGCGTGTTAGCTTCAGGTGCGAAAGGTCCAGAGTTCGAGCCCCACTGGAGCCGTTACGATTGTGCCCTTAGGCAAGGCATTTAAATTCCACGCTGCCTCTTCTCTCTCCCTCGTGGCGATGGATTCCATCAGGAATGAGGTCTCGAGAGTGATTTATATAAGTTGAAATAACTTGTTTTGCAATCGAGCTAAAATAAATTTGTATAAACTACAAGTTTAACTAAAACACAAATGCAGAATCCTAACAGGTGCTCTCACCATGACAATTAAGCAATTCCCAACAGGTGCTCTCACCATGACAATTAAGCAATTCCCAACAGGTGCTCTCACCATGACAATTAAGCAATTCCCAACAGGTGCTCTCACCATGACAATTAAGCAATTCCCAACAGGTGCTCTCACCATGACAATTAAGCAATTCCCATCTACTTGTGACCACAAACCTCCATAAAATCTTCCAGATCATTGTAGGCTTATTGAGTCCGCATGCAACTACTCACCAAGATACATCGACTAGTCACTACAAAGCCTCTTACAAATGTTCACGAAGTTAGGGTCACCCAGGCCTGGAGGTTATAAAACTTTTCTCCAATCTCAAAACTCGGTCTCAATCGTCTGATTGGTTCAGCCGACAATAACACTCAGAATCAACCAATCAGATCACTTGAGCATGAGTTTGAGATCTGAGAAAAGTTTTATAAACTTGGGGCATGGTCAATCATTTTCTAATTATTTAGCGGAGAAGTTTCTACCGCTAAAGACAGCTGTGAATTTGACAGTTGACACTCTAACCCCAAATTCCAATCACCCTATAAAGTTTCAGAAAGATGGGCTAGAGACAAAAATTGAAAGACTGATATTAGCAAAGTTATAACTGTAAGACTTCCTTGAAAAGGAAGGCACAGTAATATGTAAACCGTTTCTTCTTTACTGCCGTCAAACATGTGAACAAAGGTCAGGACCTGGGAAGTAGGCAAAGTGGTCTTTGTTCACAGATGGTCTTTATTCGGAGGGTCATCAATCATGACCTCCATATACAACCTCCAACTCCCTTTTCTTATTATTGAAAGAATGGAAGTGCAATATATGAAGATATTGCAATAATAACGACATCTGTAATATTATGAAGATTTGGAAATGGAAGCAGGAAAAAGCTTGTGTTATAAAAATGTCCAAATGGCCATAAATCCGCAAAGATTATTATTATTATATTTCGGGTTTTACGCCTGCATCAGCACCATTTATGGCTATATCGCCGGCGGGAGTTTACTTAACAACACCTTTCCTGTGGAAGTCGTGATAGCGCAGTGGATGCGCGTTCGCTTCAGGTGCAAAAGGTCCGGAGTTCGAGCCCCACTGGAGCCATTACGATTGTGCCCTTAGGCAAGGCATTTAAATTCCATGTTGCCTCTTCTCTCTCCCTCGTGGCGATGGATTCCATCAGGAATGAGGTCTCGAGAGTGATTTATATAAGTTGAAATAACTTGTTTCGCAATCGAGCTAAAATAAATTTGTATAAAAAACACCTTTCCTGGGAAGGCTCCAGCGGTTAACCAGTACTTGGATGCACCAACCTCCGTAAGAAACTGCCAACTTTTTCATATAAATGAGACACGGCCTGAGCGGGGCTCGAACCCGTGACCATCAATGATGATAGGTTACAGTGTCAGCGACCTTAACCACTCGACCACGGAGGCGGACAAATCCGCAAAGAATCATCCAACTGGAATGGGGTTACAATATGCACAACTAGACATCATACCGACGCTTCCTGCCATGTTTAGTGAAAATCCAACAAGGGGTTATGGAGATGAGGAGATGACTGTATTACGAACGTCAGTGAAACTGGAGTTAAAACACGTTTACAGAGCTATTCATCCCGTCAATATTACCTGCTTATATCCCATAAACAGGAATTCATTATTACGGCATCGGGTAGAGGGTCCTTAGACAGATCATTGAGAATAGACTCGATGTAACCGTTGTAGCATCGAGTCACAAAGTAGAACCTGATCAGATGGTAATCTGTCTGATACTGCCTCACTTCTCGGTACTTCACACCGTTTGACATCTCTCCGTACATACCTCCTTCTATCAGTTTATCACCCGAAAATGTAGGCTCGCCCTGCAAGATATGCATATAGGTATATATATGTAGGCATTAAACATATTGCTTGCTCCCACGGTTCTGACAATATGTAGGATATGAGGCATCTAGTCGTTTGCTTCTCTACAATAGGATAATGTGTTCGCTGGTATATGTCAGTGGGGTTATTAATTCCTTCAACAGCATGTCCTACCTTTGCTCTAAGATCTTTGCAAGTGGGGTTATTTGCTCCTTGCAACAGCATATCCTACCTTTGCTATAAGATATTTGCCAGTTAGGTTGTTTGTTCCTTCAACAGCATGTCCTACCTTTGCTCTAAGATCTTTGCCAGTGAGGTTGTTTGTTCCTTCAACAGCATGTCCTACCTTTGATCTAAGATCTTTGCCAGTGAGGTTTGTTTGTTCCTTCAACAGCATGTCCTACCTTTGCTCCAAGATATTTGCCAGTGAGGTTGTTTGTTCCTTCAACAGCATGTCCTACCGTTGCTCTAAGATCTTTGCCAGTGAGGTTGTTTGTTCCTTCAACAGCATGTCCTATCTTTGCTATAAGATCTTTGCCAGTGAGGTTGTTTGTTCCTTCAACAACATGTCCTACCTTTGCTCTAAGATCTTTGCCAGTGAGGCTGTTTGTTCCTTCAACAGCATGTCCTACCTTTGCTCTAAGATATTTGCCAGTGAGGTTGCTTGTTCCTTCAACAACATGTCCTACCTTTGCTCTAAGATCTTTGCCAGTGAGGTTGTTTGTTCTTTCAACAACATGTCCTACCTTTGCTCTAAGATCTTTGCCAGTGAGGTTGTTTGTTCTTTCAACAGCATGTCCTACCTTTGCTCTAAGATCTTTGCCAGTGAGGTTTGTTTGTTCCTTCAACAGCATGTCCTACCTTTGTTCTAAGATATTTACCAGTGAGGTTGTTTGTTCCTTCAACAGCATGTCCTACCTTTGCTCTAAGATCTTTGCCAGTGAGGCTGTTTGTTCCTTCAACAGCATGTCCTACCTTTGCTCTAAGATCTTTGCCAGTGAGGTTGTTTGTTCTTTCAACAACATGTCCTACCTTTGCTCTAAGATCTTTGCCAGTGAGGTTGTTTGTTCTTTCAACAGCATGTCCTACCTTTGCTCTAAGATCTTTGCCAGTGAGGTTTGTTTGTTCCTTCAACAGCATGTCCTACCTTTGTTCTAAGATATTTACCAGTGAGGTTGTTTGTTCCTTCAACAGCATGTCCTACCTTTGCTCTAAGATCTTTGCCAGTGAGGCTGTTTGTTCCTTCAACAGCATGTCCTACCTTTGCTCTAAGATCTTTGCCAGTGAGGTTGTTTGTTCTTTCAACAACATGTCCTACCTTTGCTCTAAGATCTTTGCCAGTGAGGTTGTTTGTTCTTTCAACAGCATGTCCTACCTTTGCTCTAAGATCTTTGCCAGTGAGGTTTGTTTGTTCCTTCAACAGCATGTCCTACCTTTGCAATACGATCTTTGCCAGTGAGGTTTGTTCCTTCAACAGCATGTCCTACCTTTGCTCTAAGATCTTTGCAAGTGGGGTTATTTGCTCCTTGCAACAGCATGTCCTACCTTTGCTCTAAGATTTTTGCCAGTGAGGTTGTTTGTTCCTTCAACAGCATGTCCTACCTTTGTTCTAAGATCTTTGCCAGTGATGTTGTTTGATCCTTCAACAGCATGTCCTACCTTTGCTCTAAGATCTTTGCCAGTGAGGTTGTTTGTTCCTTCAACAGCATGTCCTACCTTTGCTCTAAGATCTTTGCCAGTGAGGTTTGTTTGTTCCTTCAACAGCATGTCCTACCTTTGCTCTAAGATATTTGCCAGTGAGGTTGTTTGTTCCTTCAACAGCATGTCCTACCTTTGCTCTAAGATCTTTGCAAGTGGGGTTATTTGCTCCTTGCAACAGCATGTCCTACCTTTGCTATAAGATCTTTGCAAGTTAGGTTGTTTGATCCTTCAACAGCATGTCCTACCTTTGCTCTAAGATCTTTGCCAGTGAGGTTGTTTGTTCCTTCAACAGCATGTCCTACCTTTGCTCTAAGATCTTTGCCAGTGAGGTTTGTTTGTTCCTTCAACAGCATGTCCTACCTTTGCTCTAAGATATTTGCCAGTGAGGTTGTTTGTTCCTTCAACAGCATGTCCTACCTTTGCTCTAAGATCTTTGCAAGTGGGGTTATTTGCTCCTTGCAACAGCATGTCCTACCTTTGCTATAAGATCTTTGCAAGTTAGGTTGTTTGATCCTTCAACAGCATGTCCTACCTTTGCTCTAAGATCTTTGCCAGTGAGGTTGTTTGTTCCTTCAACAGCATGTCCTACCTTTGCTCTAAGATCTTTGCCAGTGAGGTTTGTTTGTTCCTTCAACAGCATGTCCTACCTTTGCTCTAAGATATTTGCCAGTGAGGTTGTTTGTTCCTTCAACAGCGTGTCCTACCTTTGCTCTAAGATCTTTGCAAGTGGGGTTATTTGCTCCTTGCAACAGCATGTCCTACCTTTGCTCTAAGATCTTTGCCAGTGAGGTTGTTTGTTCTTTCAACAACATGTCCTACCTTTGCTCTAAGATATTTGCCATTGAGGTTGTTTGTTCCTTCAACAGCATGTCCTACCTTTGCTCTAAGATCTTTGCAAGTGGGGTTATTTGCTCCTTGCAACAGCATGTCCTACCTTTGCTATAAGATCTTTGCCAGTGAGGTTGTTTGTTCCTTCAACAGCATGTCCTACCTTTGCTCTAAGATCTTTGCCAGTGAGATTGTTTGTTCCTTCAACAGCATGTCCTATCTTTGCTCTAAGATCTTTGCCAGTGAGGTTGTTTGTTCTTTCAACAGCATGTCCTACCTTTGCTCTAAGATCTTTGCCAGTGAGGTTTGTTTGTTCCTTCAACAGCATGTCCTACCTTTGTTCTAAGATATTTGCCAGTGAGGTTGTTTGTTCCTTCAACAGCATGTCCTACCTTTGCTCTAAGATCTTTGCCAGTGAGGTTGTTTGTTCCTTCAACAGCATGTCCTACCTTTGCTCTAAGATCTTTGCCAGTGAGGGTGTTTGTTCCTTCAACAGCATGTCCTACCTTTGCTCTAAGATCTTTGCCAGTGAGGTTGTTTGTTCCTTCAACAGCATGTCCTACCTTTGCTCTAAGATCTTTGCCAGTTAGGTTGTTTGTTCCTTCAACAGCATGCATGTCCTACCTTTGCTCTAAGAGCTTTGTCAGTGAGATAACTGTTCTTTTGTAGCAGGAGTATCACATCTTTGTACACACCTCTCTGAACTGAAAAAGTACAGTGACTGTTATACAAATTTCTTTTACAATGTCAGGGTTCCCGCTGATCCTGTGACGTTAAATTTTGTGAATTGGCGATAAAAATATTTTATTGGCACATGTTTTGTCAAATACATGGCTTCAAATATTTATCTGTGAACTAACTATATGGCTCTTAGTTAGCTCCAAGTTTTTCAAATTGGCTCCATTTTTTTCAATTGGTGATAGAAGTGGCTCAGACAAAAAATTCAGACAGAGGGAACCCTGAATGTATCTAGATAGCAAAACAAGTTCTTAAGACTAATGCTTAATCACTCGCAGCAACCCATCATTTATGTGGTGGACACTGCTATATTACACAACCATGGTTCTGTCAAACTGACAAGTCATTGGAGTGGAGAACGCCGATAACATAGCCAGAACTCAATGAAAGCGCCGATGATTTGTACAACTAGGCTTGGCACCCAGACAATGCGAAATTCGACAGTCCTGACCGACAATTTTAGCAAAAATTGCACGGTCCGCATAACAAGAAGATTATTAAGACAGATTTCGTCTTTCATGCGGAAAATCACAGAAAATAAACATCAGAAAAAAGAACTCTTCAAAAAAGATCAACTAAAGGTTAGCGCAAATACAAATGAACCAATGGAATTCCGCTGGAAATACGAAACATCCAATCGCTTTCAACTATGTATGCATGTCTATTTAAAGACTATTTCCGGATATGCCGATTCATCCACAGACAATTCGGCTGTGACGAGAATCGTACCTAGACCAATTTTGATGCGACATTTTCGTTTTTAGGGCGATAATGTTGCAATTACGTGGCCTCAGCAGAACACTGAGAGTGGATGGCTTTGAAAAAGACAGATATTAATCGGATTTAGATTTTGTTCTGAATTTACCTGTCCTGTTGTGACATGGTGGACAAGCTGCGCGAGTGGAAAATCACGGACAACAAATATCTGAATATCCCCCGCGGTCTGTGGTGTACATGCTTGTTTACTTACTCGAGTCACCCTGCGGTCTGTGGTGTACACGCTGGTTTACTTACTCAAGTCACCCTGCGGTCTGTGGTGTACATGCTGGTTTACTTACTCAAGTCACCCTGCGGTCTGTGGTGTACACGCTGGTTTACTTATTCGAGTCACCCCGTGGTCCCTGGTGTACATGCTGGTTTACTTACTCGAGTCACCCCGCGGTCCGTGGTGTACACGCTGGTTTACTTACTCGAGTCACCCCGCGGTCTGTGGTGTACACGCTGGTTTACTTACTTGAGTCACCCCGCGGTCTGTGGTGTACATGCTGGTTTACTTACTTGAGTCACCCCGCGGTCTGTGGTGTACATGCTGGTTTACTTACTCGAGTCACCCCGCTGTCCGTGGTGTACACGCTGGTTTACTTACTCGAGTCACCCCGCGGTCTGTGGTGTACATGCTGGTTTACTTACTGGAGTCACCCCGCGGTCCGTGGTGTACACGCTGGTTTACTTACTCGAGTCACCCCGCGGTCCGTGGTGTACACGCTGGTTTACTTACTTGAGTCACCCCGCGGTCTGTGGTGTACATGCTGGTTTACTTACTTGAGTCACCCCGCGGTCTGTGGTGTACATGCTGGTTTACTTAATCGAGTCACCCCGCGGTCTGTGGTGTACATGCTGGTTTACTTACTCGAGTCACCCCGCGGTCTGTGGTGTACATGCTGGTTTACTTACTCGAGTCACCCCGCGATCCGTGGTGTACACGCTGGTTTACTTACTCGAGTCACCAATGATCACTATAAACCTGTTGTCCAGCAGGGACAGAATATCCTCTTTCAGAAATATCTCCGACATGATCTCAGGACTACGTGGGTGTGTCAACACACTCTCATAACATCTGAAGAAGAGAGTGAATATGTTCAGTTAGCATCATATATCATGTGTTATTTGAAATATTGAACTACCATTACATACAGCGGAAACTGACAGTACATATATGATGGTATAGACATGTACATTGTATCAGGAAATGTCACCATAAATATGCTTCGATATTTTTAACACCATGAAATGTACACATCTATAACAAAATTATAAGTTGAAACGTATATTTAACTTTTAAGAAATTAATTATATTTACCCCCCCCCCCTGTTAAGAACAGAGGTTGTTGTTTTTTGCTGTGTATTTGTGATTTATAAATTTGTACTATATTTGGCCACGGGTCAAGGTCACCGATTGGGTGGGAACTTACTGTGTATCTAGATAATTAGTTCTCGGAAGTGTATGCTTCAAAGCAATACATTTTTTGAGAAATGATGTTTTGAAGGTTTTATACTCATCAATACTTTCTGAAATCGTACTACATGTATGTTTGGCACATATTTCAAGTTCAAGGTCACTGGTGCGTGTGCGTGTGTGTGCGCGCGTGCGCGCGTGTGTGTGCGTGTGTGCGGAGAATGAGACATTGGATGTGTATGTGAAGTTTCAAGGCAAGAATTCCTTTGAAGGTTTTTAAAAAATAATCCTGCAAGTTCTTTTTCTTGTAAAAATAATCCTGAATTCATACATTCTTTGCCAAATTTAAAGTTCAAGGTCACTGGTAGGGTGGCTATTACTGTGGCAGTAGAACATTAGTTCTCTGATTTGTATGTACAAATTTGTACAAGTTTTTCAGCAATAACTTTTGACAGTTTGTGAGAAATTGAGCTTAATATTATTAGGACACATGCCCACAGAACACGCCAGATTCAACATACACATCAATTTGACCTGTTCAGTCAAGCTACGGGGTCCATCTGCATCATTCTGTTAAAATGTCTATTTTAGTATCCTGGAGCTTCAAATAACAAAACTCCATTATAAAAAAGGGTTTCAACTTGATTTTATGAAATTTTGTACACGTATAGGTTGCCGACCCTTTGGACAGGGCGACCCATTTTCCCCTCCACCTGCTTGATATTGCAGTTGCACGTGCGTTTTTTATTTGCTTATTTGTTTTTAGAGATTACAGTAACATTGACTGCTTAGAAGTAGGTCATACGGTGACTCTCCAGCTATTATTGGTGGAGGAAGACCCAGGTGCCCCTCAGAGAAGTATTATAATAACTTAAGTAAACTAAACTAAAAACAAAATAATTTTAAGAGAAATGGTTTTGTAACACTTCAATAAATACATTCACTATCAATAGTATAGTATTATAGAATATTCATAGCAGAAAATAATAGAGTGATGGAACCTATGCTCGACGTAAATCCCACATATAATGACAAGTATAAAATGTATAGATGTACATGTATACATAATAAAATTGGCAGCAACAGTTTGAGAGTTACATGTACTCTACCTGGCCCACAACATCACTCACCTGTACATGTACCATTGGCGTACCGGTAATTGGCGTCTAATACTTTTCGGTGAATGTCTTCTAGTCAGTCTCTTTTACGGCAAGTGGAATAATATTACTAAGTAAAATGATCATTTCTGCATTTAATGCAATTGTCTAAACTGAGATTGCATAACAAATGTTCAAAATAAAATACACATTCACTCAATTGTAATTTCAACATGGCGTCGAAAAAAGTACGGTACCTATTATCGGCCGAAAATTCATGTAACAGAAATGTTGATTACAGTTAAGTTCCAAAAAGCTAATCAACATTGGGCATAGTAATAATTGTTACTCGAAACGGAGGAATTTAACACCCAACAAATTATGTTTACTCTTCAATATGAGGTATCTTGTGACATGGAGAGAAATGTCATTTAATGTGGAGAGTGGCATACAGTCTTGCTGCCGATTTTATTGGCAACCCGATGTCTCTAACAACCTGATATGCATTTGTCAGTGCACTTGGTGAATAAACGCCAGGTTGGATTTGAAAAAAAATGGATGAAACCGAATTAGCATAAATAGTAAATATCTTGGACAATAGTATTTTTGAAGAAAAAATGTTAAAAAGGTGTAAGAGGAACACTATATTTGAACTGACCTGTAAAATGCACATTATGACATTGTCGCATAACTATCACGTGACTTTCCTGAGCAGACGATGACATTTATCAATTTACAAAAACAAACACATATTTATTTATATTTACCTCTGTTTAAGGGATCTTTACAAAAACAAACACATATTTATTTATATTTACCTCTGTTTAAGGGATTTTACGATTTTTAGGCTACACACAAATGGTATTAATGAAAACATCAACAAGTGCATACTTTCAAATAAACTGTGACAATTTATCTGCTTTATACGCAGTTTGCTCTTTGATAACTAATATGTGAACCACATACGTACCAACGCACCTGTTTTGCTAACAATTTGTGTGCCGGATGTAAACAAAAATCACGTGAATAAACAAAGGCCGAAAACAGGCAATGGCTGATATCACGGATGTTGACGATATGTAGCGTAGCCAGTTAGTTATTGCCCAACTTCCCATCGCAGAGTTCGTAATTGGAGCACACCCTAGTCCAAATATTTATACTTGAAAAATTTAACATTTTACTATCAAGGCATTTTTCAAACTCAAAATAACAGATAAAAAGATTTATGTAGGTCTTATATATAGGACTCCCAACTAGAGCACAGCCATATCCAGAACTTGTGTCAGTACTTTCAGTCTGTACGACACACTTGTCACAGATGTAAATCAACCGATTTTATTTTTAGTAAAATTCTATGGAGGTATGATTACATATATATATATAGAGTGGTGGAACCTATGCTTGGCGTATTCCTATGCTTGGCGTATTCCTATGCTTGGCGTATTCCTATGCTCGGCGTATTCCTATGCTCGGCGTATTCCTATGCTTGGCGTATTCCTATGCTTGGTGTATTCCTATGCTCGGCTATGCTCGGCGTATTCCTATGCTTGGCGTATTCCTATGCTTGGCGTATTCCTATGCTTGGCGTATTCCTATGCTTGGCGTATTCCTATGCTCGGCTATGCTCGGCGTATTCCTATGCTTGGTGTATTCCTATGCTCGGCGTATTCCTATGCTTGGCGTATTCCTATGCTTGGCGTATTCCTATGCTCGGCGTATTCCTATGCTCGGCGTATTCCTATGCTTGGCGTATTCCTATGCTCGGCGTATTTGTTCCATTTACATCCGTATTTAAAATATTTATATAGTTCTAGGCTAATTTCGCTGACAGAGCTGAAGCATGGTTCAATAGCATTCCGTTACGTGTATCTGTAGCCTCGTGCAACTGTCACGTGACTGGTCAAGCAGACGAATATAAACAAACAAATCATTGGGAGAATAGTTCCACCGATACTGTTACGGTGTATGAGCAATTCAGGTAGCTATCCGAATATAAAAAATATACGCCTAACCCGGAAAATAGTTTCTATACCATTTCTGATAAGTGTTTTTATTCAATGATGTACTATATCAAAATAAGATATTCAACAAGTTATGGTGGATATATAAAAAATAACAAGTACACAGTGCATAGGTGCCTTGAAGTATTGAGTTCCCCATTAAACGGGTGCCGACCCGACTCCGTTGCGATAGCTGTTGAGCAGCAAGGTCACGTGATGAAGCTGAAAGTAAAAACTGTCAACAAAGAGTTTTTTGAAAGTTGTTTTCACGACATATGAAAATAATAATATACGGCAAGTGCAATTAACATTTTATACTTGTCATTATATGTGGGATTTACGCCGAGCATAGGTTCCATAACTCTATTGTTTTCTGCTTTGAATATTCTATAATACTTGCTAATAATGACCACATTAAGTTTGAATCTCCTTTCTGAACATGAAAGTGTTTACTTCTAAGATATTCGTCTGCAACATCGTAATTCAAAGGGAGACCAGAAACGTAAACTTTATAGCCAGCAGATTAGTTCACTTTCCAGAACACTTTTGCGAAAACAATGTAAAAAATATAGAGTGGTTGAACCTATGCTCGGCGTAAATCCTACATATCATGGCCTATAAAAACTGCTAAATTGGGCAATCAGTCCAGCCTGTCTATTGCAGAAATATGGCAAAACAGTTGGTACCGGTCGAGAGATAGTACCAGGGGGCTAAACATGTCTTAACCATAAGTGGACTAAATTTTTAATATGGTCAAATATGGACAAAAATAATTGTGTCTTGTGCCAGTGGATGTGACAATCCCCCCACGTGGCTACGCACCTGCCAACAACTTGGTTCTATTGCGCCTGACCACAGCAAGAATACATTCATTTTAACGTTCACCCAACTCATTGCACTTACAAAAGTCGTGCCCAATTGTGTTGTTGTATCTACGCACACAGCTCTTATTGTTCCAAAACAAATTTTCCAGAAAATTTACCACTTCCGGTTTATTCCCGCGCAAATTTGACAGCTTGGCAGTAATGTCCGGTTTTTTCCCGGTATTTTCGTTATTGTCCACCACTCATCAGCCCTACACCTCACTTTTTTTTTTTTTTAA
>CM026393.1:24423812-24443680 GCA_014843695.1 Archivesica marissinica
GTTTGTACATGTACTACCCCTCGGTATAATACTAACATAGGTCAATGTGTACAGTAGTTTGTACATGTACTACCCCTCGGTAGATCACTAATATAGGTCAATGTGTACAGTAGTTTGTACATGTACTACCCCTCGGTAGAACACTAACATAGGTCAATGTGTACAGGAGTCTGTACTACCCCTCGGTAGAACACTATCATAGGTCAATGTGTACAGTAGTCTGTACTGCCCCTCGGTAGAACACTAACATAGGTCAATGAGTACAGTAGTTTGTACATGTACTACCCCTCGGTAGAACACTAACATTGGTCAAAAGTGTACATGAGTTTGTACTACCCCTCGGTAGAACACTAAAATAGGTCAATGTGTAAGGTGGTTTGTACTACCCCTCGGTAGAACACTAACATAGGTCAATGTGTACAGGAGTTTGTACTACCCCTCGGTCGAACACAATCATAGGTCAATGTGTACATGAGTTTGTACTACCCCTCGGTAGAACACTAAAATAGGTCAATGTGTACAGGAGTTTGTACTACCTCTCGGTAGAACACTAAAATAGGTCAATGTGTAAGGTGGTTTGTACTACACCTCGGTAGAACACTAACATAGGTCAATTTGTACAGGAGTTTGTACTACCCCTCGGTCGAACACAATCATAGGTCAATGTGTACAGGAGTTTGTACTACCCCTCGGTAGAACACTATCATAGGTCAATGTGTACAGGAGTTTGTACTACCCCTCGGTCGAACACAATCATAGGTCAATGTGTACAGGAGTTTGTACTACCCCTCGATAGAACACTATCATAGGTCAATGTGTACAGGAGTTTGTACTACCCCTCGGTAGAACACTAACATAGGTCAATGTGTAAGGTGGTTTGAACTACCCCTCGGTAGAACACTAACATAGGTCAATGTGTACAGGAGTTTGTACTACCCCTCGGTAGAACACTATCATAGGTCAATGTGGACAGTAGTTTGTACATGTACTACCCCTCGGTAGATCACTAACAGAGGTCAATGTGTACAGGAGTTTGTACTAACCCTTGGTAGAACACTATCATAGGTCAATGTGTGCAGGAGTTTGTACTACCCCTTGGTAGAACACTATCATAGGTCAATGTGTACAGGAGTTTGTACTACCCCTCGGTAGAACACTATCATAGGTCAATGTGGACAGTAGTTTGTACATGTACTACCCCTCGGTAGATCACTAACAGAGGTCAATGTGTACAGGAGTTTGTACTACCCCTTGGTAGAACACTATCATAGGTCAATGTGTACAGGAGTTTGTACTACCCCTTGGTAGAACACTATCATAGGTCAATGTGTACAGGAGTCTGTACTACCCCTCGGTAGATCACAATCATAGGTCAACAGTGTACAGGAGTTTGTACTACCCCTCGGTCGAACACTATCATAGGTCAATGTGTACAGGAGTTTGTACTACCCCTCGGTAGAACACTATCATAGGTCAACAGTGTACAGGAGTTTGTACTACCCCTCGGTCGAACACTAACATAGCTCAATGTTTAAGGTGGTTTGTACTGCCCCTCGGTCGAACACAATCATAGGTCAATGTGTACAGGAGTTTGTACTACCTCTCGGTAGAACACTAACATAGGTCAATGTGTACAGGAGTTTGTACTACCCCTCGGTAGAACACTATCATAGGTCAATGTGGACAGTAGTTTGTACATGTACTACCCCTCGGTAGATCACTAACATAGGTCAATGTGTACAGGAGTTTGTACTACCCCGGTAGAACACTATCATAGGTCAATGTGTACAGGAGTTTGTACTACCCCTCGAGTAGAACACTATCATAGGTCAATGTGTACAGAGTTTGTACTGTACTACCCTCGGTAGATCACTAACATAGGTCAATGTGTACAGGAGTTTGTACTACCCCTTGGTAGAACACTATCATAGGTCAATGTGTACAGGAGTTTGTACTACCCCTTGGTAGAACACTATCATAGGTCAATGTGTACATGAGTCTGTACTACCCCTCGGTAGAACACTATCATAGGTCAATGTGTACAGGAGTTTGTACTACCCCTCGGTAGAACACTATCATAGGTCAATGTGTACAGGAGTTTGTACTACCCCTCGGTAGAACACTATCATAGGTCAATGTGTACAGGAGTTTGTACTACCCCTCGGTAGAACACTAACATAGTCAATGTTAGGTGTTTGTACTGCCCCTCGGTCGAACACAATCATAGGTCAATGTGTACAGGAGTTTGTACTACCCCTCGGTAGAACACTAACATAGGTCAATGTGTACAGGAGTTTGTACTACCACTCGGTAGAACACTATCATAGGTCAATGTGTACAGGAGTTTGTACTACCCCTCGGTCGAACACTATCATAGGTCAATGTGTACAGGAGTTTGTACTACCCCTCGGTCGAACAATAATAGGTCAATGTGTACAGGAGTTTGTACTACATCTCGGTCGAACACAATCATAGGTCAATGTGTACAGGAGTTTGTACTACCCCTCGGTAGAACACTATCAAAGGTCAACAGTGTACAGGAGTTTGTACTACCCCTCGGTAGAACACAATCATAAGTCAACGTGTACAGGAGTTTGTACTACCCCTCGGTCGAACACAATCATAGGTCAATGTGTACAGGAGTTTGTACTACCCCTCGGTAGAACACAATCATAGGTCAATGTGTACAGGAGTTTGTACTACCCCTCGGTAGAACACTATCATAGGTCAATGTGTACAGGAGTTTGTACTACCCCTCGGTAGAACACTAACATAGGTCAATGTGTACAGGAGTTTGTACTACCCCTCGGTAGAACACTATCATAGGTCAATGTGTACTGGAGTTTGTACTACCACTCGGTAGAACACTAACATAGGTCAATGTGTACAGTAGTTTGTACATGTACTACCCCTCGGTAGAACACTAACATAGGTCAATGTGTACAGTAGTTTGTACTACCCCTCGGTAGAACACTAACATAGGTCAATGTGTACAGGAGTTTGTACTACCCCTCGGTAGAACACTATCATAGGTCAATGTGTACAGTAGTTTGTACTACCCCTCGGTAGAACACTAACATAGGTCAATGTGTACAGGAGGTTGTACTACCCCTCGGTAGAACACTAACATAGGTCAATGTGTACAGTAGTTTGTACTACCCCTCGGTAGAACACTAACAGAGGTCAATGTGTACAGTAGTTTGTACTACCCCTCGGTAGAACACTAACAGAGGTCAATGTGTACAGGAGTTTGTACTACCACTCGGTAGAACACTAACATTGGTCAAAAGTGTACAGGAGTGTGTACTACCCCTCGGTAGAACACTATCATAGGTCAATGTGTACAGGAGTTTGTACTACCCCTTGGTAGAACACTATCATAGGTCAATGTGTACAGGAGTTTGTAATACCCCTCGGTCGAACACTATCATAGGTCAATGTGTACAGGAGTTTGCACTACCCCTCGGTCGAACACTATCATAGGTCAATGTGTACAGGAGTTTGTACTACCCCTCGGTAGAACACTAACATAGGTCAATGTGTACAGGAGTTTGTACTACACCTCGGTCGAACACAATCATAGGTCAATGTGTACAGGAGTTTGTACTACCCCTCGGTAGAACACTATCATAGGTCAATGTGTACAGGAGTTTGTACTACCCCTCGGTCGAACACAATCATAGGTCAATGTGTACAGGAGTTTGTACTACCCCTCGGTCGAACACAATCATAGGTCAATGTGTACAGGAGTTTGTACTACCCCTCGGTAGAACACTAACATAGGTCAATGTGTACAGGTGTTTGTACTACCCCTCGGTAGAACACTATCATAGGTCAAGTGTACAGGAGATTGTACTACCCCTCGGTAGAACACATCATGTCAAGTGTACAGGATTTTGTACTACCCCTGGTGAACACTATCATAAGTCAACGTGTACAGGAGTTTGTACTACCCCTCGGTCGAACACAATCATAGGTCAATGTGTACAGGAGTTTGTACTACCCCTCGGTCGAACACAATCATAGGTCAATGTGTACAGGAGTGTGTACTACCCCTCGGTAGAACACTATCATAGGTCAATGTGTACAGGAGTTTGTACTACCCCTCAGTAGAACACTAACATAGGTCAATGTGTAAGGTGGTTTGTACTACCCCTCGGTAGAACACTAACATAGGTCAATGTGTACAGGAGTTTGTACTACCCCTTAGTAGACACTATCATAGGTCAATGTGTACAGGAGTTTGTACTACCCCTTGGTAGAACACTATCATAGGTCAATGTGTACATGAGTCTGTACTACCCCTCGGTAGAACACAATCATAGGTCAACAGTGTACAGGAGTTTGTACTACCCCTCAGTAGAACACTATCATAGGTCAATGTGTACAGGAGTTTGTACTACCCCTCGGTAGAACACTATCATAGGTCAACAGTTTACAGGAGTTTGTACTACCCCTCGGTCGAACACTAACATAGCTCAATGTTTAAGGTGGTTTGTACTGCCCCTCGGTCGAACACATCATAGGTCAATGTGTACAGGAGTTTGTACTACCTCTCGGTAGAACACTAACATAGGTCAATGTGTAAGGTTTGTTACCCTCGGTAGAACACTATCATAGGTCAATTGTACAGGAGTGTGTACTACCCCTCGGTGAACACATCATAGGTCAATGTGTACAGGAGTTTGTACTACCCCTCGGTAGAACACTATCATAGGTCAATGTGTACAGGAGTTTGTACTACCCCTCGGTCGAACACAATCATAGGTCAATGTGTACAGGAGTTTGTACTACCCCTTGGTAGAACACTATCATAGGTCAATGTGTACAGGAGTTTGTACTACCCCTCGGTAGAACACAATCATAAGTCAATGTGTACAGGAGTTTGTACTACCCCTCGGTCGAACACAATCATAGGTCAATGTGTACAGGAGTTTGTACTACCCCTCGGTAGAACACAATCATAGGTCAATGTGTACAGGAGTTTGTACTACCCCTCGGTAGAACACTATCATAGGTCAATGTGTACAGGAGTTTGTACTACCCCTCGGTAGAACACTAACATAGGTCAATGTGTACAGGAGTTTGTACTACCCCTCGGTAGAACACTATCATAGGTCAATGTGTACTGGAGTTTGTACTACCCCTCGGTAGAACACTAACATAGGTCAATGTGTACAGTAGTTTGTTGTACTACCCCTCGGTAGAACACTAACATAGGTCAATGTGTACAGTAGTTTGTACTACCCCTCGGTAGAACACTAACATAGGTCAATGTGTACAGGAGTTTGTACTACCCCTCGGTAGAACACTATCATAGGTCAATGTGTACAGTAGTTTGTACTACCCCTCGGTAGAACACTAACATAGGTCAATGTGTACAGGAGGTTGTACTACCCCTCGGTAGAACACTAACATAGGTCAATGTGTACAGTAGTTTGTACTACCCCTCGGTAGAACACTAACAGAGGTCAATGTGTACAGTAGTTTGTACTACCCCTCGGTAGAACACTAACATAGGTCAATGTGTACAGGAGTTTGTACTACCCCTCGGTAGAACACTAACATTGGTCAAAAGTGTACAGGAGTTTGTACTACCCCTCGGTAGAACACTATCATAGGTCAATGTGTACAGGAGTTTGTACTACCCCTTGGTAGAACACTATCATAGGTCAATGTGTACAGGAGTTTGTAATACCCCTCGGTCGAACACTATCATAGGTCAATGTGTACAGGAGTTTGCACTACCCCTCGGTCGAACACTATCATAGGTCAATGTGTACAGGAGTTTGTACTACCCCTCGGTAGAACACTAACATAGGTCAATATTTACAGGAGTTTGTACTACCCCTCGGTAGAACATAACATAGGTCAATGTGTAAGGAGTTTGTACTACCCCTCGGTCGAACACTATCATAGGTCAATGTGTACAGGAGTTTGTACTACCCCTCGGTCGAACACTATCATAGGTCAATGTGTACAGGAGTTTGTACTACCCCTCGGTCGAACACAATCATAGGTCAATGTGTACAGGAGTTTGTACTACCCCTCGGTAGAACACTATCATAGGTCAACAGTGTACAGGAGTTTGTACTACCCCTCGGTAGAACACAATCATAAGTCAACGTGTACAGGAGTTTGTACTACCCCTCGGTCGAACACAATCATAGGTCAATGTGTACAGGAGTTTGTACTACCCCTCGGTAGAACACAATCATAGGTCAATGTGTACAGGAGTTTGTACTACCCCTCGGTAGAACACTATCATAGGTCAATGTGTACAGGAGTTTGTACTACCCCTCGGTAGAACACTAACATAGGTCAATGTGTACAGGAGTTTGTACTACCCCTCGGTAGAACACTATCATAGGTCAATGTGTACTGGAGTTTGTACTACCACTCGGTAGAACACTAACATAGGTCAATGTGTACAGTAGTTGGTACATGTACTACCCCTCGGTAGAACACTAACATAGGTCAATGTGTACAGTAGTTTGTACTACCCCTCGGTAGAACACTAACATAGGTCAATGTGTACAGGAGTTTGTACTACCCCTCGGTAGAACACTATCATAGGTCAATGTGTACAGTAGTTTGTACTACCCCTCGGTAGAACACTAACATAGGTCAATGTGTACAGGAGGTTGTACTACCCCTCGGTAGAACACTAACATAGGTCAATGTGTACAGTAGTTTGTACTACCCCTCGGTATAACACTAACAGAGGTCAATGTGTACAGGAGTTTGTACTACCACTCGGTAGAACACTAACATTGGTCAAAAGTGTACAGGAGTGTGTACTACCCCTCGGTAGAACACTATCATAGGTCAATGTGTACAGGAGTTTGTACTACCCCTTGGTAGAACACTATCATAGGTCAATGTGTACAGGAGTTTGTAATACCCTCGGTCGAACACTATCATAGGTCAATGTGTACAGGAGTTTGCACTACCCCTCGGTCGAACACTATCATAGGTCAATGTGTACAGGAGTTTGTACTACCCCTCGGTAGAACACTAACATAGGTCAATGTGTACAGGAGTTTGTACTACACCTCGGTCGAACACAATCATAGGTCAATGTGTACAGGAGTTTGTACTACCCCTCGGTAGAACACTATCATAGGTCAATGTGTACAGGAGTTTGTACTACCCCTCGGTCGAACACAATCATAGGTCAATGTGTACAGGAGTTTGTACTACCCCTCGGTCGAACACAATCATAGGTCAATGTGTACAGGAGTTTGTACTACCCCTCGGTAGAACACTAACATAGGTCAATGTGTACAGGAGTTTGTACTACCCCTCGGTAGAACACTATCATAGGTCAATGTGTACAGGAGTTTGTACTACCCCTCGGTAGAACACTATCATAAGTCAACGTGTACAGGATTTTGTACTACCCCTCGGTCGAACACTATCATAAGTCAACGTGTACAGGAGTTTGTACTACCCCTCGGTCGAACACAATCATAGGTCAATGTGTACAGGAGTTTGTACTACCCCTCGGTCGAACACAATCATAGGTCAATGTGTACAGGAGTGTGTACTACCCCTCGGTAGAACACTATCATAGGTCAATGTGTACAGGAGTTTGTACTACCCTCGGTAGAACACTTCATAGGTCAATGTGTACAGAGTTTGTACTACCCCTCGGTAGAACACTATCATAGGTCAATGTGTACAGGAGTTTGTACTACCCCTCAGTAGAACACTAACATAGGTCAATGTGTAAGGTGGTTTGTACTACCCCTCGGTAGAACACTAACATAGGTCAATGTGTACAGGAGTTTGTACTACCCCTCAGTAGAACACTAACATAGGTCAATGTGTACAGGAGTTTGTACTACCCCTCAGTAGAACACTAACATAGTTCAATGTGTAAGGTGGTTTGTACTACCCCTCGGTAGAACACTAACATAGGTCAATGTGTACAGGAGTTTGTACTATCCCTCAGTAGAACACTAACATAGGTCAATGTGTACAGGAGTTTGTACTACCCCTTGGTAGAACACTAACATAGGTCAATGTGTACAGGAGTTTGTACTACCCCTCGGTAGAACACTATCATAGGTCAATGTGTACAGGAGTTTGTACTACCCCTCGGTAGAACACTAACATATGTCAATGTGTACAGGAGTCTGTACTACCCCTCGGTAGAACACAATCATAGGTCAACAGTGTACAGGAGTTTGTACTACCCCTCGGTCGAACACTATCATAGGTCAATGTGTACAGGAGTTTGTACTCCCCTCGGTAGAACACTATCATAGGTCAACAGTGTACAGGAGTTTGTACTACCCCTCGGTCGAACACTAACATAGCTCAATGCTTAAGGTGGTTTGTACTGCCCCTCGGTCGAACACAATCATAGGTCAATGTGTACAGGAGTTTGTACTACCTCTCGGTAGAACACTAACATAGGTCAATGTGTACAGGAGTTTGTACTACCCCTCGGTAGAACACTATCATAGGTCAACAGTGTACAGGAGTTTGTACTACCCCTCGGTAGAACACTATCATAGGTCAATGTGTACAGGAGTTTGTACTACCCCTCGGTAGAACACTATCATAGGTCAATGTGTACAGGAGTTTGTACTACCCCTCGGTAGATCACTAACAGAGGTCAATGTGTACAGGAGTTTGTACTAACCCTTGGTAGAACACTATCATAGGTCAATGTGTACAGGAGTTTGTACTACCCCTTGGTAGAACACTATCATAGGTCAATGTGTACAGGAGTTTGTACTACCCCTCGGTAGAACACTATCATAGGTCAATGTGGACAGTAGTTTGTACATGTACTACCCCTCGGTAGATCACTAACAGAGGTCAATGTGTACAGGAGTTTGTACTAACCCTTGGTAGAACACTATCATAGGTCAATGTGTACAGGAGTTTGTACTACCCCTTGGTAGAACACTATCATAGGTCAATGTGTACAGGAGTTTGTACTACCCCTCGGTAGAACACTATCATAGGTCAATGTGGACAGTAGTTTATACATGTACTACCCCTCGGTAGATCACTAACAGAGGTCAATGTGTACAGGAGTTTTTACTACCCCTCGGTAGAACACTATCATAGGTCAATGTGGACAGTAGTTTGTACATGTACTACCCCTCGGTAGATCACTAACAGAGGTCAATGTGTACAGGAGTTTGTACTACCCCTCGGTAGAACACTATCATAGGTCAATGTGTACTGAAGTTTGTACTACCCCTCGGTAGAACACTAACATAGGTCAATGTGTACAGTAATTTGTACATGTACTACCCCTCGGTAGAACACTAACATAGGTCAATGTGTACCGTAGTTTGTACTACCCCTCGGTAGAACACTAACATAGGTCAATGTGTACAGGAGTTTGTACTACCCCTCGGTAGAACACTATCATAGGTCAATGTGTACAGTAGTTTGTACTACCCCTCGGTAGAACACTAACATAGGTCAATGTGTACAGGAGGTTGTACTACCCCTCGGTAGAACACTAACATAGGTCAATGTGTACAGTAGTTTGTACTACCCCTCGGTAGAACACTAACAGAGGTCAATGTGTACAGTAGTTTGTACTACCCCTCGGTAGAACACTAACAGAGGTCAATGTGTACAGGAGTTTGTACTACCACTCGGTAGAACACTAACATTGGTCAAAAGTGTACAGGAGTGTGTACTACCTCTCGGTAGAACACTATCATAGGTCAATGTGTACAGGAGTTTGTACTACCCCTTGGTAGAACACTATCATAGGTCAAAGTGTACAGGAGTTTGTAATACCCCTCGGTCGAACACTATCATAGGTCAATGTGTACAGGAGTTTGCACTACCCCTCGGTCGAACACTATCATAGGTCAATGTGTACAGGAGTTTGTACTACACCTCGGTCGAACACAATCATAGGTCAATATGTACAGGAGTTTGTACTACCCCTCGGTAGAACACTATCATAGGTCAATGTGTACAGGAGTTTGTACTACCCCTCGGTCGAACACAATCATAGGTCAATGTGTACAGGAGTTTGTACTACCCCTCGGTCGAACACAATCATAGGTCAATGTGTACAGGAGTTTGTACTACCCCTCAGTAGACCACTAACATAGGTCAATGTGTACAGGTGTTTGTACTACCCCTCGGTAGAACACTATCATAGGTCAACAGTGTACAGGAGTTTGTACTACCCCTCGGTAGAACACAATCATAAGTCAACGTGTACAGGATTTTGTACTACCCCTCGGTCGAACACTATCATAAGTCAACGTGTACAGGAGTTTGTACTACCCCTCGGTCGAACACTATCATAAGTCAACGTGTACAGGAGTTTGTACTACCCCTCAGTAGAACACTAACATAGGTCAATGTGTACAGGAGTTTGTACTAACCCTCAGTAGAACACTAACATAGGTCAATGTGTAAGGTGGTTTGTACTACCCCTCGGTAGAACACTAACATAGGTCAATGTGTACATGAGTTTGTACTATCCCTCAGTAGAACACTAACATAGGTCAATGTGTACAGGAGTTTGTACTACCCCTCGGTAGAACACTAACATAGGTCAATGTGTACAGGAGTTTGTACTACCCCTCGGTAGAATACTATCATAGGTCAATGTGTACAATAGTTTGTACTATCCCTCGGTAGAACACTATCATAGGTCAATGTGTACAGGAGTTTGTACTACCCCTCGGTAGAACACTAACATAGGTCAATGTTTACAGGAGTTTGTACTACCCCTCGGTAGAACACTATCATAGGTCAACAGTGTACAGGAGTTTGTACTACCCCTCGGTCGAACACTAAAATAGTTCAATGTTTAAGGTGGTTTGTACTGCCCCTCGGTCGAACACAATCATAGGTCAATGTGTACAGGAGTTTGTACTACCTCTCGGTAGAACACTAACATAGGTCAATGTGTACAGGAGTTTGTACTACCCCTCGGTAGAACACTATCATAGGTCAATGTGGACAGTAGTTTGTACATGTACTATCCCTCGGTAGATCACTAACAGAGGTCAATGTGTACAGGAGTTTGTACTAACCCTTGGTAGAACACTATCATAGGTCAATGTGTACAGCAGTTTGTACTACCTCTTGGTAGAACACTATCATAGGTCAATGTGTACAGGAGTTTGTACTACCCCTCGGTAGAACACTATCATAGGTCAATGTGAACAGTAGTTTGTACATGTACTACCCCTCGGTAGATCACTAACAGAGGTCAATGTGTACAGGAGTTTGTACTACCCCGTGGTAGAACACTATCATAGGTCAATGTGTACAGGAGTTTGTACTACCCCTTGGTAGAACACTATCATAGGTCAATGATTACAGGAGTCTATACTACCCCTCGGTAGAACACAATCATAGGTCAACAGTGTACAGGAGTTTGTACTACCCCTCGGTAGAACACTATCATAGGTCAATGTGTACAGGAGTTTGTACTATCCCTCGGTCGAACACAATCATAGGTCAATGTGTACAGGAGTTTGTACTACCCCTCGGTCGAACACAATCATAGGTCAATGTGTGCAGGAGTTTGTACTACCCCTCAGTAGAATACTAACATAGGTCAATGTGTACAGGTGTTTGTACTACCCCTCGGTCGAACACTATCATAGGTCAACAGTGTACAGGAGTTTGTACTACCCCTCGGTAGAACACAATCATAAGTCAACGTGTACAGGATTTTGTAATACCCCTCGGTCGAACACTATCATAAGTCAACGTGTACAGGAGTTTGTACTACCCCTCGGTCGAACACAATCATAGGTCAATGTGTACAGGAGTTTGTACTACCCCTCGGTCGAACACAATCATAGGTCAATGTGTACAGGAGTTTGTACTACCCCTCGGTAGAACACTATCATAGGTCAATGTGTACAGGAGTTTGTACTACCCCTCAGTAGAACACTAACATAGGTCAATGTGTAAGGTGGTTTGTACTACCCCTCGGTAGAACACTAACATAGGTCAATGTGTACAGGAGTTTGTACTACCCCTCAGTAGAACACTAACATAGGTCAATGTGTACAGGAGTTTGTACTACCCCTCAGTAGAACACTAACATAGGTCAATGTGTAAGGTGGTTTGTACTACCCCTCGGTAGAACACTAACATAGGTCAATGTGTACAGGAGTTTGTACTACCCCTCGGTAGAACACTAACATAGGTCAATGTGTACAGTAGTTTGTACTACACCTCGGTAGAACACTATCATAGGTCAATGTGTACAGGAGTTTGTACTACCCCTCGGTAGAACACTAACATAGGTCAATATGTACAGGAGTCTGTACTAACCCTCGAAAGAACATAATCATAGGTCAACAGTGTACAGGAGTTTGTACTACCCCTCGGTCGAACACTATCATAGGTCAATGTGTACAGGAGTTTGTACTACCCCTCGGTAGAACACTCTCATAGGTCAACAGTGTACAGGAGTTTGTACTACCCCTCGGTCGAACACTAACATAGCTCAATGTTTAAGGTGGTTTGTACTGCCCCTCGGTCGAACACAATCATAGGTCAATGTGTACAGGAGTTTGTACTACCCCTCGGTAGAACACTATCATAGGTCAATGTGGACAGTAGTTTGTACATGTACTACCCCTCGGTAGATCACTAACAGAGGTCAATGTGTACAGGAGTTTGTACTAACCCTTGGTAGAACACTATCATAGGTCAATGTGTACAGGAGTTTGTACTACCCCTTGGTAGAACACTATCATAGGTCAATGTGTACAGGAGTTTGTACTACCCCTCGGTAGAACACTATCATAGGTCAATGTGGACAGTAGTTTGTACATGTACTACCCCTCGGTAGATCACTAACAGAGGTCAATGTGTACAGGAGTTTGTACTACCCCTTGGTAGAACACTATCATAGGTCAATGTGTACAGGAGTTTGTACTACCCCTTGGTAGAACACTATCATAGGTCAATGTGTACAGGAGTCTGTACTACCCCTCGGTAGAACACAATCATAGGTCAACAGTGTACAGGAGTTTGTACTACCCCTCGGTAGAACACTATCATAGGTCAATGTGTACAGGAGTTTGTACTACCCCTCGGTCGAACACAATCATAGGTCAATGTGTACAGGAGTTTGTACTACCCCTCAGTAGAACACTAACATAGGTCAATGTGTACAGGTGTTTGTACTACCCCTCGGTCGAACACTATCATAGGTCAACAGTGTACAGGAGTTTGTACTACCCCTCCGTAGAACACAATCATAAGTCAACGTGTACATGATTTTGTACTACCCCTCGGTCGAACACTATCATAAGTCAACGTGTACAGGAGTTTGTACTACCCCTCGGTCGAACACAATCATAGGTCAATGTGTACAGGAGTTTGTACTACCCCTCGGTCGAATACAATCATAGGTCAATGTATACAGGAGTGTGTACTACCCCTCGGTAGAACACTATCATAGGTCAATGTGTACAGGAGTTTGTACTACCCCTCGGTAGAACACTATCATAGGTCAATGTGTACAGGAGTTTGTACTACCCCTCAGTAGAACACTAACATAGGTCAATGTGTAAGGTGGTTTGTACTACCCCTCGGTAGAACACTAACATAGGTCAATGTGTACAGGAGTTTGTACTACCCCTCAGTAGAACACTAACATAGGTCAATGTGTACAGGAGTTTGTACTACCCCTCAGTAGAACACTAACATAGGTCAATGTGTACAGGAGTTTGTACTACCCCTCGGTAGAACACTAACATAGGTCAATGTGTACAGGAGTTTGTACTACCCCTCGGTAGAACACTAACATAGGTCAATGTGTACAGGAGTTTGTACTACCCCTCGGTAGAACACTATCATAGGTCAATGTGTACAGGAGTTTGTACTACCCCTCGGTAGAACACTAACATAGGTCAATGTGTACAGGAGTCTGTACTACCCCTCGGTAGAACACAATCATAGGTCAACAGTGTACAGGAGTTTGTACTACCCCTCGGTCGAACACTATCATAGGTCAATGTGTACAGGAGTTTGTACTACCCCTCGGTAGAACACTATCATAGGTCAATGTGTACAGGAGTTTGTACTACCCCTCGGTCGAACACTATCATAGGTCAATGTGTACAGGAGTTTGTACTACCCCTCGGTAGAACACTAACATAGGTCAATGTGTACAGGAGTTTGTACTACCCCTCGGTAGAACACTATCATAGGTCAATGTGGACAGTAGTTTGTACATGTACTACCCCTCGGTAGATCACTAACAGAGGTCAATGTGTACAGGAGTTTGTACTAACCCTTGGTAGAACACTATCATAGGTCAATGTGTACAGGAGTTTGTACTACCCCTTGGTAGAACACTATCATAGGTCAATGTGTACAGGAGTTTGTACTACCCCTCGGTAGAACACTATCATAGGTCAATGTGGACAGTAGTTTGTACATGTACTACCCCTCGGTAGATCACTAACAGAGGTCAATGTGTACAGGAGTTTGTACTACCCCTTGGTAGAACACTATCATAGGTCAATGTGTACAGGAGTTTGTACTACCCCTTGGTAGAACACTATCATAGGTCAATGTGTACAGGAGTCTGTACTACCCCTCGGTAGAACACAATCATAGGTCAACAGTGTACAGGAGTTTGTACTACCCCTCGGTAGAACACTATCATAGGTCAATGTGTACAGGAGTTTGTACTACCCCTCGGTCGAACACAATCATAGGTCAATGTGTACAGGAGTTTGTACTACCCCTCGGTCGAACACAATCATAGGTCAATGTGTACAGGAGTTTGTACTACCCCTCGGTAGAACACTAACATAGGTCAATGTGTACAGGAGTTTGTACTACCCCTCGGTAGAACACTATCATAGGTCAATGTGTACAGGAGTTTGTACTACCCCTCGGTAGAACACTATCATAGGTCAATGTGTACAGGAGTTTGTACTACCCCTCGGTCGAACACTATCATAGGTCAATGTGTACAGGAGTTTGTACTACCCCTCGGTCGAACACTATCATAGGTCAATGTGTACAGGAGTTTGTACTACCCCTCGGTAGAACACAATCATAGGTCAATGTGTACAGGAGTTTGTACTACCCCTCGGTCGAACACAATCATAGGTCAATGTGTACAGGAGTTTGTACTACCCCTCGGTAGAACACTAACATAGGTCAATGTGTACAGGAGTTTGTACTACCCCTCGGTAGAACACTAACATAGGTCAATGTGTAAGGTGTTTGTACTACCCCTCGGTAGAACACTAACATAGGTCAATGTGTACAGTAGTTTGTACTACCCCTCGGTAGAACACTAACATAGGTCAATGTGTACAGGAGTTTGTACTACCCCTCGGTAGAACACTATCATAGGTCAATGTGGACAGTATTTTGTACATGTACTACCCCTCGGTAGATCACTAACAGAGGTCAATGTGTACAGTAGTTTGTACTACCCCTCAGTAGAACACAATCATAGGTCAATGTGTACAGGAGTTTGTACTACCCCTCGGTAGAACACTAACATAGGTCAATGTGTACAGGAGTTTGTACTACCCCTCGGTAGAACACTATCATAGGTCAATGTGTACAGGAGTTTGTACTACCCCTCGGTAGAACACTATCATAGGTCAATGTGTACAGTAGTTTGTACTACCCCTCGGTAGAACACTATCATAGGTCAATGTGTACAGGAGTTTGTACTACCCCTCGGTCGAACACTATCATAGGTCAATGTGTACAGGAGTTTGTACTACCCCTCGGTAGAACACTATCATAGGTCAATGTGTACAGGAGTTTTACTACCCCTCGGTCGAACACTATCATAGGTCAATGTGTAAGGGTTTGTACTACCCCTCGGTCGAACACAATCATAGGTCAATGTGTACAGGTGTTTGTACTACCCCTCGGTCGAACACAATCATTGGTCAATGTGTACAGGAGTTTGTACTACCCCTCGGTAGAACACTAACATAGGTCAATGAGTACAGGAGTTTGTACTACCCCTCGGTAGAACACTAACATAGGTCAATGTGTACAGGAGTTTGTACTACCCCTCGGTAGAACACTATCATAGGTCAATGTGGACAGTAGTTTGTACATGTACTACCCCTCGGTAAATCACTAACAGAGGTCAATGTGTACAGTAGTTTGTACTACCCCTCAGTAGAACACTATCATAGGTCAATGTGTACAGGAGTTTGTACCACCCCTCGGTAGAACACTATCATAGGTCAATGTGGACAGTAGTTTGTACTACCCCTCGGTAGAACACTATCATAGGTCAATGTGTACAGGAGTTTGTACTACCCCTCGGTAGAACACTAACATAGGTCAATGTGTACAGGAGTTTGTACTACCCCTCGGTAGAACACTATCATAGGTCAATGTGTACAGGAGTTAGTACTACCCCTCGGTCGAACACAATCATAGGTCAATGTGTACAGGAGTTTGTACTACCCCTCGGTCGAACACAATCATAGGTCAATGTGTACAGGAGTTTGTACTACCCCTCGGTAGAACACTATCATAGGTCAAGTGTACAGGAGTTTGTACTACCCCTCGGTAGAACACAATCATAGGTCAATGTGTACAGGAGTTGTACTACCCCTCGGTAGAACACTATCATAGGTCAATGTGTACAGGAGTTTGTACTACCCCTCGGTAGAACACTATCATAGGTCAATGTGTACAGGAGTTTGTACTACCCCTCGGTAGAACACTATCATAGGTCAATGTGTACAGGAGTTTGTACTACCCCTCGGTAGAACACTATCATAGGTCAATGTGTACAGGAGTTTGTACTACCCCTCGGTAGAACACTAACATAGGTCAATGTGTACAGTGGTTTGTACTATGGTGTTGGTTGTGTGGTTTGTTTTGGTAGAACACTATCATAGGTCAATGTGTACAGGAGTTTGTACTACCCCTCGGTAGAACACTATCATAGGTCAATGTGTACAGGAGTTTGTACTACCCCTCGGTAGAACACTAACATAGGTCAATGTGTACAGGAGTTTGTACTACCCCTCGGTAGAACACTAACATAGGTCAATGTGTACAGGAGTTTGTACTACCCCTCGGTAGAACACTATCATAGGTCAATGTGGACAGTAGTTTGTACATGTACTACCCCTCGGTAGAACACTAACAGAGGTCAATGTGTACAGTAGTTTGTACTACCCCTCGGTAGAACACTAACATAGGTCAATGTGTACAGGAGTTTGTACTACCCCTCGGTAGAACACTATCATAGGTCAATGTGTACAGGAGTTTGTACTACCCCTCGGTAGAACACTATCATAGGTCAATGTGTACAGGAGTTTGTACTACCCCTCGGTCGAACACTATCATAGGTCAATGTGTACAGGAGTTTGTACTACCCCTCGGTAGAACACTATCATAGGTCAATGTGTACAGGAGTTTGTACTACCCCTCGGTAGAACACTAACATAGGTCAATGTGTACAGGAGTTTGTACTACCCCTCGGTAGAACACTATCATAGGTCAATGTGTACAGGAGTTTGTACTACCCCTTGGTAGAACACTATCATAGGTCAATGTGTACAGGAGTCTGTACTACCCCTCGGTAGAACACAATCATAGGTCAACAGTGTACAGGAGTTTGTACTACCCCTCAGTAGAACACTATCATAGGTCAATGTGTACAGGAGTTTGTACTACCCCTCGGTAGAACACTATCATAGGTCAATGTGTACAGGAGTTTGTACTACCCCTCGGTAGAACACTATCATAGGTCAATGTGTACAGGAGTTTGTACTACCCCTCGGTAGAACACTATCATAGGTCAATGTTTAAGTGGTTTGTACTACCCCTTGGTCGAACACATATAGGTCAATGTGTACAGGAGTTTGTACTACCCTCGGTAGAACACTATCATAGGTCAATGTGTACAGGAGTTTGTACTACCCTCGGTAGAACACTATCATAGGTCAATGTGTACAGGAGTTTGTACTAACCCTCGGTAGAACACTATCATAGGTCAATGTGTACAGGAGTTTGTACTACCCTCGGTAGAACACTATCATAGGTCAATGTGTACAGGAGTTTGTACTACCCCTCGGTAGAACACTATCATATGTCAATGTGTACAGGAGTTTGTACTACCCTCGGTAGAACACTATCATTGGTCAATGTGTACAGGAGTTTGTACTAACCCTCGGTAGAACACTATCATAGGTCAATGTTTAAGGTGTTTGTACTACCCCTCGGTAGAACACTAACATAGGTCAATGAGTAGAGTAGTTTGTACTACCCCTCGGTAGAACACTAACATAGGTCAATGTGTACAGCAGTTTGTACTACCCCTCGGTAGAACACTATCATAGGTCAATGTGGACAGTATTTTGTACATGTACTACCCCTCGGTAGATCACTAACATAGGTCAATGTGTACAGTAGTTTGTACTACCCCTCGGTAGAACACTATCATAGGTCAACGTGTACAGGAGTTTGTACTACCCCTCGGTAGAACACTAACATAGGTCAATGTGTACAGGAGTTTGTACTACCCCTCGGTAGAACACTATCATAGGTCAATGTGTACAGGAGTTTGTACCACCCCTCGGTAGAACACTAACATTGGTCAATGTGTACAGGAGTTTGTACTACCCCTCGGTAGAACACTATCATAGGTCAATGTGTACAGGAGTTTGTACTACCCCTCGGTAGAACACTATCATAGGTCAATGTGTACAGGAGTTTGTACTACCCCTCGGTCGAACACAATCATAGGTCAATGTGTACAGGAGTTTGTACTACCCCTCGGTCGAACACAATCATAGGTCAATGTGTACAGGAGTTTGTACTACACCTTGGTAGAACACTATCATAGGTCAATGTGTACAGGAGTTTGTACTACCCCTCGGTAGAACACTAACATAGGTCAATGTGTAAGGTGGTTTGTACTACCCATCAGTAGAACACTAACATAGGTCAATGTGTAAGGTGGTTTGTACTACCCCTCGGTAGAACACTAACATAGGTCAATGTTTACAGGAGTTTGTACTACCCCTCGGTAGAACACTATCATAGGTCAATGTGGACAGTAGTTTGTACATGTACTACCCCTCGGTAGAACACTATCATAGGTCAACAGTGTACAGGAGTTTGTACTGCCCCTCGGTCGAACACAATTATAGGTCAATATGTACAGGAGTTTGTACTACCTCTCGGTAGAACACTAACATAGGTCAATGTGTACAGGAGTTTGTACTACCCCTCGGTAGAACAAAATCATAAGTCAACGTGTACAGGATTTTGTACTACCCCTCGGTAGAACACAATCATAAGTCAACGTGTACAGGAGTTTGTACTACCCCTCGGTCGAACACAATCATAGGTCAATGTGTACAGGAGTTTGTACTACCACTCGGTAGAACACAATCATAGGTCAATGTGTACAGGAGTTTGTACTACCCCTCGGTAGAACACTAACATAGGTCAATGTGTACAGGAGTTTGTACTACCCCTCGGTAGAACACTAACATAGGTCAATGTGTACAGTAGTTTGTACTACCCCTCGGTAGAACACTAACAGAGGTCAATGTGTACAGTAGTTTGTACTACCCCTCGGTAGAACACTAACAGAGGTCAATGTGTACAGGAGTTTGTACTACCACTCGGTAGAACACTAACATTGGTCAAAAGTGTTCAGGAGTGTGTACTACCCCTCGGTAGAACACTATCATAGGTCAATGTGTACAGGAGTTTGTACTACCCCTTGGTAGAACACACTCATAGGTCAATGTGTACAGGAGTTTCTACTACCCCTCGGTAGAACACTATCATAGGTCAATGTGTACAGGAGTTTGTACTACCCCTCGGTCGAACACAATCATAGGTCAATGTGTACAGGAGTTTGTACTACCCCTCGG
>CM026393.1:24444680-24635996 GCA_014843695.1 Archivesica marissinica
CAGCTTTAAATAGCATATATCATTCAAATACGCCAGCTTTAAATAGCATATATCATTCAAATACGCCAGCTTTAAATAGCATATATCATTCAAATACGCCAGCTTTAAATAGCATATATCATTCAAATACGCCAGCTTTAAATAGCATATATCATTCAAATACACCAGCTTTAAATAGCATATATCATTCAAATACACCAGCTTTAAATAGCATATATCATTCAAATACACCAGCTTTAAATAGCATATATCATTCAAATACACCAGCTTTAAATAGCATATATCATTCATATGCATACACACCAGCTTTAAATAGCATATATCATTCATATGCATACACACCAGCTTTAAATAGCATACATAATTAATTTGCATTCTTGTCAGCTTTAAATAACACATTCATCTGCAATCTTGCCAGCTTTAGGTAACACACATTCATCTGCATGCTTGCCAGCTTTAGATAACATACATTCATCTGCAATCTTGTCAGCTTTAAATAACACACATTCATCTGCAATCTTGTCAGCTTTAGATAGCACACATTCATCTGCAATCTTGCCAGCTTTAGATAACACATTCATCTGCAATCTTGTCAGCTTTAGATAGCACACATTCATCTGCAATCTTGTCAGCTTTAGATAACACACATTCATCTGCATTCTTGCCAACTTTGAATAGCACTGCAAGAGTTAACATTCAAAAGTTCAGACGAAAGTTCAGACGTTCGAACAAGTATTCGAACATTTGTTGCCATCCCTAATTCAACTATATTCTCAATTTCCGCCTATTTTATCTCTGACCTAGAACTGTCATTTAATGCATCATTTCCAGGTTTTACCCTTTGCATGCTAGCGGCAGATAAAATCACTTTTGCAAACAGTATAGAACCAGATCAGATGACACAGAACGTTCCGCCTCATCAGACTCTATGCTGTTTGCTATTCGGATAGTGGAGCTAAAGCATTTGGCTGAATAGCAAACAACATAGATCCTGATCAATCTGGATCTATGTTGTTTGCCAACGTGATTTTATTTACTCAGCAGGCAAAGAGTTAAATACTTGAAAAACTTTCTCATATTTTCAGCTTTAAATAACTGTCGTAAAACTCGTATATATTTAAATGGTTGAAACCTTTTGATTGGATGGAAAATCTTTTATATATCTACCCATCAACATTATCATACAGGAGCAGTCGCTAAAGCAGACGAGCAACCGGCCGAAGAATTTCAACGCCAGTTTCAACTTTGGACTGACCAAGCTTCCACCCGGACAGTTTAGCAACAACATGTTACCACCTCCAAGAGACAACGACTACATGACAAACTTCGAAAGTAAGCTAGTGTGCAATATGCGATCTGACCAAATGGGACGAGTTGTGCGTGGTGTGCCTCAGATGTCGGGATTGATAGCTCAGCAGTTTGAGTTGATACAGCGAGTACAGATGGAGAACATGATGCCGTACAATGAGAATATCAGTCCTGTAGGAAGAAACATCGGAGGACCCAGTGGGAATTCTTATTTCAGAGATGTGGATATGTCAGAAATGATGGTTCCCGATGATCTAGAGATGCTGAATCAACCCTATAAGAACCAGACTTTTGAGCCCGGGGTACGGGGTTATGATTTTGGGAACCAGCCTAGTAGAGATAGGGGTTTGCCCTATAGGAGTGCTAACAATAGGCCGGATCCCACCAGCAAGCAATACAGGCATGCGTATTAACATTAACAAGTACACAATGGTATTAAAACAGTCATATGCGATGCATTTATTCTGTGGTTTAGAATATGAGGAGGCTTTAAAGCTGGCACATAATCTATGATCAGGTAGCTTTAAATATAGATTTAAATCGTGCATTAAAGATGTGCCTTATTTTGATGCAATGACAAAATATATGAGCAAGTAGCTTTAAATCGAGCCTATATATATATAACATGTGTCTTATATTGATTGATGGATACAATATATGAGCAAGTAGCTTTAAATCGAGCCTATATATATATAACATGTGTCTTATATTGATTGATGGATAAAATATATGAGCAAGTAGCTTTAAATCGAGTCTATATATATATAACATGTGTCTTATATTGATTGATGGATAAAATATATGAGCAAGTAGCTTTAAATCGAGCCTATATATATAAGATGTGTCTTATATTGGTTGATGGATAAAATATATGAGCAGGTAGCTTTAAATCGAGCCTATATATATATATATATATATAAGATGTGCCTTGTTTTATGGCAAATTTATTCCAGTATGAGTAGTCTCTAGTCAATAAACTGTAGTATAATTTATCTCCCAATGCTGACCTAGTAAACACCCCCTGATGTTATCATTTGGAAGTTATCACAGGAAACCTGTTATGTAACACTAGTGGAAATACAGGGGGTATCCTTACAAGTTGGAACGTAACACTAGAGGAAATACAGGGGGTACCCCTACAAGTTGGAACGTAACATTAGTGGAAATACAGGGGGTACACCTACAAGTTGGAACGTAACACTAGTGGAAATACAGGGGGTATCCTTACAAGTTGGAACGTAACACTAGTGGAAATACAGGGGGTATCCTTACAAGTTGGAACGTAACACTAGTGGAAATACAGGGGGTATCCTTACAAGTTGGAACGTAACACTAGAGGAAATACAGGGGGTACCCCTACAAGTTGGAACGTAACATTAGTGGAAATACAGGGGGTATCCTTACAAGTTGGAACGTAACACTAGTGGAAATACAGGGGGTATCCTTACAAGTTGGAACGTAACATTAGTGGAAATACAGGGGTACCCCTACAAGTTGGAACGTAACATTAGTGGAAATACAGGGGGTACACCTACAAGTTGGAACGTAACACTAGAGGAAATACAGGGGGTACCCCTACAAGTTGGAACGTAACACTAGAGGAAATACAGGGGGTACCCCTACAAGTTGGAACGTAACACTAGTAGAAATACAGGGGGTACCCCTACAAGTTTGAACGTAACACTAGAGGAAATACAGGGGGTACCCCTACAAGTTTGAACGTAACACTAGAGGAAATACAGGAGGTACCCCTACAAGTTTGAACGTAACACTAGAGGAAATACAGGGGGTACCCCTACAAGTTGGAACGTAACAATAGTAGAAATACATGGGGTACCCCTACAAGTTGGAACGTAACACTAGAGGAAATACAGGGGGTACCCCTACAAGTTGGAACGTAACACTAGTGGAAATACAGGGGGTACCCCTACAAGTTGGAACGTAACACTAGTGGAAATACAAGGGGTACCCCTACAAGTTGGAACGTAACACTAGTGGAAATACAGGGGGTACCCCTACAAGTTGGAACGTAACACTAGTGGAAATACAGGGGGTACCCCTACAAGTTGGAACGTTTTGAAATACAGTCTACATCCGTTATGTCGAATTCCGTCGGACGGAACAAAATACTTCAACATAACCAAAGTTAGACATTACCAATATTGACCATATAGGCACATTTCCCAACATGATGTTTCTCGTAGATCACAAGGACGGGTAAGTCTTGCATTTGTCCCATAATAAATTATCTTCCAAGTTGCCATTGTCTGCTATAGCCAGAACATGATAAAAAAACAGTAATATTGTATTTAATATTTATTAAAGGCAGTACATTCCTGTAAACATCATGTATATACGAAAATGATATAAAAAAAATATCGGGGATGTAATGACGTTAACTTAACGGTGTAGTAATCAACCAATACTCAAATAGTCTGCTGTATTCTGTTGAATTAAAACATGTCATAATCATTTTGCACTAATTATTGACAAGTTAATGTTAAATTAAAAAACAAACTGAATTATAATTATTACGATGAGCAGTTTATCCAATTATTGGTTAATTGCCGATGTGTACCTGTCTGAACATAGTGTAGGCCTAAATACTGTCCCGGTAAACACCGGCAACTAACTTTATCGATTGTTTGTACATCATTGAACATGTAAATTTGGCGAATGAAAGTCGCAATAGAGTTTACTGCATGATGATAATGTAGTGCATCGATAGATCATGTGCCGCTCACCGCCCAGTTTCGATAATCTAGTGCACCGACAGATCATGTGCTGCTCACCGCCCAGTTTCGATAATCTAGTGCACCGACAGATCATGTGCCGCTCACCGGCCACCGCCCAGTTTCGATAATGTAGTGCACCGACAGATCATGTGCCGCTCACCGGCCACCGCCCAGTTTCGATAATGTAGTGCACCGACAGATCATGTGCCGCTCACCGGCAGTTTCATGCAATTTTATTTTAAGCTTTCCAATGAAATAAGAAAATTATAAATGAAATGTGTTTTTTCAACTGGGGAAATGAATAACACATTTGATTTCTCACTGCTTTGCACATGTGGTACCTAGCCGCTGTGTGTTGAAATGTTGTCAACGGGAACGTTTTCGGGCTCGAGCTGTCTGTCACGTCATCTTTGATGGCGCCATTTATGATCGTCTTAACAACGACGTTCTAGCGCCATTTAGCGCACGGTTGCATCGTTTTCTATCATAAAAACACTTTTCAGCCTAAAGTAAAAAGAATGTTTGTAAGTTAATGATCGAATTTGTGTTCACTGGGTAGCCTCCCTTGATTGTGTTCTCTTGGTAATCTCCCCTGATTGTGTTCACTGGGTAGCATCCCTTGATTGTGTTCACTGGGTAGTCTCTCCGATTGTGTTCACTGGGTATTCACCTCCAATTGTGTTCACTGGGTAGTCTCCTTTGATTGTGTTCACTGGGTAGCCTCCCTTGATTGAGTTCTCTTGGTAATCGTCCCTGATTGTGTTCACTGGGTAGCCTCCCTTGATTGTGTTCTCTTGGTAATCTCCCCTGATTGTGTTCGCTGGGTAGCCTCCCTTGATTGTGTTCACTGGGTAATCTCCCCTGATTGTGTTCACTGGGTATTCACCTCTGATTGTGTTCACTGGGTAGCCTCCCCTGATTGTGTTCACTGGGTTGCCTCCCCTGATTGTGTTCACTGGGTTGCCTCCCCTGATTGTGTTCACTGGGTTGCCTCCTCCGATTGTGTTCACTGGGTTGCCTCCCCTGATTGTGTTCACTGGGTAGCCTCCCCTGATTGTGTTCACTGTTTTGATGTTGTAGCTGAGTGTCGAGCGTATGTGTATATACTTAACAGTACTGCATTGTTCCCAGTGGTATGCTTATTGGCTGTCCCCATGACATGTACTGTTTGAAACATCATACCAATGCCTTTCTCTTCTGTCCATCACACATTGTTTAAAGCAGCATTACATCGTAATAAAGGATGTTTTGTGTAAAATATAAATATTAATGTGTGTGTGTTTACAAAACTCGAAATAGTCGCTCAGAAACGATAAAATTCCAATAAATTTAAACCGTCGTATATGCGAATTTGTTTATCGACACACGAAATGTAAACACCTACAGCGCGCATGCGTGAAACAACAGAGGATGTAGAATACAACGTATATATTTTGAACATGAAAGACTATCTATCTATCTTCCTCTAATGTTGAACCCCTCGCGGGGATGTAGAAATGTCCCTAAAAGACTTAGCTAACAGAGGTATGAATCAACATATCAAGCAATTTAATTAAAAACGACAACGTGGGACAAATGGGGACGATGCATTCCGAATGTAAACAAGTGCGGACGATGCGTTCCGGTTGTAAACAAGTGCATGACCAATCGACTCGGAAAGTCCTACTTTGGGTTTCGAGTTTGTTTTATCGCAAAAAAACACTGTTTACCAAATGAACATAAGCATACAAAGTATAATGTTAGAATGTGTAGCAGCATTGCTACCCATACGTAAAAATTGAATTTTTCAAATATCTTTTATTTCATACGATGTAATGCTGCTTTAACTGCTACTTATCCTTTGGATCATGATGGAAGTTGGTAGTTAGTAAATGTAGATAGTATAATCATGTGTAGCTTTGTAACTTTTTATAGGCTCTGTATTTTTTTTTTTACACATTTTTCTGAAGAGTTAAAAAATGCTAAAAAACTAAAACTGTGAGATTAAATTGTAGGATATTGATGTTTTTGCAAACATTTACTTGTTCGACATACAGTCTACATCCACTATGTCAAACTCGGTGATGTCGAATTCTCCGGTTATCTCGAAGTCAGATCAAACTCCCGTTTATATCGAATTTCGTTATGTCAATCTTTTTTTGTTCACTGTTATATAAATTTGTCAAGATCAGATGATGTATATAATTATGTTTGTCATGATCAGATGATGTATATAATTATGTTTGCATGATCAGATGATGTATATAATTATGTTTGCATGATCAGATGATGTATATAATTATGTTTGCATGATCAGATGATGTATATAATTATGTTTGTCATGATCAGATGATGTATATAATTATGTTTGTCAAGATCAGATGATGTATATAATTATGTTTGCATGATCAGATGATGTATATAATTATGTTTGCATGATCAGATGATGTATATAATTATGTTTGTCATGATCAGATGATGTATATAATTATGTTTGCATGATCAGATGATGTATATAATTATGTTTGCATGATCAGATGATGTATATAATTATGTTTGCATGATCAGATGATGTATATAATTATGTTTGTCATGATCAGATGATGTATATAATTATGTTTGCATGATCAGATGATGTATATAATATGGTCATGATCAGATGATGTATATAATTATGTGATCAGATGATGATATTATGTTTGTCAAGATCAGATGATGTATATAATTATGTTTGATCAGATGATGATCAGATGATGATGTATATAATTATATGATTATGTATATAATTATGTTTCATGATCAGATGATGTATATAATTATGTTGCATGATCAGATGATGTATATAATTATGTTTGCATGATCAGATGATGTATATAATTATGTTTGATCAGATGATGTATATAATTATGATCAGATGATGTATATAATTATGTTTTGATCAGATGATGTATATAATTATGTTTGCATGATCAGATGATGTATATAATTATGCATGATCAGATGATGTATATAATTATGTTTGTCAGATGATGTATATTATGTTTGTCATGATCAGATGATGTATATTATGTTTGTCATGATCAGATGATGTATATAATTATGTTTGTCATGATCAGATGATGTATATAATTATGTTTGCATGATCAGATGATGTATATAATTATGTTTGCATGATCAGATGATGTATATAATTATGTTTGTCATGATCAGATGATGTATATAATTATGTTTGTCATGATCAGATGATGTATATAATTATGTTTGTCAAGATCAGATGATGTATATTATGTTTGTCATGATCAGATGATGTATATAATTATGTTTGTCATGATCAGATGATGTATATAATTATGTTTGTCATGATCAGATGATGTATATAATTATGTTTGTCAAGATCAGATGATGTATATAATTATGTTTGTCAAGATCAGATGATGTATATTATGTTTGTCATGATCAGATGATGTATATAATTATGTTTGTAATGATCAGATGATTATATAATTATGTTTGCATGATCAGATGATGTATATTATGTTTGTCATGATCAGATGATGTATATAATTATGTTTGCATGATCAGATGATGTATATAATTATGTTTGCATGATCAGATGATGTATATAATTATGTTTGCATGATCAGATGATGTATATAATTATGTTTGCATGATCAGATGATGTATATAATTATGTTTGCATGATCAGATGATGTATATAATTATGTTTGCATGATCAGATGATGTATATAATTATGTTTGCATGATCAGATGATGTATATAATTATGTTTGCATGATCAGATGATGTATATAATTATGTTTGCATGATCAGATGATGTATATAATTATGTTTGCATGATCAGATGATGTATATAATTATGTTTGCATGATCAGATGATGTATATAATTATGTTTGCATGATCAGATGATGTATATAATTATGTTTGCATGATCAGATGATGTATATAATTATGTTTGTCATGATCAGATGATGTATATAATTATGTTTGTCAAGATCAGATGATGTATATAATTATGTTTGCATGATCAGATGATGTATATAATTATGTTTGCATGATCAGATGATGTATATAATTATGTTTGCATGATCAGATGATGTATATAATTATGTTTGCATGATCAGATGATGTATATAATTATGTTTGCATGATCAGATGATGTATATAATTATGTTTGCATGATCAGATGATGTATATAATTATGTTTGCATGATCAGATGATGTATATAATTATGTTTGCATGATCAGATGATGTATATAATTATGTTTGCATGATCAGATGATGTATATAATTATGTTTGCATGATCAGATGATGTATATAATTATGTTTGCATGATCAGATGATGTATATAATTATGTTTGCATGATCAGATGATGTATATAATTATGTTTGCATGATCAGTATTACACAACTCTTCATACATATCAGAATGTTCATAGTTTAGTTGCTATAGTAACAATGTTTGAATCATATACAGTCCAACCTGCTCTAGCGGTCACCTGAAATCAATGGCCACCTTTTGTTAACAGCCAAGCCAGATCCCCCCTGACAAATGTTAACAGCCAAGCCAGATCCCCCCTGACGAATGTTAACAGCCAAGTGCCAGATCCCCCCTGACGAATGTTAACAGCCAAGCGCCAGATCCCCCCTGACGAATGTTAACAGCCAAGCGCCAGATCCCCCCTGACGAATGTTAACAGCCAAGCGCCAGATCCCCCTGACGAATGTTAACAGCCAAACGCCAGATCCCCCTGACGAATGTTAACAGCCAAGCGCCAGATCCCCCCTGACGAATGTTAACAGCCAAGCGCCAGATCCCCCCTGATGAATGTTAACAGCCAAGCCAGATCCCCCTGATGAATGTTAACAGCCAAGAGCCAGATCCCCCCTGACGAATGTTAACAGCCAAGCGCCAGATCCCCCTGACGAATGTTAACAGCCAAGCCAGATCCCCCTGACAAATGTTAACAGCCAAGAGCCAGATCCCCTGACGAATGTTAACAGCCAAGCCAGATTCCCCCCTGATGAATGTTAACAGCCAAGCCAGATCCCCTGACGAATGTTAACAGCCAAGCCAGATCCCCATTGACGAATGTTAACAGCCAAGAGCCAGATCCCCCCTGGCGAATGTTAACAGCCAAGCGCCAGATCCCCCCTGACGAATGTTAACAGCCAAGAGCCAGATCCCCCCTGGCGAATGTTAACAGCCAAGCCAGATCTCCCCTGGCGAATGTTAACAGCCAAGCCAGATCCCCCTGATGAATGTTGACAGCCAAGCCAGATCCCCCTGACGAATGTTAACAGCCAAGCCAGATCCCCCCTGGCAAATGTTAACAGCCAAGCCAGATCCCCCCTGGCGAATGTTAACAGCTAAGCCAGATCCCCCCTGGTGAATGTTAACAGCCAAGTGCCAGATCCCCCTGATGAATGTTGACAGCCAAGCCAGATCTCCCCTGACGAATGTTAACAGCCAAGCGCCAGATCCCCCCTGACGAATGTTAACAGCCAAGCGCCAGATCCCCCTGACGAATGTTAACAGCCAAGCGCCAGATCCCCCCTGACGAATGTTAATAGCCAAGCCAGATCCCCCTGATGAATGTTGACAGCCAAGCCAGATCCCCCTGACGAATGTTAACAGCCAAGCCAGATCCCCCTGATGAATGTTAATAGCCAAGCGCCAGATCCCCCCTGATGAATGTTAACAGCCAAGCGCCAGATCCCCCCTGACGAATGTTAACAGCCAAGCCAGATCCCCCTGACGAATGTTAACAGCCAAGCGCCAGATCCCCCCTGAGGAAAATTGCTATATATTTTTTGCACCCTGTATTAAGCAACAACCAGCGGCCACCAGTTTCATCCCATCATGCCATTTCGACTACACTAAACGACCATGTGTCAACCAAAACAATCCATGCGAAATTCCTGATGGAATCCATCGCCACGAGGCAGAGAGAAGAGGCAATGTGGAATTTAAATGCCTTGCCTAAGGGCACAATTGTAACGGCTCCAGCGGGGCTCGAACTCCGGGCCTTTCGCACATGAAGCGAACGTGCTATCACGACTTCCACTTTCCGTTTTGTGCCTCAATGACTTGTATGTATTCAATATACCGAAAACAAATTCAAATTAAAAACATTAGTAAAACAATAATTATTCCAATCTTACCGAAATGGAACTCCGGCATTTATCGTTGTCATGTATCAAACATTCCAGTTTGAGTTATTTCCCTTTTCATAAATTGATATAATGTAACAATCGCAGTGCTCTCCGTAGAATATGAAGTAGCCGGTTTTAATTTATAAGTAACCGGCATTCACTCGCTACCGAGCCGACGTAGTCGACGAGGGGGAGAGTGCGGGAGGGGTTTCCCCTCCTGCTGGGGGGGGGGTTTGGGGGGCTTCCCCCCGAAAATTTTCCAAAATTGGTCTCATTTCGTGCAACCTGGTGCATTTTTAAGGCAATATTTACACCAATTTTTTGATCATTTTTACACATTTTATTTTCATAGAAAAAAAAAAATTGTTAAACACAGATTGAGACTATATAACAAATGTTAGATCTTGGTGTCATGGAGTTTCAAGCATGTACATGTACTTTGTTTTACTATTGTTGACCCGTTCTTTCCACTTGTACAACTATATACCAGTTATGTATGCAACACACTCGACACTATCTTCTTCTAAAGGCAGTCTCTGACATTAATGTTTCCACCGAAACTGTTACGGTGTATGAGCAATTCGGGTAGCTATCCGAATTTAAAACATCTACACCTAACACGAAAAATAGTTTCTATACCATTTCTGATTAAGACCAATACATGTTTTTACTCAATGATGTACTATATCAAAATAAGATATTCAATAAGTTATGGTGGATAAATAAAAAAAAACAACAAGTACACAGTGCATAGCCATAGGTGCCCTGAAGTATTCAGGCATATAAACCGGTGCCGACCGACACCGTTGCGATAGCGATATTGAGCAGCAAGGTCACGTGATGAAGCTAAAAAATTCAACAAGAGTGTTTTGAAAGTTGTTTTCACGACTTAAGAAAATAATAATATACACGGCAAGTGCAATTAACATTTTATACTGGTCATTATTATATGTGGATATACGCCGAGCATAGGTTCCACAACTCTAATAAACACACAGACCCATACACACATGGTAAATGTGCACTGCCCTACTACCTGTACCATCACTGATCATTACCTGTGTGACAAAAATCTGACATAACTCTTTGATTATTGGAAAGTTTTCTTTTCTTTTTTGCATTCATTTTCAAAAAAAAAAAGTCTAAATTTAGAAACTCACGGAAAATCCAGATTTTCCCAGCGATATGATTGGTAGATAGCGCTGATCATTTGCATTTGTACTAGATGCGCGTCTCTTATGCGCATTGTAACAAAAACATCCGATAAAATGGATGCGCCCACAGAATCACTTCCGGATCGATTTATTTGACGATTTCGTCCTAAATATTCGCTGTTTTGTTTCGAAATAATATATTTATTATACCGGAAAGTAACCGGCGCTCAGTCAGCGTGTAGTCGGCGAAATCGCCGGCCGCCTGGGCTTCCGGAGAACACTGCAATCGCCTGATTGGTTAATACGTACAAAACTCCAATCGTTGTCAGCAATGTATAAACATTTTGCTGGTGCGGGCAGTTATCTAATGTTGTCAAAACTTGTGGCCCAAACCATTTGCATTTTCATACTATGTATTGTATCGTTCTGTGCATAACATTAACTATTGATTTGCAAAAAATATGATTAAACTAAAATCATTTTGCACTGACGGCCGACGTTTTGATTTCAAAGCGAACGTTTATTTGTGGGGAAAACACCCCATCTATAAGGGGATGTTGCAAATATTTTCTGGAATAGCCCATTTCACAAAATGCACTTTCGTAGCATACCGATTTAAAAGTTTAAAGTGATTCCGGGAAAACACATGATTGCATATACAGTCATGGTAGGTCATACACCACTATTGAAATTTCCATAGGCCACCATTATAACACACAGTGCCATTAGATTTTCCCCAAAAATAGTTTGGCACAAAAGACAGTAGTTTTCAACAGACTGGCCTTTGAGCCACAGGAAAATGTCAAATTTCAATGGGGTTGACCAATTAAGTTTTTTTTATTTCTGGTTCCGTTTCCTGTGTAACCTCCCCGGTACAGATTCCTGTGTAGCCTCCCCGGTACCGTTTCCTGTGTAGCCTCCCCGGTACCGTTTCCTGTGTAACCTTCCCAGTACCGTTTCCTGTGTAGCCTTCCCAGTACCGTTTCCTGTGTAGCCTCCCCGGTACCGTTTCCTGTGTAACCTTCCCAGTACCGTTTCCTGTGTAGCCTCCCCGGTACCGTTTCCTGTGTAACCTCCCCAGTACCGTTTCCTGTGTAGCCTCCCTGGTACAGATTCATGTGTAACCTCCCCGGTACAGATTCATGTGTAACCTCCCCGGTACAGATTCCTGTGTAACCTCCCCGGTACAGATTCCTGTGTAGCCTTCCCGGTACCGTTTCCTGTGTAACCTCCCCGGTACAGATTCATGTGTAACCTCCCCGGTACAGATTCCTGTGTAACCTCCCCGGTACAGGTTCCTGTGTAGCCTCCCCAGTACACATTCCTGTGTAACCTCCCCAGTTCAGATTCCTGTGTAACCTCCCCAGTACAGATTCCTGTGTAACCTCCCCGGTACAGGTTCCTGTGTAACCTCCCCAGTACACATTCCTGTGTAACCTCCCCAGTTCAGATTCCTGTGTAACCTCCCCTGTAGACATTCCTGTGTAACCTCCCCTGTACAGATTCCTGTGCATATTGCATATTTGAAGTCTGGTGGGACTACACGTTCGCGACCAAGACTGAGTAGTTCTATGTATTATTCATTGTAGTCTAGTACTAATGTATAAGCAGCTTTCTGGAAGGTCGCAGTACAACTTGATAGTAACTCATTGGCTCATGTAACCAGTTCAGTCTGGTGTTCCACAAAGACGCGTTCTCGGACAATTGATGTTCATCCTGTGCATAAACCATCTCCCGAACTACTAGACTAATTGCTGAGCAATGTGTGCTCTGTCGCCGCATCAAGTCAGAATAACATGACCATGCTCTACATAAAGACCTGGGTGGTCTTCAAGAATGGGAGAACTAACTGATGGAATTCCACACCCAAAAATGTCAAGTCAATACATATCACGAACAAGAGAACTCGTATCGCTATGCCATACATCATGCATGCACAAACCTTAGAATAAGTTGAATCTGCTTAATCTTTAGGCCTTAACTTCCACACATCTCTTAACTGGAATCAGCATATCAACCCACCAAGAAAGCCAACAATGTACGCTCTTTCATCCAATCCATAAGTGTCACAAGCAGACGGAGGGACGGTGGTATGTCGCCCTGGTGATACCACTGATGCAATATATATATATATATATATATATAGTACAGTCATTTGGGATCCCTTCACTAGCAAATATCAAGAAGCTGGAGATGGTGCCGCGTAGATCGACAAGGGTAATCTTATAGGACTACCGCGGAATATGCAGCGTCTCCTCGATGGTACAGCATCTCCAGTGGCTAACGGTAGAACGTAGAGCATAAACGATGGTGACAATGATACATATAATCGTGTACATGCTAGTTGATGTCCCCATCAGATACCTAATACCGACTAACTTACATGGTACCCGTTGCAGGATTCTATGTTACCAGATATCCCTATTCCCATACCCCACCCGACTCGGAACAGCCGTCCCGAGTCAGTAGTAACAGGATCTAGGTTCCCGGTAGGAAGCTGCACGACTATTGGCAGCTTGAATGGGGAATTGCTACCAGTCACTTTCAGATAGACCCCTTCCGGACGTTTTTATCTACGCTGTATAAACATTTTCTGTTTATTATTTGGAGGTCAGTCTGTTGACCACTCGCATTTCCTGAGGAATCAAATACTCAACTCTACCACCACCTTAGAGACATATATTACCATTTATCACTTGTCTCCGATAGGGAGGGAACCTGCAGCCCTAATGATAGCAGCGAAAAGCTTGTTCTAGCGACGGGTGTTAGACCACGCGATCACGTGATTCATTAAAATAGGGTAATTACAGAGGTTAAAATATCGTTTTCGTAAAATGTGAGTTACCTCCCTTTTATAATAAATTAGTGAAATATAAGTTACCTCCCTTTGAAAATGTAATTTATAATTTAATAAAATATGAGTTACCTCCCTTTTATAAAATGCTCCATTTGTAGCTAAGTAAAAGATTAGTTATCTTCCTTTCAAAAACATTCAATATATGCAATTTAGTAAAATATAAGTTACCTCCCTATTAAAAGATACACCATGTGTAATTTGGTACACTATGAGTTACGCCCTTTTAATGAAATGCGCCATATGTAATTTAGTAAAATATGCGTTACCTCGACTTTGTGAGATATGTAATTTTGTAAAATGTGAGCTACCTTCCTTTTATAAAATGCGCCATTTGTAATTAATTAGTAAAATATCGGTTGCCTTCCTTTCTTTGAAAGTGCCATTTGTACCGACACGAACCTCGGTTTAAAGTCACATCTGAAAGACTTAATTGTATTACGGTCAGACGGGGGATCGAACCTGCGATCCCTGGATTACCAGTCCAGCGTGTTACCAATGGAGTACAGATCCGTCTGTAAAAACAATAACTTAATTTATCATCGGTATCGATTGAAAACTGGTTTGACACATTGTCGGCATGTTGAAATCAATTAATTGTTGTCTTAAATCTTCATACATTTTGCAATAAAGTATGTACACCATGTTTCTCGTCTTCAATACAGACGGATCTGTAGTCCAGTGGTAACACACTGAACTGGTAATCCAGGAACCATAGTTCGGTCCCCCTTCTGACCATAATAAAATTAACACAGTCTTTCAGATGGGACTTTAAACCGAGATCTCGTGTCGGTGCTTTACACCGTGCACGTAAATGAACCAGAGGAGACCCTGAAACGGGTCTCTGTCTGTATCATTGTACTATCCTCCAACAATCTAAAATGACTAAATCTCTTCAGGAGGCGTCGCTCATATGGGCAACCGGTAGCGACGATAAATAAACGTAAAACACACACATTCGTCTTCAATAATATTAGCCTCTCTGCAAAAAGAAGGAATGTGGTCGTTTAGTGGAACATTTACATACCAGTTTCTATATTTAAAGGCTCAACACCACACATAAGCTCTGGAGAATGGTGATCTTTGTTGTGGCAAAATGATTTCACAATATAGCTCTGTACCATAAACAGTTTTAAAGAGCTTATAATTATAGGTTATTACTACCATTTCCAAGTCAAGTCAAATATCTTTTATTCTCTCATTTCATGACATACATGAATAAATGAGGTATTACAATACAATACAATACACGAGGCTCATAATATTACTAACATAATTATACATATATAACAATGATAAACCTTTGCATGAGTATGGTTCCGTGTAGAATAGTATATCTCCATTGCAGATGTATAAGTTAGCTAGCTAAACATGCCGGAGCGTCAATAGTTTACGCTGTTATGTGTGTACCATTCTTATATACATAATATAACTGTTTTATTTCTAAACGAAGTATAAGTAAAATTTACATTGTCACTTTCTGCGTATTAACTGAGAAAAATGAAACTTTATTTATTTTATTTTTTTACCTTTAGTTTAGTTTATACAAATTTATTTTATCTCGATTGCGAAACAAGTTATTTCAACTTATATTAATCACTCTCGAGACCTCATTCCTGATGGAATCCATCGCCACGAGGGAGAGAGAAGAGGCAACGTGGAATTTAAATGCCTTGCCTAAGGGCACAATCGTAACGGCTCATACGGGGCTCGAACTCCCGAGTATTTCGCACATGAAGCGAACGCGCTTCCCATGCTCTATCACGACTTCCACAAAGGTTATTTCAACATTTCAATGTATATTTTCCCCATTTATTAACTGCGTTTATATATTATGCCGCTAGATATTGTCTCGACGATGAAACCGTGCATTTTTGTGAACCATTAGGGTATGTGAGCGGACCATGCTGAACTAATCAAACACTAATTAAATATTAGAAGTTGTGAGTTCGTGCCCCGCCAGCACCGCGGTGGTTGTGTGCTTAGGCAAGGCCCTTAAATCCACATTTCCCCTTCTCTGTCCTCCACAGTGATGGATCCCATCAGGAATAAGGTATCGATAAGGATTAATTGAACAGAACATAAGTTTATTCATGACGTATACATAAGTACATAGTCACAATATATACATAAATACAAATACATAGCATTTATATAGCGCAAAAATTAAAAATTACTCTATTGCGTTTCACAATTACAGATGCAATTTTAAACATTTACACATGACAATAATATATGGAAATATAAATTTATACATATATATATATACATAGGATTCTAGTAATTGGATAAGAACATATGTTATCGTGATATCTACACCATTACAGTATATAAGTGAGTGATTGGATTAGCGATAAAAGTGGCAATATGAACCATAGACCCAAACACCGCCGTAAGAATGACAACCGTGATGTGGCCAGTACAGTGATTGGGCCGGTACAGTGATCCGCCCATCACCACACGACAGAGCTCGAACCCAAGAGAATGCCCATACAACACTTCACTCGTCAATCCAATACATTTATATACAAATAAACAAGTGATCAATATAGAGTTTATTTTTACTAGTAGTTTACATCACGTGTATTTAGTGTCCTCAAGATGGCTAGCCTGGGAACAGGCGTCGATATATTTTGCCTGGTCAGTCAAATAAATATATTTTAACACCGAGACTATTAATTGGGTCGTATTGAGTTTCTGATCATATCAACGTGTCATTTTGCGAGAAGCTAAAAAGTGAAACATCGACAGACTGGCACCCAGGCTACATGATGACATTAGCGAAGAGTAAGAAGAAGACGAGTCGTTTATTAACAACACATACATACACTTATACATACAATTGTATACAAATAAACAAGTGGTCAATAAAGCTATCGTATTGTTTGGCAATATTAAACTGAGACATTTGCATATTCCGTGAACTTACTTCGTTAATAATCGGATTTCCGAAGTAAAATATGAGCTTTAGATTATGGTACACTTACTTATTGACTTGATTCAAATATTAACGGTAAAAACCTAACGTATGTCCTGGTCGTAGTTCACGGAAACTTACGAAGGCTTTGGCGGAGATTAATGAGTCTCAGTTTAATGTTGCCAAGTAATATTGATACTGTGGTCTAATTTACCGTAATATAGAGGATGAACATTCGTGTTGGTGTATTTTGTGTAATTAAGAAGACAACGCCTTCAGTATGGAGTCCCTATGGATTACAGTATTCTTAAGAAAACGAGTCAAACGTTATATTGTGTGTTTTACGTTTATTTATCGTAGCTACCGGTTGCCCATATGAGCGACGCCTCCTGAAGAGATTAGTCATTTTATGTTTTGGAGGATAGTGCAATGATACAAACAGAGACCCAATCCAGAATCTCCTCTGGTTCTTTTACGTGCACTGTGTAAAGCACCGACACGAGACCTCGGTTAAACGTCCCATCTGAAAGACTGATAATTTTATTAAGGTCAGTCGGGGGATCAAACCTACGATCCCTGGATTACCAGTCCAGCGTGTTACCACTGTACTACAGATCCGTCTGTAGCCAAACGTTATAACAACTTTCTATTCTAATTGTTCATTAAATTACAAACGTTATACATGCTTTTATTAATATTATATTGTAATAATATGCTTCGAAATCGAGCTAAAATAAATTTGTATAAATCAACAGCTACCTTTAGTTTATACACATTTATTTTAGCTCGATTGCAAAACAAGTTCTTTCAATTTCACTCTCGAGTGAGAGAGAAGCTACCGAGACAGATTATTATGGTACAGCTATGCAACATCATAAACAAATAAACAAATTGCTCAAATTATTCATTCGATGACGAATATTCCCATAAATAAATAGTTATATAATGTCGTATTCGGTACATTACCTGCCTATTCATACCATAGAGATTCTAGTATAATTCCATAGCAATTATCGTGTAACATACTAGATTCCAGGCATAATGTGCAATGCGACTATCGTAACATTAATATGTACGAGTTATTAATATGAAATAGACATTACTAGTGATTATCTTTATTTTAATCTCATTACAGAAAACATAAACACATATCAAATTATGAGGGCTGCTGTAGTCTAGTTTATACAAATTTATTTGAGCTCGATTACGAAACAAGTTCTTTCAACTTATATTAATCACTCTCGAGACCTCATTCCTGATGGAATCCATCGCCATGAAGGAGAGAGGAGACAATGTGGAATTTAAATGCCTTGCCTAAGGGCACGCTCGTAACGACTCCAGCGGGGTTCGAACTCCGGACCTTTCGCAACCGGAAGCGAACGCTCATCCACTGCGCTATCACGACTTCCACTGTAGTCTCAGTGTGTGTGTTCGGATTTTATATCTCCGACTGGCACCACGCACGAATTTGTGCCAGCGAGAGTCTGGGGTAGACCGGGTGAATATATTACACGGTACCGTTATTCTTCTAAGATGCCTAAGCTTGCATTATAATTACCATTTCTACTAAGGTTATGTGCCGAGAGGCAGTACTAAGTTAATCAACGGGGAAAGCTAATACAGGGCTAAGTCAAAATCAATTGCTGAAATAGACATTATACATGTACAAGAAAATGGGAAACAATTTCTGAAATAGACATTATACATATACAAGAAAATGGGAAAATTAAAATATGCATCTTGCCATTTTAGGAAAAATAAGACGTATTATTTCCTCCGTAATATTGTTGACGTTTGCATGTTTTGAAAAGCTTAACCCATTCAATGCCAAGTAACTGACATGGAACCCTCGTACTGTCTGGAAGATGTTTTAAAGAGTTTGGTTCAGGGAAATCTGGAAATAATATTAACTCAATATACCACCAAGGAACTGATTACTCTCAAAATGTTGAAATGGCACATGTATTTAATGAATTCTTTGTCAATGTTGCAACCCAACATCAACGATCCAGTCCCTGATTACTTAGACTTTGACTATATTCAAGATTTTATTAATGAACATGTATCTGCTGATGTAATATTTGAAATATCAAAAGTTACACAGAATAATACCAGAAAGCAATTGCTACATGAATCGATAATATTGGAGAAGAAGAAGAGTCGTTTATTAACAAACTTATACAGTTCATGGTCTACACACAAATGAATATACTAATTACTAATCAAGCAATCTTGTATTACATTTACACTTCTCTCACATACAGTATTCCTATGATGTATTATTGAAGCTTTTATATGTTTACTATATTATTCATGTTAATCTCAAAATATCCATAAAGCATATATTTCAAAGACAGACAGACAGACAGACAGACAGACAGACAGACGACAGACAGACAGACAGACAGACAGACAGACAGACAGACAGACAGACAGACAGACAGACAGACAGACAGACAGACAGACAGACAGACAGACAGACAGACAGACAGACAGACAGACAGACAGACAGACAGGACAACAGACAGACAGACAGACAGACAGACAGACAGAGACAGACAGACAGACAGACAGACAGACAGACAGACAGACAGACAGACAGACAGACAGACAGACAGACAGACAGACAGACAGACAGACAGACAGACAGACAGGACAGACAGACAGACAGACAGACAGACAGACAGACAGACAGACAGACAGACAGACAGACAGACAGACAGACAGACAGACAGACAGACAGACAGACAGACAGACAGACAGACAGACAGACAGACAGACAGACAGACAGATTTCATCAGGTTATACATGTACAATGAACATTACATGGTATAACAACATGATCTAAATGATTACAATTCATGGGATGAGTGCAAAACTACGCAACCACTTCACTAATTCGATGTGGTTACACCAGTTTCGCACTGAGCACTTGATTTGACCAATTTTTAATGTTTCCTATTAAATGTAGGTCTGTTTGAGCTAAAATGTAACACACTCTTTCTTTAAAGTGTGATATAGTTCTAAATATGGTTTGTAAGGTAATAAGTAGACGCTGCATGAAGAACGTTTATATTCATACGAAAACGAATACTTTATTCGGCATAACACATTTTACAATATTTATAGTCTAACATTATTTTAGTGAAAACAATAAAAAATATCAATAATATATAAGAATATTTTCTCAGAAAATCAAATCAATATTTAACAATAGTACTTGTTGCCTAGTTACAACTAGTATGTGTATTATTTAAACGTAGTTTAGGTGATACGATTCCTGCAAAATAGAGAAACTTTGACAAAGAACAAATAATGTTCGTAGATATAGACGGTAATAACTGATTAATCAGTGACACCGCTAATGATCAAAACAGAAATACCGATCATATACCGGTGTTAAATCCGTATTAGAATCACAGACGGATCTGTAGTCCAGTGGTAACACTCTGGACTGGTAATCCAGAGATCGCAGGTTCGATCCCACCGTCTGACCCTAATAAAATTAATAGTCTTTCAGATAGGACGTTACACCGAGGTCTCGTGTCGGTGCTTTACACTGTGCACGTAAACGAACCAGAGGAGACTCCGGAATGTATCATTGCACTATCCTCCAATGACTAAGAGGCGTCGCTCAATTGGGCAACCGGTAGCGACGATAAATAAATGTAACGCACCCAAAGTATTAGAGTCTCATTAATGTACATCACATTAGATATCCTTAAACACTAACAACAGTACATGACCATTCACCAGAGAAATACAAGAGACTATATCATAGTGTAGCAAAATATTTTTGGCTAATAAACAAACGATATTACTATAATAATTTGATGTTTAAAATAATTTAATCTCTTTAATTCGTCAAGTAATATACATGCTGCTTGCAACATTGTGTTTTCACATCTCATTTATATCACAATATAATACGAGGTAGGGAACAATAACTACCGCAACTTCTGTAGTCACAGAGACAGAGTACTGATAAATAAAAGCGTCCAGACATGGTTATCCATAACCTGTAATCATGCATGGGTTAATGCAGTGCGTTCCCAATTCCAATCAACGACATGTTTTAGTGAGGTTTCCCCACTCCGTCCTGTCAGTTCTATACAGCTTGAAGAATGTACACCACTTGCAATTAATCCTTTAAGTCTAATTTACAGTCACAGTGTACAGTATTGACTAACATATAAAGCTGGACCATGTGTAGGATGCTACAACCATTTCAGCTTTTAATACTTGTCAGATGGTGTCATGATTTTTGTTTGGTTATAAGATGAAACCCAATTTCACACTACAATTGACCAGTCACCCTCTGTCAATCAAACTAATCAATATTCAAATCGGCTATACTTATTTCACACACCCCTAGGCACATATCCCCGCTATTTTCCCCCTGCAAGCTAGTGCGCCGAAGGATCAAATGCTAGTGCAGTAACGGGAAACCTGGCGTTGTAAGTTTAGATTTGGTTAACCCTTTCATTACTGCAATATAAACATGGTAAATGTATTGTATGCAAACACACATAACAACATTAATATTACTTATATATAAAGAAAAATGCTAGCCAGTTACTTGAAGATAATCTCGACAAAGATTATAAAAACGATTTAGTTTAGTCGAGCAAACATAGAACTATGTGTGTGTGTTTTACGTTTATTTATCGTCGCTACCGGTTACCCATATGAGCGACGCCTCCTGAAGAGATTAGTCAGTTTAGATTTTGGAGGATAGTGCAATGATACAGATAGAGACCCATTCCAGAGTCTCCTCTGGTTCTTTTACGTGCACGGTGTAAAGCACCGACACGAGACCTCGGTTTAACGTCCCATCTGAAAGACTGTTAATTTTATTAGGGTCAGACGGGGGATCGAACCTGCGATCCCTGGATTACCAGTCCAGCGTGTTACCACTGGACTACATATCCGTCTGTGCATACATAGAACTATTTATTTCATTTTTTGTTTTATATAGTTCCCATGTGACGTCATAAATCCTACTGTGGCTGCTATTTCAATGATTGGCAAAGTTGATCAGATATTATATATAATGTATAGTAGCGTAATTTTGTTTTCCTCATAAAATATTTATTTTTCATCCCATTACCCTGGTTCATACATTGTTAAAAAGCTCTCAATGGACATGATTTTAGTATCATTTCACAAATTTTGTATCAATAACGAATAAATAATAATTTACCTGTATATTAATATTTCAACTGAAAATAGACTTTCAAAAATTGGTTAAGTTAAGTTCTTATAATTTATAATCCATACATCATTGTTAAAAAATAAATTAATATTTAAAAAGTGCATTTAAATACCTTTAAAATCACACCAAATGTTATATTAATCCTAATTAATTAAGTTATTGCAATTAATTACTAGTAAAATCCTGAAATTGCTGTTTATAAAACTTGCCAATCAAAATGGCGGCCAAGATAAAATCTTATCAGTGTTTTTGACTATTTTCAGTGTTTTCACAGGCCTTGGGAACTATGTATTGGTACAAACTGTTGTATAAAGACCATCATTTTACTGTTGACATTTTAATTGGCGATGCTTTATCTGAATGCCACAGACTGTATTGAAGTTAAGTGTTTAACTACCTTGTGTATTAGATTTACAATATACCTGTATATGCACTGCTTGATTGATTTAACAAGCCCAGCTAATTTAGCGCTCTGTCTTCTCACCAATGAAACTCGGGTTCATTGGTGAGACCTCATTGACTGCTCGAACCTGTGATCCCTGGATTATCAGTCCAATGTGTTAACCACTGGACTTTCCTACGGAGGTTGGTGCACCAAGCACTGGTTAACCGCTGAAACGTGGATATTAAATACCTTGCCTAAGGGCACAATCTTAGCGGCTCCAGTGAGGCTCAAACTCAGGGCCTTTCGCACCTGAAGCGAACATGCTACCACTGCGCTATCACAACTTCCTATTGCAGGTTGAACAGAAGTATCGACTTTATTGCTTTGCTGTTCTGGTAAATACTATTCTGCCTGTTCCCAGTCATGATGTCAAGGCTTCCAAATGTTATTATTACTTCAACAGAAAAGTAAAAACATTTCCCGCCATAGTGTGCTCAGGAGAACTTTTGAAACAAAATATCTCTTGCAACCAGACTCAAGACCTACATATCCACATAAACTGCCCACTGGAATCCAGTTGCACTGTTGTTAATGGTAAACCAGTCACTTCCTGCAGTTGAGAGATTGTGGAACCAGTCACTTCCTGTCCAGACAGTATTTGTAATTGTGGTATGGTGGAATGAGTCGCTTCATGTAGTTGTGTGATAGGGGAACCAGTCACTTCCTGTCCAGACAGTATTTGTAATTGTGGTATGGTGGAATGAGTCGCTTCCTGTAGTTGTGTGATAGGGGAACCAGTCGACTCTAAGCTCCCCTTTCCATTCGTTCACCTGCACGTAACGACCGTTGCCAAGGCTTAGTTTGCATCTAGTCATGTTGGTTGTTCGAGCGTAGAAACTCTAATGACACTAACTAGCTAGCTATATAAGTTTATTTAAAGTCGCCACCGCATAAATGCATTTGGGCGACTAGTGACACTAACTAAAGTTACGCCGTCTTTTATAGATTTAAGTCCGTTCTAATTGGTCGATATTTATAGAAGCGTACGTAATTGTTATTTATGGATCGGTTCGTTCCAATTGGTCGATATTTATAGACACGTACGCGATTGCTATTTATAGAGCGGTTCGTTCCCATTGGTGTCTATTTATAGACACGCTCTCATTGGTCGGTGCAATCGGGTATGTTTGTAATAACGTAGTGTAGGCGCTTCGTTTTCTTATACACCACTTTCACTCTGTTACTGTACCGATCAGTATATCCCAGTATACCGATGTCGTAAAAGAACGTTTTTGTCAGTTCAGTTCGTTTCCCGCTTTGCTTAACTTCATCCGGCTTATCCAGGCATTTTTGTACGCAATCGTACATGAGTCGCCCGCTAAGAAACACGGAGGTGTCGAAATCGTACACATTCAGGTGTTTTTCGACCGCGTGGGTCGAAAGTATAAACGGTGTTTTCATCTTCACGCCTATGGTAAAATGGTTCGTCTCGAGACGGAAGGAACGTATTTAAAGATTTTTGTAATTGGCGATTATTTTTGGTTTACGTCATGGTCGCTAAAAATAACCTATAAGGTCATCCAAAATGGCCGCCGCTCTCGCGTAGAGACTTAAACGCAAATCTGTTACTGTAACAAATCATCCGAGATGGCCACCGAACGTTACATAGAGATACGCCTTCGTACATGGACGCCTCGCTCAGTAGTTGCGCGATACATATACGTCATCAATAAGGAGGTGGCTCTATAGTGACGCGTATACTAAAAATATACCGGCACGCGCGTGACCTACTTTATATTACTTTATATGCAAATGAGTTACTATAAATATAATTCAAAATGGCGCCCGTTTGTTTACAAGCAAAGAGACGGGTATACTACTCTTATGAGACACCTCTTTTTTTATGAACATCAGTACTTCCCGAATCATATGCGTGTATGGCACGCGCCTGTCTGGTAGGCAATCGGTAACCATTATTTAACTAGCTGGCGGCTCACCAACCGGCCATATCAAAACGAACCCCTGACGAGATTCGAACCTTCGACTTCAAGCTCCGCTAGGCGGACGCCTTAACCACTGTGTCACGGAGACGGTGGCGGGAATGTATTTATTTGTTCATGGACACCTAGCATTGCAATGGGGGAGAACAATAGGAACTTTGATATTGCTATAGATACACAGTTTTGGTCTCAGATGCCTCCATGATATTGCTATAGATACACAGTTTTGGTCTCAGATGCCTCCATGATATTGCTATAGATACACAGTTTTGGTCTCAGATGCCTCCATGATATTGCTATAGATACACAGTTTTGGTCTCAGATGCCTCCATGATATTGCTATAGATACACAGTTTTGGTCTCAGATGCCTCCATGATATTGCTATAGATACACAGTTTTGGTCTCAGATGCCTCCATGATATTGCTATAGATACACAGTTTTGGTCTCAGATGCCTCCATGATATTGCTATAGATACACAGTTTTGGTCTCATATGCCTCCATGATATTGCTATATACACAGTTTTGGTCTCAGATGCCTCCATGATATTGCTATAGATACACAGGTTTGGTCTCAGATGCCTCCATGATACTGCTGATTATGCATAGTATATATTAAACTGGGCCCCGAACAACCCTGATTACATCTTGCTAGTTTATACTAATTTATTTTAGCTCGATTGCGAAACAGGTTCTTACAACTTATATTAATCACCCTCGAGACCTCATTGTGGAGGCAATGTGGAATTGTACCCTTAGGCAAGGCATTTAATTCCACGTTGCCTCTTCTCTCTCCCTCGTGGCGATTGATTCCATCAGGAATGAGGTCTCGAGAATGATCAATATAAGTTGTAAGAACGTGTTTCGCAATCGAGCTGAAATAAATGTGTATAAACTAACAAGTAGATTGATACATGGGCTATATTTATAAACACTAGCAATTAAAAGGTACGTGCATATAAAGCATACACATTTCTGATTGAAGCAATAGTTAAAGCGACACTACATCGTTGAAAACGCACATTCATATATACAGAATGTAGTTTCCTATTATATGATACAATTTGTTTCCATATATGTGTCTCAAAAACTGAGTATTTCAACTAATAAACAAACGTCGTATACGCGGTTTGTTGACATAAGAAAATAATGTAAATAGAGTCGACATTCATGCGTAATACAATGCGTGTATCCTGAATAACACGATGTATTGTACATATTTACCGTTATATCTCACATTCATGCGTAATACAATGCGTGTATCCTGGATAACACGATTTATTGTACAGATTTACCGTTATATCTCACATTCATGCGTAATACAATGCGTGTATCCTGAATAACACGATTTATTGTATAGATTTACCGTTATATCTCACATCTGTGCGTATGTATATTTATTCGTAGACTAATCTTATTTAAATTATCTCTAATCGAAAGTATCGCGTAAACAAACGTCAATTCAGGAGCGCGGATGACAGCTATATGAAATCCTACTTTCACGTTTGAAAGTGTGTAGATCACAAATGCACTCGTCTGTTTATTGGTTCAATGTTAGTGTTCGAATGTATTCAGAAGAATGTGTAGTAGCAATGCATTTATGCGTGAAAAAATGCATTTTATATGCTTTTTGCGATGTAATGTCGTTTTAAGAAATGAATCGCGAGTTAATTGTTTTCATTGGGGTATGAACTACATTGGGTGTGCTTAAAGTGTAATGTCGCTTTAAGTGAATGATCAAATAATATTGCACTGTTTAACATAGCAAGCTATTATTATCACTCATGGTTGGCGCCACTCGTGTTGATAATGATAGCAATGTTCATTCGGTGAAATATAATTCGACCAAACACTGAAACAAACCAAATAATGTGTTAATATTTGAAAGTATATGCGAACCTATGTCGCTTTTTCATCCTCGGTCGGCAGATAATGGAAATTTGCTCAAGAAAGCATTCGGCAGGTTTATTAAGACGAATGTTGGTATTATTCTTTACTGACACCAAAAAGAAACGGTGCACTTGCCTTAGAGGTAAAATGTATATCCTTTTAGAAACAAATATAGACACATTTTGTATCAAAATGTGCGAATGGGTAAATTAGTGCAATGGGTATGTACGTATGATCAATGAACTGATGTGTATATATTTACCTGTTTAATGGAAATGCACACATAATTACCTTTTATCTGGACAAGTATGCACATGATAAGTATGTGCTGCAGTTTCCCCATACGTGTACACAGTTCCGTGTAGGTTATTCGTTTAACATTCATTTATTTCATTTGATAAGCGTGCCCGTCTTTTCTGTAAAAAACAACAACACATATCGAAACGATATATAGCTAAATATTATACTGAGCGCCCGAACATTTATTGAATTATTGAACTTGGACAATAATGGCAAACAGATCAAATTAACACATGTTCTGCAATGTGCTTTTAAAATGCGTTTTAATTTATTTAATGAGTACAATTGATACATGTTCTGCAATGTGCTTTTAAAATGCGTTTTAATTTATTTAATGAGTACAATTGATACATGTTCTGCAATGTGCTTTTAAAATGCGTTTTAATTTATTTAATGAGTACAATTGATACATGTTCTGCAATGTGCTTTTAAAATGCGTTTTAATTTATTTAATGAGTACAATTGATACATGTTCTGCAATGTGCTTTTAAAATGCGTTTTAATTTATTTAATGAGTACAATTGATACATGTTCTGCAATGTGCTTTTAAAATGCGTTTTAATTTATTTAATGAGTACAATTGATACATGTTCTGCAATGTGCTTTTAAAATGCGTTTTAATTTATTTAATGAGTACAATTGATACATTATTTGCTTTATATTTATTTATACATGTTGATCCTTCGTGTATGTTTTAGTGTAAATGGATATATAGATATCCTCTGTGCGTTGTCGATCAACACATGTTTCATATATTTACATGTTTCATATTGATCTAGATCAGATGTTATTAATGTATTTGTTGGATGAGAGGCTACCTGCCTAAATCCCAAAATAAAATTTCTGTTCTGTTCTGTTCATATCTGCAAAGGATTGATCTATTGAAAGAGTTTAGTTTAAACAATATTTTATTTCAATGAATATACATAGTATAATGATCACAATAAGAACATACATGTAGGATTGAGAAGAAAACAACTTGCTTATATGGTTACCTCTTTCCTAAAGAGTACATTTAAAGTTTTGCAAAACGTTATTAGGAGTTAAGAAAACGACATAGAATGATTTTGTGTATGAAGAATTAGGAAGAGTTACTTATAAATGTCAACAATTTTACAATGTTATAAAAATACTGGATAAATTATTTACATTCAAATGAAAATAAATATGTATCGCTAGTATATAACATGTTAAAAGGAGATTTAGTGAGTGTCCCAAATAAGGTGAATTGGTGTTCTTTGGAAAAAGACTTGTTAAATTCACTTGGTTTCAACGATGCATGGTTACAGCAAAGTGTTGGAAACATTGACTTGTTTTTATATCTTGTTCGACAAAGAATTACTGATCAATTTGTTCAAAATTGGCATGACAGGCCAGAAAATTCTAGTAGGGCACTATTTTATAGAACTATTGCTTCCTTTAAATTTCAACCATATTTAGAATACTTTACAATAAATAAGTTTGTATACCTAGAAATGAAAGAGTTTGTTATATATGTAATGAAATAGAGGACGAATTTCACTTTGTTATGGAATGCTCATTGTACAACGATTTAAGGTGTCAGTATATTCCAGCTAAATTTTGGAGGCGTCCAAATATGTATAAGTGTATAGGATTGATTAATAATGAAAGCCAGACTATAATTAGGAAAGTAGGTGTATATGTACATAATGCTTTTGCAAAACGAAATGAAAATCTGTATGCAGCAAATAATGTAATGTAATATTCCAGGTACTTTCAGCTAACTCCCTACAAATGTATGTTGTATTACTTAACGTGTTAAATAGTTAGCACACCATCCGAATCTTAAACTTTAGGGAGCATGGATGCTAAATGGCTAACTTACACATTGAATTACACATTAGGAAACCATTTGTTGGTCTTTCTGTTTCGTTTCGTTTAAGATCTACGTCATATTGGTTTCATTTTAAAATATCTATTATTAGTTAGAGAGAAAATTTAAATAGCGAATGAACATATAAGCAATATAAATAACCTGGAATATTATAATATTATAGTAACTGCTACAATATAGCAATATAGCAATATTTTAAATGTGAGTAATTACTGTAAATGTATGCATACTAGATGTAAAATATGATCATGAATACGTATAACCTTCTCCAAATTTGAACAACTATATATGTCTCTATGTTTGCTATCTATGTACATTGTACAAGTATTTATATAATTTATGTTATTATCACTGTTCGCCATAAAGTATGCATGTATATGTCCTCATGGGCTTTTGAGCCTATTGGAATTCAGAAATAAAATAGGCAATGGTTTGCACCTCAGTACAATGTATTTGATGTAATATTATAGCTGTTTCGAATACTTGTAGAAGTCATACAAAATCAAGAAACGCTGTAATATTCAAGTTGGTAGACAATTTAATTTTTAAACTATCATATGATTACAGTACAATTCATAAGAGGATTAGTTTATACAAATTTATTACTTTATAGCATAAACTATAAACTAAGAGAATTACAAGAGACGAGTTGCACTTTGTACGCACATGTTATTTGTATCATGCGATCAGACGTAATCACTTAAGGGACATTCCTGCAAGTTATCAATACGTTGGATTAATTGACACCGATCAATTTATAAATCTGGTAACATTTCACCCTAGGAAATTAGCACATATTTTCCGGTGAAATGGGTTGGCAACCTCCCATTGTCCGTCAATGGAAAACAGTTTCTACGTTTTGGGTACGAATTTCCAATACAAATAACTCGAGATTGAACAAACGAATTGCACTTTGGGCAAACGAGAAATCTGCTTCCTGTAAAAACTGGTTCTATTTTGTTAAGAAACATTTTACGGATATTGATTTTGCAGAATTTTGTAACTTATCTGCTCCAATTTCTAAGCCTCATTGTGTCGAATGTGTGGGAAAATTTGGTATGAACAAATATATAACAGATTGGTATGCCTCTATAAATAGCATTCATGGTACTACTGGACGAGGTCGTAACAAATTAAGAACGTATTGTAAGTTTAAGCATGTATTTGAACCTGAGGAATATTGTAAAATGATTTTACCTACACGACACAGGTCGGCATTTAGTAAATTTAGATGCGGTGTTGCACCAATCCGTATAGAAACCGGAAGGTATGAGAATTTAAGATTAGACGATCGTAAATGTCCCTTTTGTAATGTGATAGAAGATGAACATCACGTTTTATTGGAATGTGCCATATATAATGATCTAAGAACTTTACTATTGCAGAAGGCAATATTAGCTGACCATAATTTCTGTAATATGACAAAACGTGATCAATTTATATTTCTATTCAGTAATCAATCAGTGATAAGACTTTGTGCCAAAACCTGTTTTAATATACTACAGCGTCGTTACTTTTACCTTTGTAAATAATGCCCTTTTTTGTGTTAATTACTATATATCTATGATTTTTACAGACTACAAGAAGCAACTGCTAATTAGGTCATTCTCGATCTGATCCTGGGTGATAACTGATTTTGTAAAATATTTCTTAATAGCGCACTAGTGATTGTTTTTCGATTTAGTGTTTTATACCATTTTGTTTTATTTCGTATTTAAATATAAATTAGCAACTGTTTCTTGGCTTTAGAATGTAAATAAGCATTAACTAATAGTAGTGTGGGATTTTATAATGTGATATGTTTTGTTGCAATATGTCTCTTATAATTCTATTCAGAATGGCTATGTACTTTTAATCTGATTATTTATATTTGTGTTTGTATTACATGTATGTACATAGATGAGACTTTAATAAAGATTAAAACCTAAAACCTATTTGGTAGCTGCTTATCAATACGTAGAAATAATCTGTTTCAACGTCTTTAATTGTAATGTTGGTGCTTACATTGTTATGTTTACTGTGTTGTCGTATGGTCGTCATTTATAAATCACCGCAGGCCGAAATGGTAATTATTATATTACTGTTATTTATTGTTAAGACTGCATTATATCGAATATTCGGAAACGACGAGTGTCGTAATACGAATATAACTGTGTATATAATGTTCTGCATGTACATGCTAAATCTACAAATTATAAAAACTGGTTTTACTATGTCGAGACAGTTTGCAGTGTGATCGGTGTTTCTGGACGTGGTCGCAATAAGCTTAGCACCTACTGTACATTTAATTAAACAGAAGTATATTGTAAAATGATTTTACACACACGTCACAGATCAGCATTATGTAAATTTAGATGTGGAGTTGCTCCATTACGTACAGAATCCGGACGGTATGATAATTTACCACTTGATGAACGTATGTGCCCTTTCTGTAATGTATTAGAAGATGAAAGCCATGTATTATTAGAATGTTCACTGCATGATGATTTGAGAGCTGTTCTATTAGAGAAAGCCTCATTATATGAAAATGACTTTCGGAACAAGCCTGTATCCGACCAGCTTAGAATTATTTTTACAACTATACCTGTGATTAGAATGGGGAACGGACAATATCCCCCCCCCCCGGACAATATCCCCCCCCGGACAATATCCCCCCCCCGGACAATATCCCCCCCCCCCCCCGACAATATCCCCCCCCCCGGACAATATCCCCCCCGGACAATATCCCCCCCCGGACAATATCCCCCCCCCGGACAATATCCCCCCCGGACAATATCCCCCCCGGACAATATCCCCCCCGGACAATATCCCCCCCCGGACAATATCCCCCCCCCGGACAATATCCCCCCCCCGGACAATATCCCCCCCCCCGGACAATATCCCCCCCGGACAATATCCCCCCCCGGACAATATCCCCCCCCGGACAATATCCCCCCCGGACAATATCCCCCCCACAATACCCCCCGACAATATCCCCCCTATCCCCCCCCCCACAATACCCCCCCCCCCCGGACAATATCCCCCCCGGACAATATCCCCCCGGACAATATCCCCCCCCCCGGACAATATCCCCCCCCGGACAATATCCCCCCCCGGACAATATCCCCCCCGACAATACCCCCCGGACAATACCCCCCGGACAATATCCCCCCCGGACAATATCCCCCCCGGACAATATCCCCCCGGACAATACCCCCCCGGACAATATCCCCCCCGGACAATATCCCCCCGGACAATATCCCCCCGGACAATATCCCCCCCGGACAATATCCCCCCCGACAATATCCCCCCCGGACAATATCCCCCCGGACAATATCCCCCCCGGACAATATCCCCCCGGACAATATCCCCCCGGACAAATACCCCCCCGGACAATATCCCCCCGGCAATATCCCCCCCGGACAATATCCCCCCGGACAATATCCCCCCCGGACAATATCCCCCCCCGGACAATATCCCCCCCGGACAAACCCCCCCGGACATATCCCCCCCGTATATTTTGACCCAGGCGGACAATATCCCCCCCATCAAAAAGACAGGGCGGACAATATCCCCCCCGTAGAAAATCACAGGGCGGACAATATCCCCCCATCAAAAAGACAAGGCGGACAATATCCCCCCCCCCCGTAGAATCATGGACTTTGAACTCGCCATCCACAATGCTGTGAAAACCATGTTGGGCGACGTCGACATCAAGGGGTGTTTCTATCATCTCACCCAGAGTACCTGGAGACGAGTACAAGCGGAAGGCTTCGCCACTGAGTACCGAGAAAACGACGAGCTGAAGCAGTTTGTCGGAATGATTGACGGCCTGGCGTTCCCGCCGGTTGACGAGGTTGTCGAAGGAATGACGGCACTGAAGGACCTTGCGCCAGACTCTGTGATGCCAGTGATAGACTATTTCGACAACACATATGTCAGCGGCGGCTACACATCGGTTAGGGGACCCAATGGAATCATCAGAATGCGCCGTACACCACCGCGCTTTCCACCACCCACATGGAATGTACATGAAACTACACTCAATGGAGGTGACAGAACTAATAACAATTGCGAAAGTTGGAATAACTCATTTAGACATTTAGTTGGACATAGTAATCCCAGTCTGTGGACAGTACTCTCCTGTCTGCAGAAAGACCAGACAGCCGTGAACACCGAGATGGAACGTCAGCGGACTGGACAACCATCGGCCAAACGCGCTAAGAAGACGAGCGTTTCTCTCCAGAAGAGACTTAACAAATTATGCCGCCAGTACCGGGATGGAGCGAAAACGACAGCCAGTTTCCTGTTCGCGATTGGCGAGTGTATAAGACTGTGAACAATTCTTAGGTTTCGCCACTATGTGCTAAATGACAAGTCTCAATTAGCACTTTCATGAATACGACTATAATAAACACCAAAATTCACACAAAATATCGCACTGTCCTACATCCTTATTTATCATGCTTATGTGCTTGTATACGGAAATAAAGGTTGTTAACCCATTCTTGTTAGTTACTCTTTCTCCGTCCTATGATTTTCTACGGGGGGATATTGTCCGCCCTAGGATTATCCACGGGGGGGATATTGTCCGCCTTGTATTTTTGATGGGGGATATTGTCCGCCCTGTCTTTTTTGACGGGGGGATATTGTCCGCCTGGGTCAAAATATACGGGGGGGGGATATTGTCCGGGGGGGGGGGGATATTGTCCTACACTCGATTAGAATTGTTGCCAAAACCAGTTTTTATATTCTTCAAAGAAGCTCCTTTATTTGTGTAAATAATGTATCCATTTGTTTTATTAATTGTGTGTCTCTTATCCATTCCGAGAAACGGCTGCTAATTAGTTCAACCGCGATCTGATCGAGGCTGATAACTGATGTTTATAAACATTTCTTAACTGCCCATTAGTGCTCGATCATTTGTTGTGTATATGTTATGTATTGTACAACGATGAGACTGGAACAAAGAATAAATCGATCTACGTTATGTAGAACTGGAAAACAAAAATAGTGCATAGTTTTATTTATTTCATACAAGTAATTGCACACCATATTACATTGAGTATCATATGTCATCGAGCTCAATAGTAGATAGAAAGTGGGGATCTACCAGGTTGCACGTCCGTGTCGGGAATAGTGCTCGTAGGGGCGCCCGGGATCCTCTTCCAACAATTCTAGCTGGAGAGTCGCTATATGACCTGAGCGCTTGGTACCGCTTTAAACACCCAAATGTCATATATTCTAAAACATAAACAATATAATGTTTACCTAATGTCATATATTCTAAAACATAAACAATATAATGTTTACCTAATGTCATATATTCTAAAACATAAACAATACAATGTTTACCTAATGTCATATATTCTAAAACATAAACAATACAATGTTTACCTAATGTCATATATTCTAAAACATAAACAATACAATGTTTACCTAATGTCATATGTTCTAAAACATGAACAATACAATGTTTACCAAATGTCATATATTCTAAAACATAAACAATATAATGTTTACCTAATGTCATATATTCTAAAACATAAACAATACAATGTTTACCAAATGTCATATATTCTAAAACATAAACAATACAATGTTTACCTAATGTCATATATTCTATAACATGTCACCTTAGAGCAATATGTGTTTACGTAGTTTGTTTATAAAGGGAAATATCCACCTGTATCTGTATCGCTTCTCACCAATGCAACCCGGGTTCGATCCTCGGACCGGGAAGTATGTGAGATGGTACGGTGGTCGCCAGATCGGACAGGTGGGGTGTCTCCGGGTACTCCGGTTTCCTCCCACACGAATGACCACATAAGTATACGCTTTCATCCGCGCCAACGAGAGTGATTAATATAAGTTGCTAGAATTTGCTTAGCAATCGTTGTAAAATAAATAACGTTTAAACTTTTAAAGCACATATGTTTTCCCAAAAGTTTGAATTATCTCAAACATTTATCCTAATTGTTAGTACATACCGATTTAATAGTTTACATTATAACAAATGTTCTAGAAAACTGATCAATGTGTTGCCATTATTCTGCGCGTCAACACTTATCACATACTATCAATTTCACGCGGTTCGACAGTATAGCGTGAAATATTTGTCTTACGCGTAACGTGTTCATTACAGTGGTATTGGTCATTACTGTGCACGAAATTGTCGTGAGATTTTATGTATTGAAGAATTGTAAATGTGTAGGGAGTAATTCTACCGGACAACTGCCTATAGGTTACATCGATCGGTTTCTTTAGCCAAAATTTCGTACTTGTATAAGAAAGTGTGTGTTTGGGTCATATGTATAATTTATCTTTAAATGGTGATAATATATAGCTGTTTAAATGTTAGCAGTCATACATTGCGTGTTTAAAAGAAATGATATGTAACTGTTCTTCTATTGGATATTAGCTATGTGTAAAAATCCATGTTATGTTTGCAAAATTATATACCATACATCCGCAAGGAATGAGGCCCGACATTCAGGCGAACCAACATATGATGCTTTAATCGCATCAAATAACAGACAAACGGGCACAGGTTTCCAGAGTATTTTCTGATTTTATATCATGTTTATCTCTGGTTTTTCCTGGGCGAGTCGGTGCGCGTTAGGTTAACATGATGTTCTTGGTTGGTAACTAAATGAAATAAATATTTTGCTTCAGAGCTTTTAATGAAATATTTAAAGAATTATTATAAAAAATCAAATCTATTTCGCTTGCTTTCGTGGATGTATGGTCATGTTTGTGGTATCAAACGAGTTTATGCTATATATATATATATATGCAGTGTGTTATGTAACACAATTGGTAACTACACTTGTACCATACTGTTTCATAATCCGGCTGCATTGTATCTCAATAAACCTAAACCGCTCGTCTGGTATTGCAGTTTGGTGTTATGTTATTATTTGTAATGTATAGTGTAGAAAAGACACATAATTTACGGGCACGCTTCAAACATGGAGCATGTTCTATTCTAGACCAACATGATGTCGTTATTAATCACGTTCAATTCATTAGGAATCTATCCAGCCAGCATGCGGACGGTCGGTTGCTCTACGTTATTATCACGTTACATTCATTAGGAATCTATCCAGCTAGCACGCGGACGGTGGGTTGTTCTACGTTATTATCACGTTACATTCGTTAGGAATATATCCAGCTAGCACGCGGACGGTGGGTTGTTCTACGTTATTATCACGTTACATTCATTAGGAATCTATCCAGCTAGCACGCGGACGGTCGGTTACCCTACGTTATTAATCACGTTCAATTCATTAGGAATATATCCAGCTAGCACGCGGACGGTCGGTTATTCTACGTTATTAATCACGTTCAATTCATTAGGAATATATCCAGCCAGCACGCGGACGGTCGGTTATTCTACGTTATTAATCACATTCAATTCATTAGGAATCTATCCAGCTAGCACGCGGACGGTCGGTTGTTCTACGTTATTAATCACGTTCAATTCATTAGGAATCTATCCAGCTAGCACGCGGACGGTCGGTTATTCTACGTTATTAATCACGTTCAATTCATTAGGAATCTATCCAGCTAGCACGCGGACGGTCGGTTGTTCTATGTTATTAATCACATTCAATTCATTAGGAATATATCCAGCTAGCATACGGACGGTCGGTTGCTCTACGTTATTAATCACGTTCAATTCATTAGGAATATATCCAGCTAGCACGCGGACGGTCGGTTGTTCTATGTTATTAATCACATTCAATTCATTAGGAATATATCCAGCTAGCATACGGACGGTCGGTTGCTCTACGTTATTAATCACGTTCAATTCATTAGGAATATATCCAGCTAGCACGCGGACGGTCGGTTGTTCTATGTTATTAATCACATTCAATTCATTAGGAATCTATCCAGCTAGCACGCGGACGGTGGGTTGCTCTATGTTATTAATCACATTCAATTCATTAGGAATCTATCCAGCTAGCATACGGACGGTCGGTTGCTCTACGTTATTAATCACGTTCAATTCATTAGGAATATATCCAGCTAGCACGCGGGCGGTCGGTTGTTCTATGTTATTAATCACATTCAATTCATTAGGAATATATCCAGCTAGCACGCGGACGGTGGGTTGTTCTACGTTATTAATCACGTCCAATTCATTAGGAATCTATCCAGCCAGTATGCGGACGGTCGGTTGCTCTACGTTATTAATCACGTTCAATTCATTAGGAATATATCCAGCTAGCACGCGGACGGTCGGTTGTTCTATGTTATTAATCACATTCAATTCATTAGGAATATATCCAGCTAGCACGCGGACGGTCGGTTGTTCTACGTTATTAATCACGTCCAATTCATTAGGAATCTATCCAGCTAGCACGCGGACGGTCGGTTATTCTACGTTATTAATCACGTTACATTCGTTAGGGATATATCCAGCTAGCACGCGGACGGTCGGTTATTCTACGTTATTAATCACGTTACATTCGTTAGGAATCTATCCAGCTAGCACGCGGACGGTCGGTTATTCTACGTTATTAATCACGTTACATTCGTTAGGAATATATCCAGCTAGCACGCGGACGGTGGGTTATTCTACGTTATTAATCACGTTACATTCGTTAGGAATCTATCCAGCTAGCACGCGGACGGTCGGTTATTCTACGTTATTAATCACGTTACATTCGTTAGGAATCTAACCAGCTAGCACGCGGACGGTCGGTTGTTCTACGTTATTAATCACGTTCAATTCATTAGGAATCTATCCAGCTAGCACGCGGACGGTGGGTTGTTCTGCGTGGATGCCAGTCCGCGCCGGAAATGCTGTTAGGAGGGGCACCCGGTGTTTTTCTCCACCAATAATAGCCAGAGAGACGCAATATGACCTAAGCTGTTGGTGTGACACCCAAAACACAAAGGTATAAACTGTTCTGATAGTTAACGTCATACAGAAATCTGGAAAAAAGATATAACGTGAGGGAGATGGCCGGGGTCAAGACGTGGGGTGGTTCCAATCAAATTGCTTTCGACTTTAAAGATTACGCAACTCGAGTTGTTTTTGGATGCCTTAATTTATCCGCGTCCAATGGTAACAGGGACGACATCTCCGGATTTACGTGTACATTAGTCACTTTATGGTTACCAGGACAACGCCTCCAGATTTACGTCCACATTAGTCACTTTATTGTTTGGAAGATAGTGCAACGTACAGAAGACGCTCCACTTGCAGTGGTATCCCTGGTTCCTCTACATGCCCTGTGTATAGCACACATACATGATACCTCGGTTTATAGTCACATCTGAACGACTGTTAATATTATACGGGTCAGGGGAGGATCGACATTGTTTATGGACCCCGTTGGAAATAAGCCTTTTCGTCTAATGTTAAAGCTTTACGGGATTTCCTGTACATATGTACTTCTTAGTTGATGCTTTAAAGATATGAATGACGTTTCATTTCAGGCAAAACAGAGCGAATTAAAAGTGTCCCATTAGTTCATTCCAAATTTCGTTCCTGTTAGTATCTTACGGATATCAACTAAACTTGAGCAGCGAGACTACACTGTTATTACACACACATATTTCCTTTTTATTTGAGACTAACAGGTGTTTCTATGATAAAAAACTATACAATTATGCGCTAAATGGCGATAGAATGGCCTATAATGGAGCTAGAATGGTGCTAGAATGGCGCCATTCTAGCACCATTCTAGCTCCATTCTAGCGCCATTATAGGCCATTATTCTATCGCCATTTAGCACATAGTTGTATCGTTTTTTATAATGGCGATAGAATGGTGCTATAATGGTACAGACGGATATGTAGTCCAGTGGTAACACGCTGGACTGGTAATCCAGGGATCGCAGGTTCGATCCCCCGTCTGACCCTAATAAAATTAACAGTCTTTCAGATGGGACGTTAAACCAAGCTCTCGTGTCGGTGCTTTACACCGTGCAACCAGAGGAGACTCTGGAATGGGTCTCTGTCTGTATCACTGCACTATCCTCCAACATCTAAAATGACTAATCTCTTCAGGAGGCGTCGCTCATATGGGCAACCGGTAGCGACGATAAATAAACGTAAAACACACACGCTATAATGGTGCTAGAATGGCGCTATATATAATGGCGATAGAATGGCGCTAGAATGGCGCTATAATGCGGCACATTTATCACTGGTTATTTGAGTTCGAAAACGTTCTCGCTGACTGACAATATTTCAAATATAATATAATTCGAAATCATAGGCACAAGTCAAATATATTTATTCTCTCATTAAATGATATACAAAATAGTGACTGGTATTACCTTTCAAAATATTAGAGTGGTTGAACCTATGCTCCGCGTAAATCCTACATATAGAGTGGTTGAACCTATGCTCGGCGTCAATCCTACATATAGAGTGGTTGAACATATGCTCGGCGTCAATCCTACATATAGAGTGGTTGAACCTATGCTCGGCGTCAATCCTACATATAGAGTGGTTGAACCTATGCTCGGCGTAAATCCTACATATAGAGTGGTGGAACCTATGCTCGGCGTCAATCCTACATATATAGTGGTTGAACCTATGCTCGGCGTAAATCCTACATATAGAGTGGTGGAACCTATGCTCGGCGTCAATCCTACATATAGAGTGGTTGAACCTATGCTCGGCGTCAATCCTACATCATATCATGGCCTATAAAACAAATTAAATGCACTTACCGTATATTATTATTTTCTTGGATCGTGAACAAAACTTTTACTTCATCATCATCTCCATATTATTTTTAATTACGCTTATATCATTACAGTTGAATACAACTTGTCACGTTCATAAATGTATATACACTCTTGCCATAGTTTATGCAAATTATGTTTGTCATGGAGAAAATCTAAATAAGCTACTAGCTTCCGATTTAATCCATTTGTTCTTGTATATTAATGTTACAACATGATGTAAATATTGATAAAATAAAATATGTTTAAACTAACACAACTTTCAAAAAAATGTTGAAAAGTTTAGCTTTATTACGTGACCATGCGCCTCAATACAGCTATCGCAATGGTACCTGTTTCCATGGGGAACTAGATACTTTAGGGCATCTATGCATATGCATTATTTTATTTATGCATGGGTAAATGCTGAATATATTTTTTGGATTTAGTAACATCAATAACTAACAATATTACAACTCATATGAAACATTTGTTCTGGTTATTTGTACATTTCCCCCCAATTCGGATAGCTACCTGAAATGTTCATAAACCGCATCATTTCGGTGGAAATAATTCTGTGCGTGTTGTTACGTTTATTTATCGTCGCTACCGGTTGCCCATATGAGCGACGCCTCCTGAAGAGATTAGTTATTTTAGATTTTGGAGGATAGTGCAATGATACAGACAGAGACCCATTCCAGAATCTCCTCTGGTTCCTTTACGTGCACAGTGTAAAGCACCGACACGAGACCTCGGTTTAACGTCCCATCTGAAAGACTGTTAATTTTATTAGGGTCAGACGGGGGATCGAACCTGCGATCCCTGGATTACCAGTCCAGCGTGCTACCACTGGACTACATATCCGTCTGTGAAATAATTCTCCCAACGAGTTGTCTGTTTATATTCGGCTACTGAACCAGTCAGGTGACAGTTGTATTAGGCTACCGGTACGCACAATGGAATGCTATTGAACCATGCTTCACCTCTGTCGGCGAAAATAGGTTAAAACTATTTAAATACGGATGTAAATGGGGGAAAAATACGCCGAGCATAGGAATACGCCGAGCATAGGTTCCACCACTCTATTTATTTGTTTGATTGTGTTTCTTTAACTAGATACATGTACGTGCTATTTATTATACTGTTTCATTTACATGTTACATAGAAATTAACATTATCATTCGTTTACAACAGTTAACGAATCAATAGCCTAAATTCACTAAATGTGTATTTTATAATTTTAAATATCTTGTTCAGAAATTTAGAGCTGCACCAACAGCTAACGTTGAACAGACAATATCCACTCATAAAGTATACTGTATTATTATTATTATTACTGTTTACATTCAGACAATATATACATTAATAGATTAAAAGTTTAAATCAAAGGCTTATCAGTAAAATGATACATACCTGACTTACCTGTATTGTCTGGTAAGATGTGACACGTGATTCCAACGACCGTGCAGGATAAGAAACGAATCCGGGTAGTAAGCACTTGTTAATGATTTTAATATGAATAAATCGCCCACGGTGAACATTTAAAGGTATTCAAACTAATGTGTCTGTATAGTCATCATAATATCTACCGATTGCCTAACTATGTAGAATTAACATTATTGTATCTAATGTTTGCATGTTTGCCGAACTATGTAGAATTAACATTATTGTATCTAATGTTTGCATGATTGCCGAACTATGTAGAATTAACATTATTGTATCTAATGTTTGCATGATTGCCGAACTAGTTTAGTTTTAATCTTTATTAAAGTCTCATCTATGTACATACATGTAATGCAAACACAAATGTAAATAATCAGATTAAAAGTACATAGCCATTCTGAATAGAATTATAAGAGACATATTGCAACAAAACATATCACATTATAAAATCCCACACTACTATTAGTTAATGCTTATTTACATTATAAAGCCAAGAAACAGTTTTTTTTTTTTTTTTTTTTTTTTTGGAGCCACGTTTAAGGTCCGTTTTATTTGCCTCGTCGTAGGTAGCAAGCGGGTCGAGGCCATCCCACTTGTACCTTACAAAGAACATAGTAATGAAATTTGTACAAAACAGTTACATTTACATATGTATACAATACATTACATAATTCAATATATAAGAATGTTATGTTTAGACAAAGCATGTGAAAAAGAAGAGAAAATTAACACAAAAAATAGAAAAATAATAGTCTTGTCTAAATATCGCAAGAGAGAAAAAAAAGAGAGATCTACTTCGGCTTGTTATATATATTGAATAAAATTACAAGAAACAGTTGCTAATTTATATTTAAATACGAAATAAAACAAAATGGTATAAAACACTGAATCGGAAAACAAGCACTAGTGCGCTATTAAGAAATATTTTACAAAATCAGTTATCACCCAGGATCAGATCGAGAATGACCTAATTAGCAGCTGCGTCTTGTAGTCTGTAAAAATCATAGATATATAGTAATTAACACAAAAAGGGCATTATTTACAAAGGTAAAAGTAACGACGCTGTAGTATATTAAAACAGGTTTTGGCACAAAGTCTTATCACTGATTGATTACTGAATAGAAATATAAATTGATCACGTTTTGTCATATTACAGAAATTATGGTCAGCTAATATTGCCTTCTGCAATAGTAAAGTTCTTAGATCATTATATGGCACATTCCAATAAAACGTGATGTTCATCTTCTATCACATTACAAAAAGGACATTTACGATCGTCTAATCTTAAATTCTCATACCTACCGGTTTCTATGCGGATTGGTGCAACACCGCATCTAAATTTACTAAATGCCGACCTGTGTCGTGTAGGTAAAATCATTTTACAATATTCCTCAGGTTCAAATACATGCTTAAACTTACAATACGTTCTTAATTTGTTACGACCTCGTCCAGTAGTACCATGAATGCTATTTATAGAGGCATACCAATCTGTTATATATTTGTTCATACCAAATTTTTCCACACATTCGACATGAGGCTTAGAAATTGGAGCAGATAAGTTACAAAATTCTGCAAAATCAATATCCGTAAAATGTTTCTTAACAAAATAGAACCAGTTTTTACAGGAAGCAGATTTCTCGTTTGCCCAAAGTGCAATTCGTTTGTTCAATCTCGAGTTATTTGTATTGGAAATTCGTACCCAAAACGTAGAAACTGTTTTCCATTGACGGACAATGGGAGGTTGCCAACCCATTTCACCGGAAACGGCTGCATTGGGTGTATTCTTGCCGACACCAAGATAAAACCGCATAGCACGGTTTTGGACAGCATTTATACAAGGAAAGGATTTATACCCCCATATTGAGGCACCATAAGCAATTATAGGCCAAACAACAGTGTCGTATAGCTTGGTGAATACATTATACGGTACCCCTCCCGAAATTTTACATTTAGCTATCAATAATCCTAACGCACGACTTGCACTCTGAACAACCATCTTAGCTGTAACATTAAAATCTAGGTGTTCCTGAAGAACAACACCGAGGTATGTATATATGTCAACAACGGATAACTGTTCATTTCTACATTTAAATATATGCTCACACCTCGCCCGACTATCTGGACGGAAGTGCACTATCTTACTCTTATCGGCATTAATTGACATGTCCTTAAGACAACACCAATCGTTCAGAGCATTTAGCAACATTTGTAAGTCATATTCATCTTTAGCTAGTAAAACAATGTCATCAGCATATAGGAGTATGCAAACCTTTTCATTATCTATATTAATACCAATATCAAAGGACTTAAGATATACAGCTAGGTCATTGATATATAAATTAAACAACAAGGGTGATAACACACAGCCTTGTCTCAATCCACAATGAACATTAAACCAGTCTGTTTTAAATGAGTTAATTCTAACACAAGAGGCGACAGATGAATAGAGTGACTTTATGGCTAGAACCATTTTACCAGACATACCTATATCATTTAATCGTGTCCATAATTTAGAACGATTAATGAAATCGTAAGCTTTACGGAAGTCTATAAAAGCTGCATAAGTACATTGCTTAAGTTTCTTTCGTGTTTCAACTAAATTAACTAAAGACGAAATTTGATCGGAAGTGCTTCTCTTCTTACGGAAACCATTCTGTTCATCTGCCAAAATGCCATTGTCTTCAACCCAAGAACTCAATCTATCATTCAATATATTACAGTATATCTTGTAAGTTGTACAAGCTAGTGAAATGCCTCTATAAGACATGGGGTCTGTAGGATCAGCTGTTGTAGACTTTGGAATTGGATTAATAATACATCTATTCCATAATGATGGAGTAATACCATTCTCAAAGCATATATTATATAAGGCATGCAGAAACAATATAGTGGCATCATTTTTTAATACTTCCAATGGAAGTTCGTCTACTCCACAAGCTTTACCACGTTTGACCTTATCTACGGCCTTCTTGACCTCTAACAAAGAAATATGTTCATTAAATGGTACACCATCAATATTATTACTATTTTCAGTAGCCACGGGCTCACTTACACTGTCTTTGTTACATAAAGAACTGAAATCATTCTTCCACTTAAATAGAACATCATCGACACAAGTAGAAGTAGACCCATCTTCTAATGTAACTTTCATCGGTATTTGCTTACTCTTACAATTACCTACGCCAATTTTCCCAATCGACTTCCAGAACTTAGTCTGGTCCACATTACAGTCTCTTAGAAGTTCGTTTTGCATGGAATACCAATACAATCGTTTAGCCTTTTGTACTTCCCGATCAAAAAATTACGTGCTTGAACATATTCAGTTTTGAATTTTAATTTAGCATTACGATGGGAACAATTTAACCATCTACCTTCCAAAATGCATAGATTAGACCATAAGTTAGTTAAATTTTCACTCCACCAAGATTTACCAGGTTTACGCTTTTTATTCCTGCACCCACTCTTTATAGTTTTGAAAGGAATGTCGTTATACATGTTTTGTTTCACTACATTACACCAGTCCTCATATACGAGATCAATATCATTCTGCGAACGAAAACCTTGTTCTAGTTTTTGAATGACGTTATTTATCTGTAACACAGCAGAAGGACTATTCATGAAATAATTATTTACATTACTAAGATCAAATCTATCATAAGACGTACCCTCATTTGAAATATCTTTCGTATGATATGAACTGGTATCACTAACAATATTCCATGACAGCAATGAATGATCTGGTATACAAGTTGGTGCTAAGACCCGGATATCACCAGATGTATTTATTAGTTGTGATGTTAAAACAACCTCAAAATCAATCATGTTACACAAATTATCATGAGTAGCAATACAGTAATCAACAACAGACGACCCCTTAACAGACACGGAGGTAAAATTATTCGAAGAACCTCTACCATTAAGCATACACATATTTGTGTTTATCAAGAAATCAACGAACAGTTCTCCATAAAAGTTAGTTGTGAAATCTATAATGTTACGAGGCGGTATATTATCTACGCCCGCAATAAAGTCGTCCAGTCCCCCACATCGACTGTTGAAATCCCCACATACATATATCATACCATCATTCTGAAAAGCATAGATATCTGTCAAAAGGCAATCATAAAAGGTGTTTACGTTAAAATAGCGTGATGAATTTTCTGGTGGCAAGTAACAGACACATGGCATCAAGGTGAACTGCTCAAACTTGTGAACCATTTTGAGCCAAAAGATACCTTCATGTGAATCACTCAAAACAGAAATATCAAAAATATCACATAGTGTATCTTTAATTAAAAATCCAACACCACCAGACCCTGACCTGGCATTTCTATGAATATGTTTCCGGTTATGACCGAACCAGCGGTAACCTTCAACAGTTAAAACATTATCATCTATTAAATGAGTTTCAGCTAAAGCTAATATATCAAAGTTATACTGTAAAATACAAGAAGATCTTAATAAAAAATTATCAGAATCAGGATTCATATTAAAGCCACGAACATTCCAAAAACCGGCTTTATATTAATTACGACCACCACGCCGTCCACCTCCATTCCTTCTATTGTAGTGCCTGCCACGACTGTCTACTCTGTTCCAACCGTCGCGATTACCACCACGGTTTCCACCGTAACTTGGCCCTCGATCAGTACCTGAGTAAGAGTCACGTTCCCGATCCGATGACCGATGATTCATTTGCTCACGTGGTCTATCACTATTTACTCGTACAACACGAGAGCCTCTAACCGTAAAATCATGTTGTTTCATGGCACGATAGACTTCCGGTCAATATTTGAAAAGTTTGTTATGATTGCCAGAGTGTCATTTTTAGGATTTTAGAGTCTATATCTGTGATTGTGCTTTATTAATTTTATATGGACTTGTGTGTAAATCATGTGGCTTTGATCTGGAGGACTTTGAGGTGAATTAATTTGATATTGTGCATTTAATCACCTGCTTTACACATTTCATCTACCTATGTGTTACTATTTATAGATTTTACCTGTACTTTACCGTTTATCTGCTTTTTATACCCGACTGAACAGAGTATAGTGTCCATCTAATCGAAAATCCGTCACGCTTGACTGGGTAATACACATTATGTCTTTAATCAGTGACACTAACAGAGAAGCTGCAGAATATGTGGAATCCATCATGTCGTCTCAAAGGCTAACACGAGTTGACACAGTAACTGAAACCCCTAATACTAGTAGAGCTAATCGTAAACGGAATCTGTCTGTGTCGGGAACTAGTGACACTAGTGCTAAGAAAGCCAGAAATTCCAGTGATCATGTTTCAACTACTAATGATTCTGCCAAAGCCAAGCGCACACTTTACGATTCGAGTATGTCGCCCAGAAAAATAGTTGTAACTAATGCAGACGTACATGTCGATGCCAACCCTTCAATCCAACAACTGATCGCTCGTCTTTCATCAGATATGCACATGATGTTCATTTCTCTTACCGAACGTATGGACAAATTAGAAACTGGTTTAGAGCAGCGTATTGCAAACAAAGTAGCTCAGATCCTTGATAAACGAGTTAATTCAGAACTCGGTAAATTTCGTAAGGACATCGATGATCGTTTGGATAATTTTAAAGAAAACATGAAATCTGAAATGGCAGAAGATATGAATGAAGTCATGCCAAGCTAAATTCCCTTTCTTCTATAAATAATCGTGCATATACACACAATCAAGGTCAAGATATTACCATGAATATTGTTATTCGCAATCTGCCAGAAAGTTCTCAGGAAAACACTGCATCTAAAGTAAATACTCTCTTTCGTGAAGGATTGAAGGTGACAAACATACTAGTTGACAGTGCAGATAGGAAATCATCGCACGATAGTAGTAAACCTGGAGTTATCATTGCACGCATGAAATCAAAACATGACAAAAAAGAAATATTGAGTAGGAAATCCAAGCTCAAGAATAGTAGGCAATATTCAAACGTGTATATAAATCATGACCAAACACCAACGGAACGTTCTATGAGTAACAACTTTCGTACTATTCTGAGCGCTCTAAAAGGTAGAGATGCCAACCTATCGATGCGTGGATCACGCGTTGTACGTGATATCACTCGTGGAGAGATATCGCACATTGATGCGACACGTTCGGACAGATCCTATAGGGATAGTAGGGAAGATAATGAGCGTAGAGATCACACCGACATTAGTCATTCACAGAGCGAATGGAGACACCAAGGGCGTGGACGTGGACGCAGGGGTAGCAACAACAACCGTCGAGGTGAAGGCTTTTCTCGTGGACGTCATTAGGTTATAGCCGGGTTTTGGAACGTCCGGGGCTGGAGTGTAGATCTTAACTCTGACAATGTTATTATCCGATCATCTTGTGTTTTATCAACTGACATTGGCATTTTAGGTGTAGCAGAAACCCATTTACGTGCTAATCAAACATTACAGCTAGACGGATATCAGTGGTATGGCCACAACAGAACAGAACTCCACAGGAATGCTAGAACAGGCTCAGGAGGAGTTGGTTTTTTCATTAAGAACTCTCTTGCTTCTGATTTTAACATATCTATTCTAGATAAGGTTCATGAGGGTATTTTATGGTTACATATGTCACATAAATACAATGATTTTAGTCTCATACCTTGCGTATGTTACTTACCACCAGAAAACTCGTCTAGATATACGGATGTTAATGCCTTTTTCGATAATATTTTAACAAATGTATATCAATATCAGGATAAAGGGCTTTTATATATGTGTGGTGATTATAACAGCCGTTGTGGTAATCTTGATGATTTTATAAAAGGTATTGATGATATATGTGACCGTGATATTATAGATTTTACAGTAAATCGATATGGGGAATTACTAACAGATTTCCTCATTAATACAAACATGTGTATTTTGAATGGAAGAAATTCCATTGCCAATGGTTTCACTTCGGTTTCAACCAAAGGATCATCTGTTGTTGATTATTGTTTAGTAAATCACAGTTCTTTAAGCAAATTTACCGACTTTTCGGTTAAAAGTACATCTGATTTGATAAATGAATCTGTTAATGTGAATGTATTAACTCCTATCGGCATACCAGACCATTCATTGATTACATGGGGCATCAAGTTGGATCTTTGTGAAAATTATATAGATCAAAATGCATTTAACAATGCTAGTCATCCAGAGCCATTTGACAAATTTGATCTTACTTGTGTTCCTGGTAATTTTATGACTGAAACAGGTACTTTGTCTCTAGTTAATGCAACTATTTCAAAATTGGAGTGTAGTTTTAGAACTCAATCAGATATTGATGAAGTTTATAGTGAATGGTGTAAAATTATTAAGCATAATATGTATACTTCTTTGCCATACAAAACGATTTCTTATGGATTGTCTAATAAAAAACGACGCCCGGGTAAACCGTGGTGGTCAGAACGGTTGACTGACTTATGGTCGGAAGTATGTGAAGCAGAGCGCTTATGGTTACGATGCTGTAATAGAAGTGATAAATCACACCTAAAATCAAATTATGTTTCAAAACGTAAAATGTTTGATAGTGCAGTACAGAGAGCTAAACGATTGTATTGGTTTTCAATTCAAACGCAACTTTTGAATGACTGTAAAATTGACCAGAACAATTTTTGGAAATCCATTGGGAAAATCGGTGTTAATTTCACAAATAAAAAGTTGATACCAATGGAAGTTACATTGAAAGATGATTCAGTATCATTCAATGTAACAGATGTTTTAAATAAATGGAAACAATCGTTTGGCTCTCTTTTTCGTAGTAGTCCGGATAGCTCATTTGATAACAATTTGTATGTTAATCCAGACGATACGGACAGCTCATTTAATCATCAAATTTCTATTATTGAAGTTCAGAAAGCTATTGATGGTGCCAAAAGAGGTAAAGCCTGTGGTATTGATAATATTTCAGCCGAGGTTCTCAAAAATGACACTGCCCTTTCATATCTACATGTGCTATTCAATGTTTGTTTTAACAACGGTACCGTACCTACTATATGGGGTAGATGTATCATTAACCCTATACCTAAATCTACAACCACTGACCCACGTGATCCTATGTCTTATAGGGGTATATCGCTTGCATCATCAATGTATAAATTGTACTGTTCTATTTTAAACAATCGATTATCAGTATGGGCTGAGGAAAATGATAAGATTGAGGATGAACAAAATGGTTTTAGAAAGTCTAGAAGCACTATTGATCATATCTCATCGCTTACAAACATTCTAGACACACGTAAAAAGCATAAAAAATATACGTTCTGTGCATTTATTGATTTTCAAAAAGCTTACGACACTATTGATAGAAATGTTCTTTGGAAGAGACTACTAGAAAATGGAATTAACGGTAAAATGTTTAAGGCCATAACATCACTCTACTGCAGTGTTGAATCTTGTGTAAGAGTTAATTCTTCAAGACAGAGTGGTTTAATGTTAATTGTGGTCTTAGACAGGGTTGTATTCTATCCCCACTTCTGTTTAATTTGTTTATTAATGACCTTACAGTTTATCTGAAATCATTTGATATTGGAATACATGCTGGCGATGAAAAGATATGTATATTGCTCTATGCAGATGATATTGTCCTTCTAGCCGAATCGGAGTCTGATCTACAAATACTATTAGATGCTTTGAATAACTGGTGTATTTTAAATAAAATGAATGTCAATGCCTCAAAGAGTAATATTGTACATTTTCGTCCTAAATCGGTACAGAGAACAACCGTCAACTTTATATGTGGTATTAAATTAATACAAGTTGTTGATAAGTATATGTATCTTGGTGTGTTGTTAAGTGAACATGTGGATTATAACATAATGACTAAAGCAGTAGCTCAAAGTGATAGCCGTGCCCTTGGTCTCTTAATTGCCAAATGTAAAGTTCTAGGGGGTGTCCCATATGTTGTATATACCAAACTTTATGAGTCTACAGTGCTGCCTGTTATAAATTACAGTGCACCAATATGGGACTTCAAAACATTTTCATGTATAGATTCAGTTCATAACAGAGCAATGAGGTTCTTTTTGGGTGTAGGCAAATACACTCCAAATACTGCCATTGCAGGAGAAATGGGTTGGAAGCCGACTGTTGTATGGCAGTGGAAAAGCATATGTTTATTCTGGTCCAAAATATCGTCAATGGATACACATCGTATGAACAAACGCATAGCACTTTGGGTGGCTTCTAAGGCAAATGTTTCATGTAAAAATTGGTATTATTTAATTGTAAAAGTATTTAATGAAACTAATTTAAGTATGTTTGCAAATATTACCGAGCCTAAGCCATCATCATTAGTATTCTCAATGGAAAGTAAACTAATGGCTAGGTTCAAATTAAACTGGTTTACATCTATTAATAGAGATGTTGGTATATCGGGTCGAGGTAGAAATAAATTACGGTTGTATAAGCTATTTAAAACAGAATTCAAAGTAAAAGACTACTGTATGATGTTTTTACCTCTTAGTCATAGAGCTGCTTTGAGTAAATTTCGTTGTGGTGTTGCACCAATAAGAATAGAGACGGGCAGGTACGAGAATCTGAGTGTAGATCAAAGGAAATGTCCATTCTGTGACTCCGTTGAAAATGAACTACATGTTATTTTGCAATGTTGTACGTATGCAGATATTAGGTTACCGCTTATTAGAAAAACAATGGGTATTTATGGTAATTTTATTAATCTTTCTGATTCAGAAAAGTTTGTTTTAATTTTCTCCAGCAAGGAACTAATAAGATTATGTGCCAAAACCTGTTTTGAAATTCTTCAAAAACGACGGTTTTTGACGTGTAAATAAAATCAGTATGTTATGCAGTTCATAGATTGTAATATATATATATTTAGCATGTAAATAATGTATTATTATTATTATTATTATTATATACCAAACTTATATAGCGCTCTTTTCATTTAAAAATAAAACGTTCAAAAGCGCTTTACAGCCTAAAATATCACAAATATTGATAAAAACTTCCACATACAATGAGATAAAACAAGACAAAATTAACAAATTATTATTATTATTATTATTATATACCAAACTTATATAGCGCTCTTTTCATTTAAAAATAAAACGTTCAAAAGCGCTTTACAGCCTAAAATATCACAAATATTGATAAAAACTTCCACATACAATGAGATAAAACAAGACAAAATTAGCAAACACAATTACAATGGATTCTAAATATGCTATAAAATATTAGGATCTAAAATTATAACAATTAAAATATAGGTAATAATTAAATAAAATGTGTTCATTTGCAGTCTTAATCCTGATTGAGCACAGACACAGTTCGATATTTATGTTCCATATGAACATTTAAAAAGGTGTGTCTTCAAAGCCTTTTTGAAAGAACACAATGTTGTTGCACTTCTAAGATTTGATGGAAGAGAATTCCAAAGTTTTGGGGCAGCAGTCATGAAACTTCTATCTCCGTATGTGACAGTCCGACTTCTTGGTAACACAAGAGTAGCTGCTTCATATTTAGACCGTAAGTTTCTCCTTGGTATATAAACCTCAAGCAAGTTTCTCATATAAATCGGTGCTTCTCCATTCAATGCTTTATATGTGTGAGTCAGTATTTTATACTTTATTCTTTCTTGAACTGGTAGCCAATGAAGTTCTTTTAGAATGGGCGTTACATGACTGAAACGGGTTGTTCTGGTTATGATGCGAGCTGCTGTGTTTTGAACAGTTTGTAATTTATTGGAAGTGTATTTTGGCCGCTGTACAACAGTGAATTACAGTAGTCGAGCCTGGATGTAATGAGTGAGTTTATGAGAGTTTTCGTGGCTTCTGTTGTTAAATACTGCCGAATGTGTCCAATCCGCCGGATCTGCGCATAACATGATTTTGTCACAGAATTTACAGGTTTGTCCATATCCATTCTTGAGTCTAGGAAAGCTCCTAGATTTCTCACACATGTTGATGGTTCTGTATTTGAGTCTCCTACTTTCACATTTATGTTTTCAATGTGTTGCAAATTTCGCTGACTAGAAAACATAATCATTTCAGTTTGATCAGTATTGAGTTTTAACATATTGGCATGCATCCAAGCAACAATGTCTTGTAGACAGTTTTCCACTCGAAGTAGTGTCTCTGCTTGTGAAGCTTGAACGCTTGGTTTGAATGAAAGGTAAAGCTGGGAATCGTCAGCATAAAAGTGATGGTTCAGTCCATGGTGTTTACAAATGGCTCCTACAGGTTTGGTATACATAGTGTAACATTTCGGTCCTAACACAGATGTATCTCAATTGTTTCTTAATACTATGAATACTTTTTTATTGCCAACTAAATAGTCTATGCTAATCAGTTCATCACTGATCTGATCAGAGGTGATAATTGTTTTTTTATACCATTTTTTAATTAATAAGCGCGTTAGTGCTCTTTTTCAATATCAGTATTTTAATACATATTTTAAGCACTTCTTAGATAAGATTAGCGTAGGCAATTTAGATTTAACACATTTATATCTAAGAGTAGGTCTTGTTTTGGACCGAGAATCTCACTGATAGCGGTTACCCATGGTGACGTTTTGCGGCGGTGGTGTAATGGTGGCAATGTGCCCGTCACCATTTTGACGATTGTCTTCAGTTTGTGAGAGTATCGGTCTGGATCAACCTATATAAACTCTAGTTTTAAGAAACTTATATGTTGAATCGTGTTCTATTGTGAAGTGTTACTGTTACTGTCTCTTATAATTCATTATTGAGTGGCAATGTACATCGATATGTTTTTATTATATTGAATGTTGTTTGTTGTACATTGATGAGACGTAAATAAAGAATAAAATCTAAAAAATCTTAAAAATGGTGCGAAAGTTATTAGCCATAAGTCTGTCAATATGTGATTGGTCATGGTGAATGAAAACATCCTTGTATTGACGACTATCACCCAGGTTAGACTTTTTCACCATCACTTTTCGTTTGTCATCGTGTGACTTAAATTTAACAATCACAATACCAGGTTTTGATGATGATGATTTCTTCCTTTCAACCTTACTAAAGGTTACATCACTAACCTTAAGACCGTCCCGGATAAGTGAGTTCACTTTAACACTGGTGTTTTCATTTGAAGATTCTGGAAGACCTCTTATAACAATGTTGAGGCTCACATCCGTTTGACCCGAGTTGACTGGTACGCCATTGGACAGTACCCTCACTTTGTCATTAATATCATGAAGGTCAGCGGAGATGTCGGACTTTATTTCCTCTTTAAAGGATTCCAATCGACTGTCAACATCCTTGCAAATACGACTAAGTTCTGTATTTACCCTCTTGTCGATTATTTGAGCTATCTTGTTTGAAATCCTCTGCTCTAAACTGGATTCTAATTTATCCATACGTTCATTCATAGCACTAAACTGCATATGCATGTCTGCAGTGAGCTTGGCAATCAAGTGTTCGACTGATAAAACTGACTCGGACGGCACTGACTGATTAAGGTTACGTTTAGCTTTTGCCGTTACACGTGCTTGTTTCACTGTTGAATCTGTATTACATGGCTCTGAGGCATTACGTTTCCGCCCACTTTGTACAGGTGTTGTTACTCGTGTAGCCTGTTGTGAAGACATTATTGCTTCAACGTACTCTGCAGCCTCACTATTATCGCAACCAGATCCGCTATAATTAGTCGCCATACTATGTGTGCTGCCGAACCAAGCGTGACGAATCGCCAATTATATGGACGATATATACTTATCCTCCAGAGAAGAAAGGCCAGTAAGTGATAGAGTACAGGTATAGTCTATAAATAGCAACACATGAAGACGACAGGTGTAAAGCAAACGTGTATAAATGCACACATTCAAAATAACTTCACCTCAAAGTCCTCCAAGTGAAAAACACAACATTTACACACAAGTCCATATAAACATAGTAACCTGCAATCGCAAATAAACTGTCTAAAATCCTAAAAATATCTCAGTGAAAATCATAACAAACTTCAAATATTGACCGGAAGTCAAACCTTTATTGTTTGGAAGATAGTGCAACGTACAGAAGACGCTCCACTTGCAGTGGTATCCCTGGTTCCTCTACATGCCCTGTGTATAGCACACATACATGATACCTCGGTTTATAGTCACATCTGAACGACTGTTAATATTATACGGGTCAGGGGAGGATCGACATTGTTTATGGACCCCGTTGGAAATAAGCCTTTTCGTCTAATGTTAAAGCTTTACGGGATTTCCTGTACATATGTACTTCTTAGTTGATGCTTTAAAGATATGAATGACGTTTCATTTCAGGCAAAACAGAGCGAATTAAAAGTGTCCCATTAGTTCATTCCAAATTTCGTTCCTGTTAGTATCTTACGGATATCAACTAAACTTGAGCAGCGAGACTACACTGTTATTACACACACATATTTCCTTTTTATTTGAGACTAACAGGTGTTTCTATGATAAAAAACTATACAATTATGCGCTAAATGGCGATAGAATGGCCTATAATGGAGCTAGAATGGTGCTAGAATGGCGCCATTCTAGCACCATTCTAGCTCCATTCTAGCGCCATTATAGGCCATTATTCTATCGCCATTTAGCACATAGTTGTATCGTTTTTTATAATGGCGATAGAATGGTGCTATAATGGTACAGACGGATATGTAGTCCAGTGGTAACACGCTGGACTGGTAATCCAGGGATCGCAGGTTCGATCCCCCGTCTGACCCTAATAAAATTAACAGTCTTTCAGATGGGACGTTAAACCAAGCTCTCGTGTCGGTGCTTTACACCGTGCAACCAGAGGAGACTCTGGAATGGGTCTCTGTCTGTATCACTGCACTATCCTCCAACATCTAAAATGACTAATCTCTTCAGGAGGCGTCGCTCATATGGGCAACCGGTAGCGACGATAAATAAACGTAAAACACACACGCTATAATGGTGCTAGAATGGCGCTATATATAATGGCGATAGAATGGCGCTAGAATGGCGCTATAATGCGGCACATTTATCACTGGTTATTTGAGTTCGAAAGCGTTCTCGCTGACTGACAATATTTCAAATATAATATAATTCGAAATAATAGGCACAAGTCAAATATATTTATTCTCTCATTAAATGATATACAAAATAGTGACTGGTATTACCTTTCAAAATATTAGAGTGGTTGAACCTATGTTCGGCGTAAATCCTGCATATAGAGTGGTGGAACCTATGCTCGGCGTCAATCCTACATATAGAGTGGTTGAACATATGCTCGGCGTCAATCCTACATATAGAGTGGTTGAACCTATGCTCGGCGTCAATCCTACATATAGAGTGGTTGAACCTATGCTCGGCGTAAATCCTACATATAGAGTGGTGGAACCTATGCTCGGCGTCAATCCTACATATAGAGTGGTTGAACCTATGCTCGGCGTCAATCCTACATGTCATGGCCTATAAAACAAATTAAATGCACTTGCCGTATATTATTATTTTCTTGGATCGTGAACAAAACTTTTACTTCATCATCATCTCCATATTATTTTTAATTACGCTTATATCATTACAGTTGAATACAACTTGTCACGTTCATAAATGTATATACACTCTGCCATAGTTTATGCAAATTATGTTTGTCATGGAGAAAATCTAAATAAGCTACTAGCTTCCGATTTAATCCATTTGTTCTTGTATATTAATGTTACAACATGATGTAAATATTGATAAAATAAAATATGTTTAAACTAACACAACTTTCAAAAAAATGTTGTTGAAAAGTTTAGCTTTATTACGTGACCATGCGCCTCAATACAGCTATCGCAACGGTACCTGTTTCCATGGGGAACTAGATACTTTAGGGCATCTATGCATATGCATTATTTTATTTATGCATGGGTAAATGCTGAATATATTTTTTGGATTTAGTAACATCAATAACTAACAATATTACAACTCATATGAAACTTTTTTTCTGGTTATTTGTACATTTCCCCCCAATTCGGATAGCTACCTGAAATGTTCATAAACCGCATCATTTCGGTGGAAATAATTCTGTGCGTGTTGTTATGTTTATTTATCGTCGCTACCGGTTGCCCATATGAGCGACGCCTCCTGAAGAGATTAGTTATTTTAGATTTTGGAGGATAGTGCAATGATACAGACAGAGACCCATTCCAGAATCTCCTCTGGTTCCTTTACGTGCACAGTGTAAAGCACCGACACGAGACCTCGGTTTAACGTCCCATCTGAAAGACTGTTAATTTTATTAGGGTCAGACGGGGGATCGAACCTGCGATCCCTGGATTACCAGTCCAGCGTGCTACCACTGGACTACATATCCGTCTGTGAAATAATTCTCCCAACGAGTTGTCTGTTTATATTCGGCTACTGAACTAGTCAGGTGACAGTTGTATTAGGCTACCGGTACGCACAATGGAATGCTATTGAACCATGCTTCACCTCTGTCGGCGAAAATAGGTTAAAACTATTTAAATACGGATGTAAATGGGGAAAAAATACGCCGAGCATAGGAATACGCCGAGCATAGGTTCCACCCACCACTCTATTTATTTGTTTGATTGTGTTTCTTTAACAAGATACATGTACGTGCTATTTATTATACTGTTTCATTTACATGTTACATAGAAATTAACATTATCAATCGTTTACAACAGTTAACGAATCAATAGCCTAAATTCACTAAATGTGTATTTTATAATTTTAAATATCTTGTTCAGAAATTTAGAGCTGCACCAACAGCTAACGTTGAACAGACAATATCCACTCATATATTATACTCTATTATTATTATTATTACTGTTTACATTCAGACAATATATACATTAATAGATTAAAAGTTCAAATCAAAGGCTTATCAGTAAAATGATACATACCTGTATTGTCTGGTAAGATGTGACACGTGATTCCAACGACCGTGCAGGATAGGAAACGAATCCGGGTAGTAAGCACTTGTTAATGATTTTAATATGAATAAATCGCCCACGGTGAACATTTAAAGGTATTCAAACTAATGTGTCTGTATAGTCATCATAATATCTACCGATTGCCTAACTATGTAGAATTAACATTATTGTATCTAATGTTTGCCGAACTATGTGGAATTAACATTATTGTATCTAATGTTTGCATGTTTGCCGAACTATGTGGAATTAACATTATTGTATCTAATGTTTGCATGTTTGCCTAACTATGTAGAATTAACATTATTGTATCTAATATTTGCATGTTTGCCGAACTATGTAGAATTAACATTATTGTATCTAATGTTTGCATGTTTGCCTAACTATGTAGAATTAACATTATTGTATCTAATGTTTGCATGTTTGCCGAACTATGTAGAATTAACAGTATTGTATCTAATGTTTGCATGTTTGCCTAACTATGTAGAATTAACATTATTGTATCTAATGTTTGCATGTTTGCCGAACTATGTAGAATTAACAGTATTGTATCTAATGTTTGCATGTTTGCCGAACTATGTAGAATTAACAGTATTGTATCTAATGTTTGCATGTTTGCCGAACTATGTAGAATTAACATTATTGTATCTAATGTTTGCATGTTTGCCGAACTATGTAGAATTAACAGTATTGTATATACTGTTTGCATGTTTGCCGAACTATGTAGAATTAATATTATTGTATCTAATGTTTGCATGTTTGCCGAACTATGTAGAATTAACAGTATTGTATATAATGTTTGCATGTTTGCCGAACTATGTAGAATTAACATTATTGTATCTAATGTTTGCATGTTTGCCTAACTATGTAGAATTAACAGTATTGTATATAATGTTTGCATGTTTGCCTAACTATGTAGAATTAACATTATTGTATCTAATGTTTGCATGTTTGCCGAACTATGTAGAATTAACATTATTGTATCTAATGTTTGCATGATTGCCGAACTATGTAGAATTAACATTATTGTATCTAATGTTTGCATGATTGCCGAACTATGTAGAATTAACATTATTGTATCTAATGTTTGCATGATTGCCGAACTATGTAGAATTAACATTATTGTATCTAATGTTTGCCGAACTATGTAGAATTAACATTATTGTATCTAATGTTTGCCTAACTATGTAGAATTAACAGACAGACAGACAGACATATACTTTTATTCTCTCAGGTACATGTGTACAACATGAGGGTATATAACAGAAACAAATATTTAGCCACGTGGTGCTTCCGGGAATGACCTGAAATGAAAGCAGTTGTATAAACAATCATATCATGCATAATAATGTATAGAAATATGCTGGGGGATTCTTCTTCGTGTATCCAAATTTTACATACAAATACAATATTATTCACGACATAGTTCCACTATTACGTCTAAATGATATAAAACGAAAGACAAATATAATATTTAAAGAGTGTGGGATATAATAGTTAATATACTTATTCTCTGTCGGATTGTTTGTCATTTTGGGATGAAAGGTCAATCGATTGTTATTGGCCTGGTGACGTGTAATGAATGAAAATAATTTTACTATCATACTGACTCACGTAGTAGACAAAATAATCCTATCGTGCGGATTAGTATTTATGAGTTGGGTAAATTGGTCTCGTAATGAGTCTAATATTTTTCCCACGGTCATAGAGTACGGGATAAAATGTATCTATAGTTTTGTGATTATAGCTTTTGTTGGATTTTCTTCCCGTTTGTGGAATATAATGAGGTTTTGTATAATATTCGGCAAGAGTATATGTATCAGGCGTTTTAAAATATCACAATATGAATCTAATGATGAATTTCAGTAGGGTTAATTATACTTTCGTTATGGATTATCAATTTTTGCGAACCATAAAGTGGTAAGTATATGTAATAAGATTTGAATAATTAATGCAATACCTATCAAATATCGTAATATGTCCAACTTGCGAAGCTTTAAAAAATTACTAACAAAATTTAGACATGATAATACGAGTAAATTTACTAAGATTTACCAGGGCAGTTTCAGATGATGTATTTAATATCTTGGAGAAACCATGTATGTTGTCTGACAACACAAAGTCGTGCAGATAGGTATTCCGATCTTGTGTAAAGTAGTCGCATTTAAGCAGATAGTGTTGCTCAGAGCCAACTTCCCCGTTATTACATAACCTACAAATACTATCTAGGAAGGCTGTTCCTCCCCATCTGGATGTTTCCAGAGGAAGGCGATTGTTACAGGTACGATATCTGAAGAGTGTCAAATAGTCTTGTTTAGTGATAATGTTGAAATATTTTTCATATTCTAATGCCTGTTTAAAAGAATTATAAATTTTACCCTTGTTTGATAGTTGCATTTGGCTATGCCAATGCTGCTTATATTGGTCTATTAATATGTTCTGTATATGCTTATGGGTACTTTTATTAATTAAGGTAGTTTGGTTAAGCCAAAGATCAGGTCTACCTACAGAATTTAGGATTTCTTTTATTTTACTGATCCATCGGAAATTTGTATCAGGTTGATTAATCATGTACCTATATATCAATAATGACAACTTGTTTTCGTTTCCAAGTAATATCCTCGTCCAAAAAGATATCATTTTTGTATGTGCAATGATAGATATAGGGTATCTACCAAGTTCTCCAAATAACATATACCTAGGTGTACTTTTTCGGGCGTTGGTTATTCGCCTGAGAAATGAATTATGCACTTTTTCTTGTAAATCTAGATTTTCGTAGCCAAATACCTCTGATCCATATGTTAGTATGGGTACTACAGTGTGATCGAATAGTTTAATAATTAAATCTGGCGGTAAATCTGCATTATTAGACTTAGTAAAAAGTAAGTGCATTGCTTTATTTGCCTGTTGGGTAACATGTTTTCTAGCCTTCAAAAAAGATCCATTACTAGAGAGTGTAACACCAAGGTAGTGGTAATTGTCTGTGATTTCAAGACCTTGGTCACCTAATTTAAAGTCAAAGTTATTAAGGTTCCTAGCTCCAAAACAATTACTTTTGTTTTATTAGGGTTTACTACTAATTTCCATTGGGCACAGTAATTATTAAAATGATTCAGGCAGTTTTGAAAGTCGACAGGGTTATTGGAAACAATGACGATGTCGTCTGCGTAAAGCAGAAGTAGTAGTTTAAGCCAAGTTTCATCACTGAACGTGTCCTCAAGCTGTATGCCAACGGCACCGTTTGCTTCCAGATGTGACTGTAGGTCGTTTAAATATAAAGAAAAGAGGATCGGGCTTAAGTTTTCACCCCGCCGGACACCGATTTCTGATGAGAAGAATGGCGATTGGTTACCATTATGGGTTACACATGATTTTATATTCTGATACATATTATATATAACCTGGAACAACTTACCATTAATAAAATTTTGCAAAAGCTTGTGCCATAAACCGAAACGCCATATTTTATCAAAACATTGTGAAAAATCTATAAAGGAACAGAATAACTTCTGTTTTCGTTTCTTAAGTATTTCAACAAGGGAGTGTAATGTAAAAATATGATCAGAACACGAGTATCCGTTTCTAAACCCTGCCTGATTTTCATTTAATAATTGGGAGTCTTCAACATAGCTTGTTAGTCTAAGATTAAGTACAGCTGTGAATAGTTTACCTAGGCATGATAGTATTGTAATTGGTCTATATGATCCTGTGTCACCAGGATCTCCTTTATTTTTATATATTGGAATTATAGAGCCTTCTAGCCACGATCTTGGTACGGTTCCGGAGTCTAGGATACAGTTAAATAGGCGGTTATATATTGGTAATAGGGAGTCTTTTGTGGCTTTAATATATTCGTTTAGGATGTTGTCTGTCGGGCTAGACGCTTTACCATTATTTAATTTATTGATACACTTTAGGATTTCTTGGTCGGTAATTTTTGAGTTAAGATATTGGTTTGAATTCTCTAAAAAGTCATTGGTTATGAATTGATTGTTTTCATCTGCAAAGTGAGGGTTTGTATTTATACGTTTAAAGTGTTCGAAAAAATCATTTATTTTTGGTGATCCATCAATCTTAGATTTTGGTTTAAGCCCTTTAAGAAAGTTCCAATATTGTTTTGGGTTATTAGAATACATGTTCCTTAATTTACTTGCATTTGTATGTTTAAACTTGCTAATGTAATAGTTCATTGTACGCTTGTATTCCTTACTAGCATTTTTCAAACGCAATTTATTATCTTCAGTACGATTAAGTCGATTGTCGCAAACTCTCCTTTTTCTTCTCGTATTTATATATCTCAGTTGCTACGGCTCTTACCAGGGTCTATCCTATTGTAGACTCGCTGGAGTTGTCTAGGGGGTTTCTTCTTCAATATATGTATTAATAATAACTCAACACAGTCTTACATTTCTTCTATATAATATCTTGTTTAAATTGGCATCAGAGATATTCTGATATATATAATCAGTGATTTATATATATATACATCGTATCATTAAACGCTTATTTAACAATCCAATTTGTGTGAGCCGACTATGCGCTACACAATATAATTAACTCCAGTTCCTCTAATCCGTCATTACTCAATATCACTATAATCTAATCAATGTTTCTGATTTATTAACTTTTAATCACCTTCGATATGGTTCGCCGAAACTCTCTGTTTCTTCTATGGCTGAACGATTTTATTTAATTATTCGACAAATCTTTATAAGTTATAATTCTTATAATGTCCATAATATCTAAGTATCATAGAAACAGTTTCTATGTTCTATAGAATGAGATCACGCCACACTCTCTCCTGGAGGTAGGCCTAAGTGTTCTGATTTTAGTTAATAAAATCCATTTCTTATATACACGATTGAATCAATGTCTATATGATATAACAATTCCTAAAACATCTGTTATTCCTAAAACATCTGTTATGTTATCTAATATTACACCATCAAACCAGTTCGTCGCCTTTATATTACATAACTGGACACCTGCAACCACGGCCTTGATAAACTGAGATTAGGCCTAAAATCTTAAGTCATTTCCCGCGCGAAGCGAGACTGATAATTTTTAGGCGCGAAAATAATAGCAGACGATTATGCATAAAACAAATATATATATATTACATGGTAAACACTTGGCCATATATAGAAACAGTTTAATGTATTTATATAATACATTACTATTTATATATAACAATAATAAACATTTCGTGCAAATAATGGTGGTTTTGCACACGATACTCAGATTTTGCACTGTGGTAATTTTGCCTTGCACTAATGCATCTGGGACCGAACCAGGGTTTATTTGTGTGACGTGGAATAAAGTTGCTAGTTGTCGGAAACGTTTCGGATGCAGATTTTTCAAATAGAATTCTAATTTCATTCGTTACAGATTCAATATTCTGCTGTGTATCAGGGTTGTCGATTGATAACATACTGAAAATACTGTTTAAATGGTTAACGTCGATATTTTGCTGAAAATTTAATATTTTGTCGTCTCTCCATTTTGGTTTTTTATTTTTGCCCAAATCATGGTTATCTTTTTGACTAAATTTATTTTGCAACTTAATCGTCCAATATAGTGCATTATGTCCATCCGAGAAAAGTGTATCTGTTTCAATAATTTGAAAACTATTTAGATGCGCAAAGCAGTCAGCAGTTAAAAAAAGATAATCAATGACCGACTTGTCTCGAAAAGTAAAATCCCCTAGTGTGTCTTGTCCAAATCGACCATTAACAAGAAACAAATTGTTATTTCTACACAATTCAATTAACATTAAACCATTTGGGTTAGTTTTCTTGTCCTTTGATTTTCTATTCAATGTAATTGATAGGTTCTCAAGAATGTTATATTTATCAAAATGGGACAATGATTCATCATCAATGCTAAATAAATCATTTAAGAATGGGTCTGACGGAATAAAATCAGTCAATTCTGCGACTCTGGCATTTACATCGCCAGCAAGAAAAACATATTTATGCAAACTACACGTAGTAATAACCTCAGTTTCAAAACTATTAATATCGATGTCGTTTAAAAAACGAGAGGTGTCAGGTGGTAAATAAATGACACCTAGAATAGCATTTTCTGAAAGCTGTAGCAACTGTTTGTCGATAGAGACCCACAAAATATAATCATTATTGTTTGGGATAACTTTTACATATTTCGAGTACTTTTCTCTTACGTATATCCCTATTCCGCCAGATTTTCGTTTGTATTCTTGAGTACGATTTTTTGCCAAGAAAACAAAGTCATCGATATCAACCAGATCAGTAGCGTCCAAATGTGTTTCTAAAGCACAGAAAAGATCATGGTGATGAATAAATTCAACGAATTCAGGGTAATCCAATCGTTTTTTAAGTCCGTTCACATTCAGGGCACAAAATGCTAACTCAGTTTTAGGGAACACATTAGGTGTATCTGAAGATTTCCCCCTTTTGTCCTATTTATTGTTGCCATTTGGTGGTTTCACTTGAGATGAGCCGGGAAAGTTCCTGTCAACAACAGTATTGTATCTAATGTTTGCCTAACTATGTAGAATTAACATTATTGTATCTAATGTTTGCCGAACTATGTATAATTAACAGTATTGTATCTAATGTTTGCCTAACTATGTAGAATTAACATTATTGTATCTACTGTTTGCCGAACTATGTATAATTAACATTATTGTATCTAATGTTTGCCTAACTATGTCAAAGTATATTCGCAATATGATAAATTACTATGCACACGTGACCAATAAAAGTGCCTCTTTCATATTATCTTATTACTCAAGCGAGAACGTTTTCTTTGAATTATGTAATTACTAATTTGATGATTTACATGAGCATTTCAACATGTTATATGGCGCAGAGCCAAACATTGATGTAAACGATGATAATATTAATATGCAAAACGTATTAAACGATGAATTAGATTGTCCTATAACAGAATTTGAAATACATAAAGCAGTGTATAAACAAAATAGCTGTAAAGCTTCGGGACCCGACAAATTACCGGCTGAAATTATTAAAGCATCTTATAGCATTATTTCAACTCACCTAGTATCTCTTTTTAACAGCATATTTAATACCGGTGAATATCCAGAAAGTTGGGGTATGGGGTATATTATACCTATATTTAAAGGCGGTGACCCAAAAGAAGCAAAGAATTATCGAGGCATTACTTTAAATAATATACTAGCCAAAGTATATTCACAAATTCTTCTTAATAGACTAACAGTATGGTCAGAAAAGTACGAAAAAGTATCAGACTTTCAATTTGGTTTCCAAAAGGGCAAAAGCACGGTCGATTGTGTGTTTATACTACACTCTATAATATCCAAAGTAATACACACAGGTCAAAAACTCTATTCTGTGTTTATCGACTACGAAAAATGTTTTGACAAAATAAATCGTGCGTTTCTATGGCAAACATTACTTGCTGAACAAGTCCACAGGCACCAGACACAATTTTTTTTTTTGGGCCTATGGTCATATAGTAAGCAATATATAATAAAGGCAACCAACGAAATTGAAACATGCATGCAGAAACAACGACGAGAAACTAGGTAAATACGACCAGATCACTGATATGCCCTCGTGGTCCTGACCGTAAGACCTTATTCTATCAACAAATACTTTTTATTTCATCGAGATCGCTCAAATAACACCTGAATGGCGCTTTGTTTCATCGTGAACAGCAGGAAATGAAAAGTTGTCGTTTTGGCTGGACGTTCGGTTTTTGATTTGGCGGTATGTTTTCTCGGCGTTTTACCCAGTGTAATACTCATAACATCTAAAAATCACTCCTACTTCGTTAAATGGAATCTTTCTCTCGCGAATCATGTTGTTTGCAGCCTCGGCGTGCAGATCCAACAGAGCAATACAGGAATCAAATACAAAACAAAAGTAAAATTCAATAATTGTTCCATTTTGGATAAGATCCGCGGTGAATATACAGCGGCATTTCATTGGCTGCTGTTTATATATGTATTTACATGTTTCATTTTTGACCAATGAGAAAAAAGCATTCATTCACATCGTATGTTGTCAAAAACCGATCGCCCAGCCAAAACGACAACTTTTCGTTTCCTGCTGTTCCCGATGAAACAATGCGCCGTTCAGGTGTTATTTGATCGATCTCGATGAAATAAAAAGTATTTGTTGATAGAAAAAGGTCTTCCGGTCGGGACCACGAGGGCAAATCAGTGATCTGGTCGTTTTTACCTAGTTTCTCGTCGATGTTTCTGCATGCATGTTTCAATTTCGTTGGTTGCCGTTATTATATATTACTTACTATATGATCATAGGCCAAAAAAAAAAAATATTTTTTGTGTCTGGTGCCTGTGAACAAGTCAGCACAAAAATCTCAAGTCTTTTATTCATGATGTTCGTGAATGACATAATGAATAATATAAACTCAAATTTAAATGGAATATTTTCATTAGATGAACTACAGCTTTTTATTGTTTTGTATGCAGACGATCAAGTACTGTTCTCTACATCACCGACATCATTGCAATCTATGTTGAATGACGTAGACATTTATTGTAATACATTTGGTCTGAAAATCAATACTAATAAAACGAAGGATATGATATTCGAGAGAGGAAGACATACTACTCACAATTTTTATCTCTACAATCAACAAATTGAAATTGTCTCCTCTTTTAAATACCTAGGTATATACTTCTTTAAAAATGGCAATTGGCACCGAACGCAAAAATGCATAGCTGAACATGCATCAAAGGCCATGTACCGACTTTTTTCTATTTTTAATCAATATGAATTTAGGACATTTGAGAAATCGAAACTGTTTGATACTCTTGTTGCATCTGTCCTAAATTACTGTTCGGAAATTTGGGGGTTAAACCCAGGAAAAGATATAGAATTAATTCATACAAAGTTTTGCAGAAAACTTCTTATTGTAAATAAATCCACAAATTTAAGTGGTTTATATGGCGATCTTGGAAGAGTCCCTTTGAAAATAAATAGACAAGTATATATGATAAGATATTGGAATAAAATTTTAAACATGACTGATAATGCACTCATTAAACGAATTTATATAATGCTAAAAAACGACGCAAATAATAATGTGACGTATAATGGTTCTAATTGGGCATACCAAATAAAATCGATTTTGGAAAATCTGGGAATGTCTAATCTATGGCTTCACCAACAAACTTATGAAATTAAACTGCATATTATAAAACAAAGAATCTTTGACCAATATCACCAAACTTGGTACGCAGACATAAACAACTCAAGGAGACTATCAACATACTGTAGATTCAAACATACATTTAATTTAGAAACGCACCTTGATAATAGTACGGACACAACATTTAGTATAGCCCTGAGCAGATTTAGACTTTCATCACATAATTTAGAAATTGAAAGAGGAAGGTATCTTAATGTACCACGAAATGAGAGAATATGCAAATTTTGTAACTTAAGAACAATCGAAAATGAGTATCACTTTCTTTTAATATGCACATTGTACACCGATATACGAAAAAAATACATAAAGCCGTATTATTGCAGTTGGCCAACTTTAAATAAATTTGATAAACTTATGATGTCAAGAAATAAAAAGGAAATCTCAATTTTGCCAGTAAAGTCCGAAAAGAGTTAGATCAAATCAATAATATTCCTTGAACTATAATACTAATGAATACTAAAACAAACTAAGTTTCTCTTTAAATAAAAAGAAAAGAAAAAGAAGATAATTATGATAATCTTCACTTTGGACTCATGTTTCATGTTGTCATTACATTACATGTTATATGTATATACCTATTTATAATAGACTAGAAGCACTGTAATTTTGCTTAACTCTTTCAACCCCAAGTAACTGACATGGACTAGTGCGTGATATTTTCAGACCAATAAATTAATAAGAAAATTACCTTTGGACCAGTTCATTTATCAAAATGGGTAATTTTATCTAAAAATAGTAATAATTATTACTGGCAAAAAAGTGCAGATCCTGATGAGACGGCTCGTTACGAGCCGGCTCATCTGGATCTACACTTTTCATAAGCCTATTTAGAGGCCTGTGGGGTTGAAAGGGTTAATGTTGAATAAATGTTGTTGTTGTTGTTGTAAATAATTAGCTAAAATATCCAGAACATGTTTCATTATTAGGTTATACAAATTTATTTTAGCTCGATTGCGAACCAAGTTCTTGCAACTTATATTAATCACTCTTGAGACCTCAATCCATCGCCACTAGTGAGAGAGAAGAGGCAACGTGGAATTTAAACGCCTTGCCTAAGGGCACACTCGTAACGGCTACAGCGGGGCTCGAACTCCGGACCTTTCGCACCTGAAGCGAACGTGCATCCACTGCGCTATCACGACCTCCACACCTTTGCACATATATTATAGACAGGGGGTTTCCCTATATTCTAAGTATACATTTGATGAATTTCTATAACTACTGGTTGGGCGACTAACATAATTGTTACAGACGGATCTGTAGTCCAGTGGTAACACGCTGGACTGGTAATCCAGGGATCGTAGGTTCGAGCCCCCCTCTGACCCTAATAAAATTAACAGTCTTTCAGATGGGATGTTAAACCGAGGTCTTGTGTCGGTGCTTTACACCGTGCACGTAAAAGAACCAGAGGAGACTCTGGCATGGGTCTCTGTCTGTATCATTGCACTATCCTCCAAAATCTAAAATGACTAATATCTTCAGGAGGCGTCGCTCATATGGGCAACCGGTAGCCACGATAAATAAACGTAAAACACACACACACACACACACACACATAATTGTTTCATTCTTCTTCAAAACACTGCATCATAGCAACTGTTAGATGTATTTCCTGTAAGACATGTAACTATATGGCTGTATCCCAAAATACAAGCGACTGTGGAAATAATTAACTAATTACTGACAACTTAGCGAATCCGATACATGGAATTTACATGCTTAGATTGCCTATTATCGTCAACTCTCGGTGGATATACCTGATTTTAATCAATACTGCAACAGTTGGAGTAATGGACTGCAATCAGACACAACCATTATCAGGTGCACGTTTATCACGGAGTTTTCAGTCTGTCTTCCATGTTTTCGTACATATTTGAGCATGTATTAATCATACCCATTTGCATAGTACATGTATTGGTTTACATTGTCCGTGGTACAGATTAGAATAATAATATAATACGATGGTACTGATAGATAGAATAAATATATATACACGTATATAGATATAAATAGAATTTGTCTACGATGTAATATGAATGCTGTTGAAACCGAGTACCATTTATTAAACTTTATTTATTTTACAACGATTGCGAGGCAAGTTTTTAACAACTTATATTAACCATTCTCGTTGGCGCGGATGAAAGCGTATACTATGTGGTCATTCGTGTGAGAGGAAACCGGAGTACCCGGAGAAAACCCACTTGTCCGATCTGGCGACTATCGTACCATCTCACATACTTCCCGGTTCGAGGATTGAAACCCGGGTTGCATTGGTGAGAAGCGAGCATGCTAACCACTGCGCTAATCGGACAGCAACTATTGGATAGAAAATAGCTAACATTTTTCAATTTCTGAAGCCTGATTCCATGTTCTCATCGTGAACCGTTGGACATCTTGAGCTGAAATGTTATCTACGCCATCTGGGTGAATAAGTTGAAAAATATCTGATCCTATATCCTAATCGGACAGCCAATTTACCATATATTAATGACATGTGGACAATAGTGGAATATACGTTCTAAATATGTACCAAATATACCATGACCGAACTTAAGAAAGCTTAATACGCTCCGATCGTTTAACTCTTTCACCGCCAATGTCGCATAAAAGCGACTTATGTAAAAATGTAGAGAACCCGATCGGACAGAATAGAACATGCCGTCTGATCAGGCTATATGCTGATTGCTCTTCAGACAGTGGAGCTGAAGCACCTGTCCGAATAGCAAACAACATAGATCCTGATCAGACGCGGCGTTACGCCGCGGCTGATCTGGATCTATGTTGTTTGCACATGCTCTGAATTTATTCGGCGCTGAAAGAGTTAATAAGAAATGTCTTATTGTTGAACTATGTAAAGTTTGAAAGGAAACGTAAGAAATCAGATACATTACAATCCTGGGAATGTTTATCATTTTGCAGATGTTCTGTACATATCGGACCATGATCCAGTGGCGAGTTTGTCCTGAAATCAATGTGTAATTTATATACCGAGTGGTTATGCAGCGCTAATCCACAATGAAATGGGACCGATTACTTTCTCAGAGGAATAAACACACATCTGAGTTGTCATCTTAACTGACATGGATACCGGGCACGGTCATAAAGAACTATCATGTTTCATAGCACCCCTTCTACATGTGCATACAGTTGCAAGTAAAGCGTGTTCAATCGAGAAGTGTCACAGATCCGAAACAAGATTTCTCAGAGTACCGACTGGGCATCGAACTCCTAACTTACAGTCATACTCCTGTTCAAAAGGACTGCTGTGTGTGTGTTTTACTTTTATTTATCGTCGCTACCGGTTGCCCATATGAACGACGCCTCCTGAAGAGATTAGTCATTTTAGAGTTTGGAGGATAGTGCAGTGATACAGACAGAGACCCATTCCAGAGTCTCCTCTGGTTCTTTTACGTACACGGTGTAAAGCAGCGACACGAGACCTCGGTTTAACGTCCAATCTGAAAGACTTTTCATTTTATTAGGGTCAGACGGGGGATCGAACCTGCGATCCCTGGATTACCAGTCCAGCGTGTTACCACTGAACTACAGATCCGTCTGTAAAGGGACTGCTTATATGTGTTCTGGTATATATAGATTTATTTACACTTCAATGAAGTTTCCGGCATTTTGATTGGATAATCTTGTCGCAAATATATTTTTCGTAATAGTTCCGGGATAGCCAGGGTATATACGTATTAAATACATACCTTCGCGTGCCTCACGAATATTAAAATAAGAACGAAGCATCTGTACAAGTCGCCGACATAAATATGGAAGTAATTCTTCTATGGGTTTCGCCATTTAACCCATTCAACCCCAAGTAACTGACATGGACTGGTCCATGATATTCTTAGACCAATAAATGAATAAGAAAATTACATTCGGACCAGTTCATTTATCAAGATGGGTAATTTTGTCTAAAATTAATAATTATTACTGGCAAAAAAGTGCAGATCCTGATGAGACGGCTCGTTACGAGCCGGCTCATCTGGATCTACACTTTTTCATAAGCCTATTTAGAGGCCTGTGGGGTTGAAAGGGTTAAATATGTTGAACTTCTCAACACCCGGTAAGACTACAGCGAAATATCGAAAGAAAATCTATTGAACATGTATGGGATTCCAAATCTGGACTTGCCGGTGTCATGGTAGAAACCACCCATTCGTGAAATTACTCCATTTGAGACAGTTGTAGTGGTAAAATTGATAAAACAAAGTCGATGGTTTTCCTTAAAGCGACACTACATCAGAGAAAACGCAAATTTCTACAGAAAGTATTTTCATATTATATGGTATAATTTTCCGCCAATATTTGCCTAAAAAACTGAGTATTTCAACTAATAAACTGATAAAAAAACGTCGTATACGCGGTTTGTTGACATAACAAAATAATGTAAATAGGGTCGACATCCAACTCGTGTATCCTGAATAACACGATTTATGGTACATATTTAGCGTTATATCTCACATTTGTGCCTATGTATATTTATTTGTAGACTAATCTTTATCTCTATCTCTAACTGTCAATTCAGGAGTATGGATGACCATTATATGAAATCCTACTTTAAATTTTGAAAGTTTGTAGACCACAAAAACACGGTTTATTGATTCAATGTTAGTATTCGAATGTATTCGGAAGAATTTGTAGTAGCAATGTATTTATACGTGAACAATGCATATTTCCTTTTTGCGATCTAATGTCGCTTTAAGCCAAATATTGACTGCGTGTATCAGTGTAATATTATAATTATGTTATTTTGTTTGTTGTATAGGAAATAAGCCGACAATGTTGACCATCTTACACAAACAACTCATGATGTCTTGATTGACCATCTTACACAAACTACTCATGATGTCTTGATTGACCGTCTTACACAAACAACTCATGATGTCTTGATTGACCATCTTACACAAACAACTCATGATGTCTTGATTGACCATCTTACACAAACTACTCATGTCGTCTTGATTGACTATCTTACACAAACAACTCATGATGTCTTGATTGACCATCTTACACAAACAACTCATGTCGTCTTGATTGACTATCTTACACAAACAACTCATGATGTCTTGATTGACCATCTTACACAAACAACTCATGTCGTCTTGATTGACCATCTTACACAAACAACTCATGTCGTCTTGATTGACTATCTTACACAAACAACTCATGATGTCTTGATTGACCATCTTACACAAACAACTCATGTCGTCTTGATTGACTATCTTACACAAACAACTCATGATGTCTTGATTGACCATCTTACACAAACAACTCATGTCGTCTTGATTGACTATCTTACACAAACAACTCATGATGTCTTGATTGACCATCTTACACAAACAACTCATGATGTCTTGATTGACCATCTTACACAAACAACTCATGATGTCTTGATTGACCGTCTTACACAAACTACTCATGATGTCTTGATTGACCATCTTACACAAACAACTCATGATGTCTTGATTGACCATCTTACACAAACAACTCATGATGTCTTGATTGACCATCTTACACAAACAACTCATGATGTCTTGATTGACCATCTTACACAAACTACTCATGTCGTCTTGATTGACTATCTTACACAAACAACTCATGATGTCTTGATTGACCATCTTACACAAACAACTCATGTCGTCTTGATTGACTATCTTACACAAACAACTCATGATGTCTTGATTGACCATCTTACACAAACAACTCATGTCGTCTTGATTTACCATCTTACACAAACAACTCATGTCGTCTTGATTGACTATCTTACACAAACAACTCATGATGTCTTGATTGACCATCTTACACAAACTACTCATGTCGTCTTGATTGACTTTCTTACACAAACAACTCATGATGTCTTGATTGACCATCTTACACAAACAACTCATGATGTCTTGATTGACCATCTTACACAAACAACTCATGTCGTCTTGATTGACCATCTTACACAAACAACTCATGTCGTCTTGATTGACTATCTTACACAAACAACTCATGATGTCTTGATTGACCATCTTACACAAACAACTCATGTCGTCTTGATTGACTATCTTACACAAACAACTCATGATGTCTTGATTGACCATCTTACACAAACAACTCATGTCGTCTTGATTGACTATCTTACACAAACAACTCATGATGTCTTGATTGACCATCTTACACAAACAACTCATGATGTCTTGATTGACCATCTTACACAAACAACTCATGATGTCTTGATTGACCGTCTTACACAAACTACTCATGATGTCTTGATTGACCATCTTACACAAACAACTCATGATGTCTTGATTGACCATCTTACACAAACAACTCATGACGTCTTGATTGACCATCTTACACAAACAACTCATGATGTCTTGATTGACCATCTTACACAAACTACTCATGTCGTCTTGATTGACTATCTTACACAAACAACTCATGATGTCTTGATTGACCATCTTACACAAACAACTCATGTCGTCTTGATTGACTATCTTACACAAACAACTCATGATGTCTTGATTGACCATCTTACACAAACAACTCATGTCGTCTTGATTGACTATCTTACACAAACAACTCATGATGTCTTGATTGACCATCTTACACAAACAACTCATGTCGTCTTGATTGACCATCTTACACAAACAACTCATGATGTCTTGATTGACCATCTTACACAAACAACTCATGATGTCTTGATTGACCATCTTACACAAACTACTCATGTCGTCTTGATTAACTATCTTACACAAACAACTCATGATGTCTTGATTGACCATCTTACACAAACAACTCATGTCGTCTTGATTGACTATCTTACACAAACAACTCATGATGTCTTGATTGACCATCTTACACAAACAACTCATGTCGTCTTGATTGACCATCTTACACAAACAACTCATGTCGTCTTGATTGACTATCTTACACAAACAACTCATGATGTCTTGATTGACCATCTTACACAAACAACTCATGTCGTCTTGATTGACTATCTTACACAAACAACTCATGATGTCTTGATTGACCATCTTACACAAACAACTCATGTCGTCTTGATTGACCATCTTACACAAACAACTCATGATGTCTTGGTTGACCATCTTACACAAACAACTCATGATGTCTTGATTGACCGTCTTACACAAACTACTCATGATGTCTTGATTGACCATCTTACACAAACAACTCATGATGTCTTGATTGACCATCTTACACAAACAACTCATGATGTCTTGATTGACCATCTTACACAAACAACTCATGATGTCTTGATTGACCATCTTACACAAACTACTCATGTCGTCTTGATTGACTATCTTACACAAACAACTCATGATGTCTTGATTGACCATCTTACACAAACAACTCATGTCGTCTTGATTGACTATCTTACACAAACAACTCATGATGTCTTGATTGACCATCTTACACAAACAACTCATGTCGTCTTGATTTACCATCTTACACAAACAACTCATGTCGTCTTGATTGACTATCTTACACAAACAACTCATGATGTCTTGATTGACCATCTTACACAAACTACTCATGTCGTCTTGATTGACTTTCTTACACAAACAACTCATGATGTCTTGATTGACCATCTTACACAAACAACTCATGATGTCTTGATTGACCATCTTACACAAACAACTCATGTCGTCTTGATTGACCATCTTACACAAACAACTCATGTCGTCTTGATTGACTATCTTACACAAACAACTCATGATGTCTTGATTGACCATCTTACACAAACAACTCATGTCGTCTTGATTGACTATCTTACACAAACAACTCATGATGTCTTGATTGACCATCTTACACAAACAACTCATGTCGTCTTGATTGACTATCTTACACAAACAACTCATGATGTCTTGATTGACCATCTTACACAAACAACTCATGATGTCTTGATTGACCATCTTACACAAACAACTCATGATGTCTTGATTGACCATCTTACACAAACTACTCATGATGTCTTGATTGACCATCTTACACAAACAACTCATGATGTCTTGATTGACCATCTTACACAAACAACTCATGACGTCTTGATTGACCATCTTACACAAACAACTCATGATGTCTTGATTGACCATCTTACACAAACTACTCATGTCGTCTTGATTGACTATCTTACACAAACAACTCATGATGTCTTGATTGACCATCTTACACAAACAACTCATGTCGTCTTGATTGACTATCTTACACAAACAACTCATGATGTCTTGATTGACCATCTTACACAAACAACTCATGTCGTCTTGATTGACTATCTTACACAAACAACTCATGATGTCTTGATTGACCATCTTACACAAACAACTCATGTCGTCTTGATTGACCATCTTACACAAACAACTCATGATGTCTTGATTGACCATCTTACACAAACAACTCATGATGTCTTGATTGACCATCTTACACAAAACTACATGTCGTCTTGATTGACTATCTTACACAAACAACTCATGATGTCTTGATTGACCATCTTACACAAACAACTCATGTCGTCTTGATTGACTATCTTACACAAACAACTCATGATGTCTTGATTGACCATCTTACACAAACAACTCATGTCGTCTTGATTGACCATCTTACACAAACAACTCATGATGTCTTGATTGACTATCTTACACAAACAACTCATGATGTCTTGATTGACCATCTTACACAAACAACTCATGTCGTCTTGATTGACTATCTTACACAAACAACTCATGATGTCTTGATTGACCATCTTACACAAACTACTCATGTCGTCTTGATTGACTATCTTACACAAACAACTCATGATGTCTTGATTGACCATCTTACACAAACAACTCATGTCGTCTTGATTGACTATCTTACACAAACAACTCATGATGTCTTGATTGACCATCTTACACAAACAACTCATGTCGTCTTGATTTACCATCTTACACAAACAACTCATGTCGTCTTGATTGACTATCTTACACAAACAACTCATGATGTCTTGATTGACCATCTTACACAAACTACTCATGTCGTCTTGATTGACTTTCTTACACAAACAACTCATGATGTCTTGATTGACCATCTTACACAAACAACTCATGATGTCTTGATTGACCATCTTACACAAACAACTCATGTCGTCTTGATTGACCATCTTACACAAACAACTCATGATGTCTTGATTGACCATCTTACACAAACAACTCATGATGTCTTGATTGACCATCTTACACAAACAACTCATGCTGTCTTGATTGACCATCTTACACAAACTACTCATGTCGTCTTGATTGACTATCTTACACAAACAACTCATGATGTCTTGATTGACCATCTTACACAAACTACTCATGTCGTCTTGATTGACTTTCTTACACAAACAACTCATGATGTCTTGATTGACCATCTTACACAAACAACTCATGATGTCTTGATTGACCATCTTACACAAACAACTCATGTCGTCTTGATTGACCATCTTACACAAACAACTCATGATGTCTTGATTGACCATCTTACACAAACAACTCATGATGTCTTGATTGACCATCTTACACAAACAACTCATGATGTCTTGATTGACCATCTTACACAAACTACTCATGTCGTCTTGATTGACTATCTTACACAAACAACTCATGATGTCTTGATTGACCATCTTACACAAACAACTCATGTCGTCTTGATTGACTATCTTACACAAACAACTCATGATGTCTTGATTGACCATCTTACACAAACAACTCATGTCGTCTTGATTGACTATCTTACACAAACAACTCATGATGTCTTGATTGACCATCTTACACAAACAACTCATGTCGTCTTGATTGACTATCTTACACAAACAACTCATGATGTCTTGATTGACCATCTTACACAAACAACTCATGTTGTCTTGATTGACCATCTTACACAAACAACTCATGATGTCTTGATTGACCATCTTCCACAAACAACTCATGATGTCTTGATTGACCATCTTACACAAACAACTCATGTCGTCTTGATTGACTATCTTACACAAACAATTGACGTATTGATTGACTATTATGTACCAGCTACTATTGACGTATTGATTGACTATTATGTACCAGTTACTATTGTCGTATTGATTGACTATTATGTACCAGCTACTATTGACGTATTGATTGACTATTATGTACCAGCTACTATTGACGTATTGATTGACTATTATGTACCAGCTACTATTGACGTATTGATTGACTATTATGTACCAGCTACTATTGACGTATTGATTGACTATTATGTACCAGCTACTATTGACGTATTGATTGACTATTATGTACCAGCTACTATTGACGTATTGATTGACTATTATGTACCAGCTACTATTGACGTATTGATTGACTATTATGTACCAGCTACTATTGACGTATTGATTGACTATTATGTACCAGCTACTATTGACGTATTGATTGACTATTATGTACCAGCTACTATTGACGTATTGATTGACTATTCTGTACCAACTACTATTGACGTATTGATTGACTATTCTGTACCAACTACTATTGAAATGTGTTGATTGACTATTATGTACCAACTACTATTGACGTCTTGACTGACTATTCTGTACCAACAACGCATGACGTCTTGATTGACTATTGTGTATCAACAACTCATGTCGTCTTGACTGACTATTCTGTACAAACAATTCATGACGTCTTGATTGACTATTCTGTACCAACTACTATTGACGTCTTGATTGACTATTCTGTACCAACTACTCATGGCGTCTTGACTGACTATTCTGTACCAACTACTAATGACGTCTTGACTGCCTAGTCTGTACCAACAACTCATGTCTTCTTGGCTGACTATTCTGTACCAACAGCTCATGACGTCTTGACTGACTATTGTGTACCAACAACTCATGTCTTCTTGGCTGACTATTCTGTACCAACAGCTCATGACGTCTTGACTGACTATTGTGTACCAACAACTCATGTCGTTTTGACTGACTATTGTGTACCAACAACTCATGACGTCTTGACTGACTATTGTGTACCAACAACTCATGTCGTCTTGACTGACTATTCTGTACCAACAACTCATGACGTCTTGACTGACTATTGTGTACCAACAACTCATGTCGTTTTGACTGACTATTGTGTACCAACAACTCATGTCGTCTTGACTGCCTATTCTGTATCAACAACTCATGACGTATTGACTGACTATTGTGTACCAACAACTCATGTCGTTTTGACTGACTATTGTGTACCAACAACTCATGTCGTGTTGACTGACTATTGTGTACCAACAACTCATGACGTCTTGACTGACTAGTGTGTACCAACAACTCATGTCGTTTTGACTGACTGGTCTGTACCAAGAACTCATGACGTCTTGGCTGACTATTGTGTACCAATTACTAATGTAGTCTTGATTGGATATTCTGTACCAACTACTCATGTCGTCTTGACTGACTATTCTGTACCAACAACTCATGACGTCTTGACTGACTATTGTGTACCAACAACTCATGACGTCTTGGCTGACTATTCTGTACCAACAACTCATGACGTCTTCATTGACTATTCTGTACCAACAACTCATGACGTCTTGATTGACTATTCTGTACCAATTACTCATGACGTCTTGATTGGCTATTCTGTACCAACTACTCATGACGTCTTGATTGACTATTCTGTACCAATTACTCATGACGTCTTGATTGGCTATTCTGTACCAACAACTCATGACGTCTTGATTGGCTATTCTGTACCAACAACTCATGACGTCTTGATTGACTATTCTGTACCAACTACTCATGTCGTCTTGATTAACTATTATGTACAAACTACCCATGTCGTCTTGATTGACTATTCTGTACCAACTACTCATGTCGTCTTGATTGACTATTCTACACCAATAATCATGACGTCTTGACCGACTTTCCTACACCAATGTTTCACGTCAAAGCCAAACGTCCTCTGGCGATTGACAGAAATACGGAATGGAGCGAAATAAAACTACTACTCTCCCCCGCAGAGCACGCACCATCCTTTCCGCCAACCTTGCATAACACATTCATTCCTATCCGCCCTCTAGACAACCTATTTTACAAGTTTACCTTTGTTTTTCATTTATTGATTTCTCCCGGCATTTCTCAGTAACGTTGTTAACGGTTCAGGTATCTCAATTTCCGGGATCTTCATTTAATTCTTACAAGACAATACACTATCTTTTTTTCTTCTGGAAGATTTCTATACGATTATGCATGCTTTGTATGTTATATCATGAGCATTTAAAAAAACAAATGATTAAAGCGACACTATATCACATGTAAATATTGATTAAAGCGACACAATATCACATGTAAATATTGAGTAAAGCGACACTATATCACATGTAAATATTGATTAAAGCGACACTATATCACATGTAAATATTGATTAAAGCCAACTATATCACATGTAAATATTGATTAAAGCGACACTATATCACATGTAAATATTGATTAAAGCGACACTATATCACATGTAAATATTGATTAAAGCGACACTATATCACATGTAAATATTGATTAAAGCGACACTATATCGCATGTAAATATTGATTAAAGCGACACTATATCACATGTAAATATTGATTAAAGCGACACTATATCACATGTAAATATTGAGTAAAGCGACACAATATCGCATGTAAATATTGAGTAAAGCGACATTATGTCACATGGAAAAATTGATTAAAGCGAAACTATGTCACATGGAACAATTGATTAAAGCGACACAATATCGCATGTAAAAAATGATTAAAACAACACTATATCGCATGGAAAAATTGATTAAAGCGACACTATGTCACATGGAATAATTTATTAAAGCCACACAATAACGCATGGAATAAAAATATTATATAATTTTAAATTATGTGTACAAGTAGCAATACTACTACACATTTCTCCATTATAATTTGAATACTTATGTTCAGTCGGTAAACAGAGTTTCAAGCAAAATAACAAACTGAAAGTAAAAGTATGAGTCCTGAATCGGCTCACCACGCCATGCGTACATTTGGAACGCTTCGTTTTATATCGGCAATCAGAAAACACATCTACGACAGCTGTTTCAACACCACGCATGCGCATTCAGCATTGTTTACATATGTTTGTTTATAAACAAATCGCGTATACGACGGTGGTATATTTATTTCATTTTTGGTTTGTTTCTTTTTTGTAGTAATATTTACCTAGCCTGTGAACAGGCGTTGATATATTTTGCATTGCCCATCATATGCGTATATTTATTGAACAACCAAACCGTTAATTGAGCCGTATTGAGTTTCTGTCAAGCGGTGATACATTTGTCCTTGTCCATCATATAAATATATTTATTGAACACCCAAACCGTTAATTGAACCGTAATGAGTTTATGATAAGTCGTCTTGCTAGAAGTAAAAAAGTGAAAAGTTGACAGACTGGAATCCAAACTACTATTTAGCAAAAACACCATTTTATTCCGATACAGTGTCGCTTTAAAGTAAATAGGAAGCATATTCCTTGCTAGATGAGGGTTCTCGGCACATTACATGATATCTAGGTTTGTAACATGTAAGGACAACGATTTCGACAACAAACTATCTTAACAGTGAGAGCAGGTATTCAGTTTGTTTGTTTGTTTTGGGGATTTGCGTCACACGAACAGCTTAGGTTATATGTCTATTCTCTCCATCTGTATGTCTATACTCTCCATCTGTAAGTCTATACTCTCCATCTGTAATTCTATACTCTCCATCTGTAAGTCTATACTCTCCATCTGTAAGTATATACTCTCCATCTGTAATTCTATACTCTCCATCTGTAAGTCTATACTCTCCATCTGTAAGTCTATACTCTCCATCTGTAAGTCTATACTCTCCATCTGTATGTCTATACTCTCCATCTGTATGTCTATACTCTCCATCTGTAAGTCTATACTCTCCATCTGTAAGTCTATACTCTCCATCTGTAAGTCTATACTCTCCATCTGTAAGTCTATACTGTCCATCTGTAAGTCTATACTCTCCATCTGTAAGTCTATACTCTCCATCTCCATCTGTAAGTCTATACTCTGTATCTGTAAGTCTATACTCTCCATCTGTAAGTCTATACTCTCCATCTGTAAGTCTATACTCTCCATCTGTAAGTCTATACTCTCCATCTGTAAGTCTATACTCTCCATCTGTAAGTCTATACTCTCCATCTGTAAGTATATACTCTCCATCTGTAAGTCTATACTCTCCATCTGTAAGTCTATACTCTCCATCTGTAAGTCTATACTCTCCATCTGTAAGTCTATACTCTCCATCTGTAAGTCTATACTCTCCATCTGTAAGTCTATACTCTCCATCTGTAAGTCTATTCTCTCCATCTGTAAGTCTATACTCTCCATCTGTAAGTCTATTCTATCCATCTGTAATTCTATACTCTCCATATGTATGTCTATACTCTCCATCTGTAAGTCTATACTCTCCATCTGTAAGTCTATACTCTCCATCTCCATCTGTAAGTCTATTCTATCCATCTGTAAGTCTATACTCTCCATCTGTAAGTCTATACTCTCCATCTGTAAGTCTATACTCTCAATCTCCATCTGTAAGTCTATACTCTCCATCTGTAAGTCTATACTCTGTATCTGTAAGTCTATACTCTCCATCTGTAAGTCTATACTCTCCATCTGTAAGTATATACTCTCCATCTGTAAGTCTATACTCTCCATTTGTAATTCTATACTCTCCATCTGTAAGTCTATACCATCCATCTGTAAGTCTATACTCTCCATCTGTAAGTCTATACTCTCCATCTGTAAGTCTATACTCTCCATATGTAAGTCTATACCATCCATCTGTAAGTCTATACTCTCCATCTGTAAGTCTATACTCTCCATCTGTAAGTCTATACTCTCCATCTGTAAGTCTATACTCTCCATCTGTAAGTCTATACCATCCATCTGTAAGTCTATACTCTCCATCTGTAAGTCTATACTCTCCATCTGTAAGTATATACTCTCCATCTGTAAGTATATACTCTGTATCTGTAAGTCTATACTCTCCATCTGTATGTCTATACTCTCCATCTGTAAGTCTATACTCTCCATCTGTAAGTCTATACTCTCCATCTGTAAGTCTATGCCATCCATCTGTAAGTCTATACTCTCCATCTGTATGTCTATACTCTCCATCTGTAAGTCTATACTCTCCATCTGTAAGTCTATACCATCCATCTGTAAGTCTATACTCTCCATCTGTAAGTCTATACTGTCCATCTGTAAGTCTATACTTTCCATCTGTAAGTCTATACTGTCCATCGGTAAGTCTATACTCTCCATCTGTAAGTCTATACTCTCCATCTGTAAGTCTATACTCTCCATCTGTATGTCTATGCTTACTCTCCATCTGTAAGTCTATACTCTCCATCTGTCACTTGAAGTCTATACTCTCCATCTGTAAGTATATACTCTCCATCTGTAAGTCTATACTCTCCATCTGTAAGTATATACTCTCCATCTGTAAGTCTATACTCTCCATCTGTAAGTCTATACTCTCCATCTGTAAGTCTATACTCTCCATCTGTAAGTCTATACTCTCCATCTGTAAGTCTATACTCTCCATCTGTAAGTCTATACTCTCCATCTGTAAGTCTATACTCTCCATCTGTATGTCTATACTCTCCATCTGTCACTTGAAGTCTATACTCTCCATCTGTAAGTCTATAATCTCCATCTGTACGTATATACTCTCCATCTGTAAGTCTATACTCTCCATCTGTAAGTCTATAATCTCCATCTGTACGTATATACTCTCCATCTGTAAGTCTATACTCTCCATCTGTAAGTCTATACTCTCCATCTGTAAGTCTATGCTCTCCATCTGTAAGTCTATACTCTCCATCTGTAAGTCTATACTCTCCATCTGTAAGTCTATACTCTCCATCTGTAAGTCTATACTCTCCATCTGTAAGTCTATACTCTCCATCTGTAATTGGTGGAGGAATACCCCACCGGGTGCACTCCGAGCAGTATTGCACGCACCCGTGTAGAGCCACCGACCTTCCACAAGCCAGCTATATAACTTCCTCACGTGAACAAAATTTGACACCCAGAGTGGGATTCTAACCTACAGCGGTGATGGATGGGCAAGTGATTTGAAGTTAACAACCGTAGCCAATACAATATTGGCCACGGATTCCCCATGATTCGGAATAAAAGCCATTTGCACTGTAGTCACTGATAAACAATACCCATATTCGGTGAGTCAGACCAGGGCTCCAGCTGAAATCCGGATACAATTATAACTGAAGTTTGTGACGATTCCATACTACATATGTACATAGTTCCTATCCTAGCTCTGCTGCACGCTATCTTATTATCCATTCATTATACGAGCGTTTTCGTTCACATCTGGGTACATGTACCAAGTAAATCAATTAACCATGCGCGAAATGCCATATCCTTCCGCCATTAAGATTACATGACTCAGTATCGCGAAACCTCCGACAAACAAAATACAATATGGCTATATTGCTATATATAGAACTATATGGATTGAACCAGGACTATATAGATCGATAAAACAGGCCCTGATGGAACATATTAAATTTAGACCTTGCCAGAAATACACTGTAACTATTTATGTTATACTAGTACTACACTAACATAAGATGGATGTCAGTGGCATATAAAGCAGTAAATATTGCTGATGGATGGTCAGGATTATAGTACGTAGATATGGTGTGGCACAAAGAGAGGGAACGAGGAAATACCTGTCATTTATTTGTATAAAACATCAATGCATCTGTTGTCTGGGGGTGGGGTGAAATAACGGTATCTGATTGGATTATTGATTAGTTGGATTGACAGGCAACGACTGGTCAATTATAAGCTCGTTAAACGCCAAAGCATGCGATCTGCACATACGGATCTGTAGTCCAGTGGTAACACGCTGGGCTGGTAATCCAGGGATCGCAGGTTCGATCCCCCGTCTGACCCTAATAAAATTAACAGTCTTTCAGATGGGACGTTAAACCGAGGTCTCGTGTCGGTGCTTTACACCGTGCACGCAAAAGAACCATAGGAGATTCTGGAATGGGTCTCTGTCTGTATCATGCACTATCCTCCAAAATCTAAAATGACTAATATCTTCAGGAGGCGTCGCTCATATGGGTAACCGGTAGCGACGATAAATAAACGTAAAACACACAAGCATGCAACTATGTGTGCAGTGGAACATGATATTTCCAGGGAGTCATTATCTAATATTACTAGTCATTATCTAATATTACTAGTCATTATCTAATATTACTAGTCATTATCTAATATTACTATCGTGACGGTGAATTATGTGAATGCTTATGATTGTGTGCTTATTACTTTGAACTTATAGTATAATGTATGTATTGCGGTAACTCGGTATGTATTGCGGTAACTCGGTATGTTATTGCGGTAACTCGGTATGTTATTGCGGTAACTCGGTATGTAGTGCGGTAACTCGGTATGTATTGCGGTAACTCGGTATGTTATTGCGGTAACTCGGTATGTATTGCGGTAACTCGGTATGTATTGCGGTAACTCGGTAAGTTATTGCGGTAACTAGGTATGTTATTGCGGTAACTCGGTATGTTATTGCGGTAACTCGGTATGTTATTGCGGTAACTCGGTATGTTTTGCGGTAACTCGGTATGTATTGCGGTAACTCGGTATGTATTGCGGTAACTCGGTATGTTATTGCGGTAACTCGGTATGCTATTGCGGTAACTCGGTATGTTATTGCGGTAACTCGGTATGTTATTGCGGTAACTCGGTATGTTATTGCGGTAACTCGGTATGTTATTGCGGTAACTCGGTATGTATTGCGGTAACTCGGTATGTTATTGCGGTAACTCGGTATGTTATTGCGGTAACTCGGTATGTATTGCGGTAACTCGGTATGTTATTGCGGTAACTCGGTATGTTATTGCGGTAACTCGGTATGTTATTGCGGTAACTCGGTATGTTATTGCGGTAACTCGGTATGTTATTGCGGTAACTCGGTATGTTATTGCGGTAACTCGGTATGTATTGCGGTAACTCGGTATGTTATTGCGGTAACTCGGTATGTTATTGCGGTAACTCGGTATGTATTGCGGTAACTCGGTATGTATTGCGGTAACTCGGTATGTTATTGCGGTAACTCGGTATGTTATTGCGGTAACTCGGTATGTTATTGCGGTAACTCGGTATGTTATTGCGGTAACTCGGTATGTATTGCGGTAACTCGGTATGTATTGCGGTAACTCGGTATGTATTGCGGTAACTCGGTATGTTATTGCGGTAACTCGGTATGTTATTGCGGTAACTCGGTATGTATTGCGGTAACTCGGTATGTTATTGCGGTAACTCGGTATGTTATTGCGGTAACTCGGTATGTTATTGCGGTAACTCGGTATGTTATTGCGGTAACTCGGTATGTATTGCGGTAACTCGGTATGTATTGCGGTAACTCGGTATGTTATTGCGGTAACTCGGTATGTTATTGCGGTAACTCGGTATGTTATTGCGGTAACTCGGTATGTTATTGCGGTAACTCGGTATGTTATTGCGGTAACTCGGTATGTTATTGCGGTAACTCGGTATGTTATTGCGGTAACTCGGTATGTCATTGCGGTAACTCGGTATGTCATTGCGGTAACTCGGTATGTTATTGCGGTAACTCGGTATGCTATTGCGGTAACTCGGTATGCTATTGCGGTAACTCAGTATGTTATTGCGGTAACTCAGTATGTATTGCGGTAACTCGGTATGTTATTGCGGTAACTCATACACCACATAGGCACACACATATAACATGATACTACTAAGGTTTGGGCCGCAAGTTTTAACATTAGAACACTTCCAGTAAATTCTTACAATACAGTCTAGATCTATTAAGTCGAATTCCGTCGGACCGAACACAATACTTCGACATAACCGAAGTTTGACTTAACGAAATTCGATATAAACGGAGCCAGTTATATGTACAATGATAGTGTCTGAAACGGGATTTTGATCCGACTTCGAGATAACCGGATAATTCGACATAACCAACGTTGACATAACGGCTGTAGACTGTATTCAATAAAATGTTTACTTTGATGCTAATTATCAATTTAACAAGAAATCAATTGATTTTTTTCATAATCGGGTGGGGTATTGTTTACATGTGATTGGGTGATAGGGCACGCGGACTACTGTGTCATAATAAACAAACCAGTGCGCTCGTGCACTCCTACAATCCGCGTTCAACTAGTCCGGATTCCAAGAAGAGACTGCCTCACGAGAAGTGTGAATATCGGAATATTCACCAAATATAACGTGCACAAAGCTTAGTTTAGCATAATTCATGATATAACATAAAAACATAACTACACAATTATAGAATGGTAATACAAATTGCTTGGGCCGCATGTGTTAACGACTTTAGAAAACGGCCCGCACTAGAACGTCACATTAATGTTTATTACGCTTCAATGCAGTTCCCAGTAATTTGATTGGATAACCTAGCCGTAAATCTATTTTTATAAATGTTTATTACGCTTCAATGCAGTTCCCAGTATTTTGATTGGATAACCTCGCTCAAACTACCGGAATTGGTAGGCAAACATACTCCGCTCGGCCTCGCTCAAACTACCGGAATTGGTAGGCAAACAGACTCCGCTCGGCCTCGCTCAAACTACCGGAATTGGTAGGCAAACATACTCCGCTCGGCCTCGCTCAAACTACCGGAATTGGTAGGCAAACATACTCCGCTCGACCTCGCTCAAACTACCGGAATTGGTAGGCAAACAGACTCCACTCGGCCTCGCTCAAACTACCGGAATTGGTAGGCAAACAGACTCCGCTCGGCCTCGCTCAAACTACCGGGATTGGCAGGCAAACAGACTCCGATCAGCCTCGCTCAAACTACCAGAATTGGTAGGCAAACATACTCCGCTCGGCCTCGCTCAAACTACCAGAATTGGTAGGCAAACAGACTCCGATCAGCCTCGCTCAAACTACCGGAATTGGTAGGCAAACAGACTCCGCTCGGCCTCACCCAAACTACCGGGATTGGTAGGCAAACAGACTCCGCTCGGCCTCGCTCAAACTACCGGGATTGGCAGGCAAACAGACTCCGATCAGCCTCGCTCAAACTACCAGAATTGGTAGGCAAACATACTCCGCTCGGCCTCGCTCAAACTACCAGAATTGGTAGGCAAACAGACTCCGATCAGCCTCGCTCAAACTACCGGGATTGGTAGGCAAACAGACTCCGATCAGCCTCGCTCAAACTACCGGGATTGGTAGGCAAACAGACTCTGCTCGGCCTCGCTCAAACTACCGGAATTGGTAGGCAAGCATACTCCGCTCGGCCTCGCTCAAACTACCAGAATTGGTAGGCAAACAGACTCCGCTCGGCCTCGCTCAAACTACCGGAATTGGTAGGCAAACAGACTCCGCTCAGCCTCGCTCAAAGTACCGGAATTGGTAGGCAAACAGACTCCGCCCGGCCTCGCTCAAACTACCGGGATTGGTAGGCAAACAGACTCCGCTCGGCCTCGCTCAAACTACCGGAATTGGTAGGCAAACAGACTCCGCTCGGCCTCGTTCAAACTACCGGGATTGGTAGGCAAACAGAGACTCCGATCAGCCTCACTCAAACTACCGGGATTGGTAGGCAAACAGACTCCGCTCGGCCTCGCTCAAACTACCGGGATTGATAGGCAAACAGACTCCGCTCGGCCTCGCTCAAACTACCGGGATTGGTAGGCAAACAGTCTCCGATCAGCCTCGCTCAAACTACCGGGATTGGTAGGCAAACAGACTCCGCTCGGCCTCGCTCAAACTACCGGAATTGGTAGGCAAACAGACTCCGTCCGCTCGGCCTCGCTCAAACTACCGGGATTGATAGGCAAACAGACTCCGCTCGGCCTCGCTCAAACTACCGGGATTGGTAGGCAAACAGTCTCCGATCAGCCTCGCTCAAACTACCGGGATTGGTAGGCAAACAGACTCCGCTCGGCCTCGCTCAAACTACCGGAATTGGTAGGCAAACAGACTCCGTCCGCTCGGCCTCGCTCAAACTATCGGAATTGGTAGGCAAACAGACTCCGCTCGGCCTCGCTCAAACTACCGGAATTGGTAGGCAAACAGACTCCACTCGGCCTCACTCAAACTACCGTTGTCTCTGGTGGAGGCCGTTGTCTAATGTTGTTAAAACTTGTGGCCCAAACCATTTGCATGTTCATATTATGTATTATATCTGTTTATGCATGACATAATAATAATGATTTGCAATAAAATATGATTAAACTAAACTCAAACTACCGAAAGTGACAGACATACATCCCTCCTTTCCTAATACAATGGGTCAAAACTTATTCAAACCTATACCCAATCCTATAATTATTGACTTCTACCTGCCAGTATTTAATGGTTGATGCGTAAGTCATTGACATGTTGCATGCCGTGGAATGGAAACCATGACCACGGTCACGTAAAGTAAGCTAAAGGTAAATTGCCAGGATCGTGAGCATTGAAACACCTTCATCAAAGATGAGGATTTATTGGAAATTGATAAAAAAAACGGGCAGTTCGCGTGCTGTATGTTTATCATGTGCAGTTTGCCCAGGCAACCGTCTTAGTTTATGGCGCAATCGATATTCATCATTTACCGGAATTTCTTTGCTCATCATTAATTAAACCAATTAACATGGTAACACAACAAACACATCGGTAACAGTGTGTTGCAAAATATAAATCATAGTGCTGGCTATTGTCAGCAGCAAAGCTTGCGTAATTAAAAAAGAACTGTCTATTTTTTGAACTGCATCCATCTTGCAATCACAAGTTACCGGGTGTACTATTTGAAAATGGTGTCTCTCTTGCCGAAGGACTCGTTCCGGACTCTCGCTCAACTCGCCATCGGCTGCTAGGGTTTCTGTATCGTAACTTCGATGGTGGCAAGATAGCGACGACGTAGATCTCCACCATCTCTCCAGAGAGCATTGGGCCACGACGATGACTTCGAGAGTTCAGCATAATTTACTTATTAATGAAAGTGTTTGTTTATTATAGTGTCACCCTATTGAAAGTGCCAATCATAACGCCTCTGAATACTTCTCGAATCCTATCCTTGTAGGTCAGGCGCCATCATCATCATCATCATCATCATCATCATCATCATCATCATCATCACCACCACCACCACCACCACCACCACCGACACGGTGGTCGCCAGATCGGACAGGTGGGTTTTCTCCGGGTACTCCGGTTTCCTCCCACACGAATGACCACATAAAATGATACGCTTTCACCCGCGCCAACGAGAGTGATTAATATAAGTTGCTAGAACTTGCTTCGCAATCGTTGTAAAATAAATAAAGTTTAAACTTGTTAGGACACCACTCCTCGCGGTTGGAGCATATCACCCGACCAGGCATCGGAGAGAGATGTGAGTACTCGTAACTCCAAGACAGCCCAGTCGCCACGACGATGCGCTCGCACACCGGAAGAGAGTACGACACGCTGAAGATCCATGTTGCATAGGCCGCTGCTGCGAGATTATGCCCAGTCCGCGATGTGCACACATTGAGGAGGTCGGCCGATCTCAATATGTATGAACTTCGAACAAGTTATATAATTTGCGGTAGATAGGACCAGAACAACTTCCGGTTTATATGGCCAACCGTTTTTCAGTAGTTATAGAAATAGGTAGTGTCTGTAACCTATACTTGACCGTACGTATGAACACATACATGTAGACGTGTGGTGGGGGGCACATTTAACGTGAAATGAATATAGAAACTTCGGCTAATATTCTCGACCTCTCCGCGAGTTTAAATTCTTCTGTTGGTTTCTTATAAGTCTAACATGTTTAAAACATGTCAATAATTTAAACTGTCATCAATTGTATATATATTTCTTCTGGATTCTAGATATTTTGGCTGTCCGATTAGCGCAATGGATAGCGCGCTCGCTTCTCACCAATGCAACCCGGGTACGATCCTCGGACCGGGAAGTATGTGAAATGGTACGGTGGTCGCCAGATCGGACAGGTGGGTTTTCTCATGGTTCTCCGGTTTCCTCCCACACGAATGATCACATATAGAGAGTGATTAATATAAGTTGTTAAACCTTGCTTTCGTAATCGTTGTAAAATAAATAAAGTTTACACTAAATTAAATATTTTTTATCGAAAAAAATATGTTAATTTTGTTGTCTAGCTTGATATCTTTGTCGTTGCCATTTATTTGTTGTTGGGGGTAAGGTAAGTACTGATTTGGTTTATATTGGTAACAATTCTGTCATTCCGCAATACATGAATGGATTTGTTACATGCCGTATCTCTTTATTGTAGCTTGTAACTTTTCAGGCGCACTATATTGACAACCAGACGGTTGCCTTGGTCTCGTAGTGTCATCATTTGTATTGATAGTTTGTCAATATCATTTACGACATTGGATTTTCCAGGAAAATATACGAGCAGCAGTTTTGCTATACATGATTAATAATTATTCCTAAGCGACAAGGACTATGGATATATTCTGTGTGTTAGGCGTAATATGCATTTTATTGTGCATTGGATCTAATAACGCAGGTATGTGCTACTGACATTCAACTTTTTGTTTTACGATATATTTATTATTTTTGGCATTTTTTTGGGGGCATTTTTTAGCAACCCTACTAAACTAATAACAATTGATAGGATTTAATGTTGAATGCTAGATTTTTGTTTGTTTTAATATGTAAATGATGCGGATTAACGAAATTGGAACTTTCTAAAATGATAAAAGAAAATCCCCACAGACATTTGGTGAATCGTCCATTAGCTCATTTGCCATTTACCTTTTTGAAATTCTTCATTTTTGTGAAATGTTCGACATACATCCCAGTTCAAGTTGCACACTTATGTCATGTGTGCGCAGGGTGAAAACCTATCGTAGGTATATCCATATGTCTACCTAGAAACATGAAGTCATGTATGCGCAGGGTGAAATCCTATCGTAGGTATATCCATATGTCTACCTAGAAACATGAAGTCATGTATGCGCAGGGTGAAATCCTATCGTAGGTATATCCATATGTCTACCTAGAAACATGAAGTCATGTATGCGCAGGGTGAAATCCTATCGTAGGTATATCCATATGTCTACCTAGAAACATGAAGTCATGTATGCGCAGGGTGAAATCCTATCGTAGGTATATCCATATGTCTACCTAGAAACATGAAGTCATGTATGCGCAGGGTGAAATCCTATCGTAGGTATATCCATATGTCTACCTAGAAACATGAAGTCATGTGTGCGCAGGGTGAAATCCTATCGTAGGTATATCCATATGTCTACCTAGAAACATGAACTTTTTAATTTGATAAAACGCCTATTTTTACATAAAAACATATTCAATGCCGTTGTACAAATTAAATTAAATAAATATCAAAGTGAATTAATAAAGGACATTTACACCATACTACTTAACAGTTATTAATTAAACTCTGCGATAATTAGAATGAAATACAATATCCTAAAATCAATATAAAACTCGGCATAATAATAAATATTAAAATATTACATTCATGACTAAGAATATAAAACAGTATGTTTAAGACTAACTGGTGCACTTTTAGTATCTACAGGGTAAAATTAACATCATTTATTTAATACAATCTGCTTTCACGGCATTCACTAAAATAGTGCATAAAAGTCTCGAAAGTAATGTTTTTTTCAGTTTCTTCTTAAACATTTCTAGAGTTTTTGAGTTTCTGATTCCGAGAGGCAACTCGTTCCACAGTTTTGGTCCCACAGAACAAACACTTCTATCACTAAATGTTGTTCTCTTATTGAATGGCACAGCCTAGCATTTATTGTTTCATCCAGAAATGCCTACCGTTTACCAGTTTACTCTCAACTATTATTCGTTTTGTTATAAAATGCTTTCAACTAGTTTCAAAAGCCATAATCGATTAATCGGAATAATCTGACGGGTAAACCGATTAGATAATCCGATTATTAATCGGGCTACCGATATAATTACAAATCAAAATCAATCCATCTAATTTGTGAGTTTAGCAATCTATTTAGTGCTAATAAATTACTACATCTAACCGTTACAAGTTTCTACAAATTAGTTTTTACAAATTAGTTGTTACTGCCACCTGCAATACAGTTAGTTTTTAAGGACAGAACGCTTAGTGACATACTAGTTAAAAGTCTAGTACTAGATGTTAGAATTTTTGTTGCAAACGTGCAATGCTAATACAAATTAATACAGCGAATAGCAAAATTGTGTTTTTTTATTTATTTTAGCTATAAACAAACATCAAAGTACGAGACAAAAAAATAAAAATAAGAATCGATTCCACATTTTCACAATCGGTTTATCTTTCAACAGATATTCATGTTAGGTATTGCATTCTTAACTTAACTTTTTGATATACGGGTTAACTTACACAAGTTGTATATACGGGTTAACTTACACAAGTTGTATATACGGGTTAACTTACACAAGTGGTATATACGGGTTAACTTACACAAGTTGTATATACGGGTTAACTTACACAAGTGGTATATACGGGTTAACTTACACAAGTTGTATATACGGGTTAACTTACACAAGTTGTATATACGGGTTAACTTACACAAGTGGTATATACGGGTTAACTTACACAAGTGGTATATACGGGTTAACTTACACAAGTTGTATATACGGGTTAACTTACACAAGTTGTATATACGGGTTAACTTACACAAGTTGTATATACGGGTTAACTTACACAAGTTGTATATACGGGTTAACTTACACAAGTTGTATATACGGGTTAACTTACACAAGTTGTATATACATTACAGGAAAAAGCGCATTTCATTTTTTAAATTTTTTCAAATATTTTAGATTTTCGTTCAGGTTCAATAAACATACATTCGAAAAAAATATAATATTATTTCATCATATGCATCCTTCCTTATATAAAATTTTATTCAAGAATAGTACATAACCGGCTATATATATATCTGTATTATAATACATAATATATCCGCTTATAATTATATGTACTCTCTTAGTACAGATGCACATTAAAAGACAGGTCACTTATTCTTAATCTTCATGGTATAACCATAGTACACATATTTTAAATTTCGTAGTCTTAAAGCGACACTACATCAGTGAAAATGCAAATGTCTACAGAATGTATTTTCCTATCATATGGTATAATTGTTTCCCAAATATTTGCCTCAAAAACTGAGTATTTCAACTAATAAACAAACGTCGTATACGCGATTTGTTGACATAACACAATAATATAAATAGGGTCAACATCCAAGCGTAATACAACTTGTGTATCATCTGCATCTTTATTTGTGGACTAATCATAGTGTCTCTAAAAGACATTATCTCGCGTTTAATATTGATTCCGATGACAAACAAACGTCAATACAGGAGCATGAATGGCAGTTATATGAAATCCTACTTTCCATTTTGAAAGTTTGTAGACAACAAAACACTGTTTATTGATTCAATGTTAGTGTTCGAATGTATTCAGAAGAATTTGTAGTAGCAATGTATTTATACGTGAAAACATGCAATTCCTTTTCTTTTTGCGATGTAATGTCGCTTTAACGAACGGTATTTTAGTAAATAACTTTTGTAATTTTAATGTTAAATGTCGGATGCTGGATGGATATGGGTGCAGGACTTTATTATCCTGTGGCATGTCGCTCTCAGTATTATGGTGAAATGAGACAAGGCACATGTAACAAGGTATTCTCGTCACATAACCGTAGTAGAAATGGCAAACATGTATTTATATATATGCAGTCTTAAACATCTTTGAAGTATACATGCACCGGGTATTGTATTCACCCGGTATACCCCGACTGTCGCTGGCACACATTCTTGTGTGAGCGACAATCGGAGAAATGAAAACCGAACACACACTGAGATTACAGCAGCCCTCATAGCCCTCTAAACATCTAGTTATAATAATTACAATAGGCAAAACCATCACTTTTAAATGATGTGTATTTTAATCATCTTAGAAAACCCAGTTGCCCAAATGCATGTATGCGGTGGCGACTATAAATAAATTTAATAGTCAGGCAGTCATAGTACATTCCACAGGAATAGTTGCAACAACATAGTTAGGATTTGGAAAAACCTATATAAATACGTCATATTGCGAGTGTACGCGCATGCGTGTGTGTTTCGTTCATATAGATATGCCCTCCATACGGCACTGTAAGCGAGGGATAAAAGGTTCGGTGATATTTCTTTGCCATCTGAACATAATGAAATAATAGTCTTAGCTGTCCACAAATTCATAGAAACGTCTAAACGTTTTTAGTATTCTGTGAACAGAGACTGACGCACTAGCAGAGTGATTCACTTCAAACAGTGTGCTTACTTATGGTTTCATCGCTTTCTACCCACCCTCCCCAACCTCCCTTTTACTGTTAGCTTTTCACCTGATAACAAGCTATATTTTCAACTACTTATTATATATTTTGGTATTACTAGATTATATGTTTATCTCTTAATCGCCATTTGTGCACAACTTATATATGCAATGGAGAAAATCTCAATAAGCTTTAAGCTTCCGATTTACTCCATTTTCGTTTTGTATACAATGCATATGTAATGTACATTATTATCAAATACATATGTTTAAACCAAAGGTACATCATACTTTGAGGATGACACAGACGTGTATGTACCATTCACGTCTTAAACGATTTTGAATGTTGAAAAGCTGTATGTTTTAATTTGTGAAATTTGATTTCAGCTTATAATCTGCTGTTACCCTTTTAGGAAGAAAGACCGGGTTCCCACCTGAGTAGATACGGTCGATCGCCTTGGTAGAACCACCGATCTCCCGCATAGCTTCCCACCATGAAAGAATTCAACACTCTCAGTGGGATTCTAACCTACGGTTGTGGCCGGGACTCTGTTATGGGTCTCTGTCCGCATCACTGCACTATCCTCCAACATATAAAATGAGTAATCTCTTCAGGAGGCGTCGCTCGTATGTGCAACCGATAGCGACGATACATAAACGTAAAACACGCACAGTCGTTACTATCTGGTAGTGTTACAAAATAGTGTACATAATTTAAACTGAGCCTACTAGAACTTTAACATGTTTGTTCACTTATTAAACTATACGATAAGGGGTATAATTAACAAACATGACGGCTGTCCCCGATTAGCGCAGTGCTTAGCAGCCAACCTGTATTAAGCAGCCAGTTTCCAGATTCCCAATATGCAGTTTTAGTATACATTTGACCTCTATTAAGCAGTCACCTGTGCTAAGCAGCCACTTTCTGAGATTCCATTGGCTGGCTGCTTAAGACAGGTTTGACTGTAGTGACACACATAGACAGATGTTTTCGAAAGAATGTTTGAAACGTCGCGACAACATCAATGACTTTCCATAATCTGTAATTTTGATTGCTTATGACGTCAGTAGGCATTACTATCAATTTAAATAAAAATGTCACAATATAGGTTTATATCATGATTTGACATACATCACGCAACTATCTCTTTCTAACACAGTGATGGGCTTGGGAATATTGTTCCTATGGCAACAGTTTCGATCTATTTGATATCGAAATACAAACGATATGGCATTAACTAATAATCGCTTGAACGTACTGTAAAGAGGTTGGGAAAATGTGTAATTTTAGTCTAATTTAAACACTTTCTTCCCATAATTATATCAGAACCCATTTTTGCATGGCGCCTGCTAATTTCTGGAGTGCCCATTTTTGCATGGTGCCAGCCAATTTCTGAAGTTCCCATTTTACATGGTGCCAGCCAATTTCTGGAGTGCCCAGGTTTGCATGGTACCAGCCAATTTCTGGAGTGCCCAGGTTTGCATGGTATCAGCCAATTTCTGGAGTGCCCAGGTTTGCATGGTACCAACCAATTTCTGGAGTGCCCAGGTTTGCATGGTACCAGCCAATTTCTGGAGTGCACAGGTTTGCATGGTACCGGCCAATTTCTGGAGTGCCCATTTTTGCATGTTGCCAGCCAATTTCTGGAGTGCCCAGGTTTGCATGGTGCCAGCCAATTTCTGATTTGTGCATCTGGTATTGACGGCTTATTCAGTCTAAACGATACGACCCTTGTACCCCTGCCCAGTGTAAATGAATGGACACGTTTCAATTTCAATCAATGAAAAGAACCTCAATATGTTCAAATATCACACGTGTGGTATCCGTGGTCCAGTGGTAGAGCGTCGGATTTGGAATCGAACGGTCCCGTGTTCGATACTCGGTCAGGCCACGTATGTAGTGCCATTGAGCAAGGCACCTCACACACATTGCTTAGTACTGGTTAGTCGCTTAGTAAGCCTGCCCAGAAAAACATGTCTAGGTCCCCGCAAGATTGCTTAGTACTGGTTAACCACTTAGGTTAGCTAAGCCTGCCCAGGAAAACATGTCCAGGTCACCGCAATGGTTTTGACATTAATGGAACATACATACATACATACATACATACATACATATCAACACAGTTTACCGTGAGTCTTTTAAAGCTACTAAAAATCGAAAAATCGGTCGATTGAAATAAATCTCACACACAAAGGTTTTTCAGCCACCATCTTCTAAAGCAACGGACAGACGAATCACCACCACCACCACCACCACCACCACCACCACCACCACCACCACCACCACCACCACCACCACCACCACCACCCACCACCACCACCACCACCACCACCACCACCACCCACCACCACCACCACCACCACCACCACCACCACCACCACCACACCACCACCACCACCACCACCACCACCACCACCACCACCACCACCACCACCACCACCACCACCACCACCACCACCACCACCACCACCACCACCACCACCACCACCACCACCACCACCACCACCACCACCACCACCACCACCACCACCACCACCACCACCACCACCACCACCACCACCACCACCACCACCACCACCACCACCACCACCACCACCACCACCACCACCACCACCACCACACCACCACCACCACCACCACCACCACCACCACCACCACCACCACCACCACCACCACCCCACCACCACCACCACCACCACCACCCACCACCACCACCACCACCACCACCACCACCACCCACCACCACCACCACCACCACCACCACCACCACCACCACCACCACCACCACCACCACCACCACACCACCACCACCACCACCACCACCACCACCACCACCACCACCACCACCACCACCACCACCACCACCACCACCACCACCACCACCACCACCACCACCACCACCACCACCACCACCACCACCACCACCACCACCACCACCACCACCACCACCACCACCACCACCACCACCACCACCACCACCACCACCACCACCACCACCACCACCACCACCACCACCACCACCACCACCACCACCACCACCACCACCACCACCACCACCACCACCACCACCACCACCACCACCACCACCACCACCACCACCACCACCACCACCACCACCACCACCACCACCACCACCACCACCACCACCACCACCACCACCACCACCACCACCACCACCACCACCACCACCACCACCACCACCACCACCACCACCACCACCACCACCACCACCACCACCACCACCACCACCACCACCACCACCACCACCACCACCACCACCACCACCACCACCACCACCACCACCACCACCACCACCACACACCACCACCACCACCACCACCACCACCACCACCACCACCACCACCACCACCACCACCACCACCACCACCACCACCACCACCACCACCACCACCACCACCACCACCACCACCACCACCACCACCACCACCACCACCACCACCACCACCACCACCACCACCACCACCACCACCACCACCACCACCACCACCACCACCACCACCACCACCACCACCACCACCACCACCACCACCACCACCACCACCACCACCACCACCACCACCACCACCACCACCACCACCACCACCACCACCACCACCACCACCACCACCACCACCACCACCACCACCACCACACCACCACCACCACCACCACCACCACCACCACCACCACCACCACCACCACCACCACCACCACCACCACCACCACCACCACCACCACCACCACCACCACCACCACCACCACCACCACCACCACCACCACCACCACCACCACCACCACCACCACCACCACCACCACCACTTGCCATCAAACTGACACTATTTTCAAATTCTTAAACTGTTTTTCTAGTGCGTTTATCGTCAGTGCTTCAAATGAGAAGAACATTCTAATAAAAAAAATCTTTGATTACAAGCGCACGTGCATTTCGTGCAAAACAGCTACTATGGGCCTATTGACTTAACGGTTGATCGGTTTTAAAATTGTGCACGTGCATTTTGTTAAGTGCAATGCAGGTATGTAGAAAACAAGTCACATGTATATATGTTTGTATTCTATTGAGAAATACACCCGTAATACATATGTAAACTTTCTTTTGCCATTCAGTATATATACTGAAATAATATTCCGGTAATCCAGGGATCACAGGTTCGATCCCCCATCTGACCCTAATAAAATTAACAGTCTTTCAGATGGGACGTTAAACCGAGGTCTCGTGTCGGTGCTTTCCACCGCGCACGTAAAAGAACCAGAGGTGACTCTGGAATGGGTCTCTGTCTGTATCATCCACTATCCTCCAAAATCTAAAATGACTAATGGGCAACCGGTAGCGACGATAAATAAACGTAAAACACACACACAGAAATAATATTGTGCAAGTTTGCAAGCGTAGCCTACAGCCATTTAGTGAATGGCCCATTAACATATTAGCTAACAGCTTAGCTTCTGGAAATGTTTATAGTTTGTAAAATGTTCGACAGATATCCCCGTTCCAGATATAATCACAGCACATCAGGTTACATGCACACATTAAAAAACTCAACATACTAGACGAAATCTGTCTTATATTCAGGGTCACACTTGTGGAATTCCCTCCCTTATCACATCAAAGCAGCACATTCTGTTCCACACTTCAAAGCTTTATATATATCAGGTGGTGCAAAGAACAGACCAATAACCTAATAAACTGATAATTTCAGCTTATATCATATTTCCTTGGACACTTTACTGGTTACTGTTTGCATGTTTCATTATGCTATTTCCTGTTTTAATTTGTTGAGGGCCTCGTGGTAGGTTTACTTAATTGTTCAAATGGGTTCTCTCGTTAAATAAAGTCTTTATTATTATTATTATTATTATTATTATTATTATACTAGCCAGACCAGTATCATAGTTACCGTGCATATAGCTGGCTGTTACCATTGGATCTGATATTATTTGATTGCTCTATATACATTTATACAACTATCACAATCAAATACATAATTAGCAACTGGGCTGGATAACAAGTTACTATTTAGATAGCGGGGTGTTAGCATTTAGATAGCGGGTCCTTGGCGGTCACATAGCCAGTCGCTAGGGCTTAGATAGCGGGTCGTTACTGTTTATATTTCGGATCGGAACAGTTTATATAGCGAGCTGTTATTGTTTAGATATCGGATCGGCCTCGTCTCGATAGCCGTTCGCCACTGTTTAGATAGCGGGTCGCTACCGTTTAGACAGCGGTTGTTCCCATTTAGATAGCTGGTCGTTGCTGGTTAGATAGCGGGTCGTTGCTGGTTAGATAGCTGGTCGTTGCTGGTTAGATAGCGGGTCGTTGCTGGTTAGATATCGGGTAGTTGCCGGTTAGATATCGGGTCGTTGCTGGTTAGATAGCGGGTCATTGCCGGTTAGATAGCGGGTCGTTGCTGGTTAGATAGCGGGTCGTTACCGGTTAGATAGCGGGTCGTTGCTGGTTAGATAGCGGGTCGTTGCTGGTTAGATAGCGGGTCGTTGCTGGTTAGATAGCGGGTTGTTGCTGGTTAGATAGCTGGTCGTTGCCGGTTAGATAGCTGGTCGTTGCTGGTTAGATAGCGGGTCGTTGCCGGTTAGATAGCTGGTCGTTGCCGGTTAGATAGCTGGTCGTTGCCGGTTAGATAGCTGGTCGTTGCTGGTTAGATAGCGGGTCGTTGCTTGTTAGATAGCGGGTCGTTGCCGGTTAGATAGCGGGTCGTTGCTGGTTAGATAGCTGGTCGTTGCTGGTTAGATAGCGGGTCGTTGCTGGTTAGATACCGGGTCGTTGCCGGTTAGATAGCGGGTCGTTGTAGTTTAGATAGCGGGTCATTGCCGGTTATATATCGGGTAGTTGCTGGTTAGATAGCGGGTCGTTGCCGGTTAGATATCGGGTCATTGCCGGTTAGATATCGGGTAGATATCGGGTCATTGCCGGTTAGATATCGGGTAGTTGCTGGTTAGATATCGGGTAGTTGCTGGTTAGATAGCGGGTCGTTGCCGGTTAGATATCGGGTCATTGCCGGTTAGATATCGGGTCATTGCCGGTTATATATCGGGTAGTTGCTGGTTAGATAGCGGGTCGTTGCCGGTTAGATATCGGGTCATTGCCGGTTAGATATCGGGTAGATATCGGGTCATTGCCGGTTAGATATCGGGTAGTTGCTGGTTAGATATCGGGTAGTTGCTGGTTAGATAGCGGGTCGTTGCCGGTTAGATATCGGGTCATTGCCGGTTAGATATCGGGTCATTGCCGGTTAGATATCGGGTCATTGCCGGTTAGATAGCTGGTCGTTGCTGGTTAGATAGCGGATCGTTGCTGGTTAGATAGCGGGTCGTTGCCGGTTAGATATCGGGTCATTGCCGGTTAGATATCGGGTAGTTGCTGGTTAGATATCGGGTAGTTACCGGTTAGATAGCGGGTCGTTGCTGGTTAGATATCGGGTAGTTGCTGGTTAGATAGCGGGTCGTTGCTGGTTAGATAGCGGGTCGTTACTGGTTAGATAGCGGGTCGTTACTGGTTAGATAGCGGGTCGTTGCTGGTTAGATAGCGGGTAGTTGCTGGTTAGATAGCGGGTCGTTGCTGGTTAGATATCGGGTAGTTGCTGGTTAGATAGCGGGTCGTTACTGGTTAGATATCGGGTAGTTGCTGGTTAGATAGCGGGTCGTTGCTGGTTAGATAGCGGGTAGTTGCTGGTTAGATAGCGGGTCGTTACTGGTTAGATAGCGGGTCGTTGCTGGTTAGATAGGGGTCGTTGCTGGTTAGATATCGGGTAGTTGCTGGTTAGATAGCGGGTAGTTGCTGGTTAGATAGCGGGTAGTTGCCGGTTAGATAGCGGGTAGTTGCTGGTTAGATAACGGGTCGTTACTGGTTAGATAGCGGGTCGTTGCTGGTTAGATAGCGGGTAGTTGCAGGTTAGATAGCGGGTAGTTGCTGGTTAGATAGCGGGTCGTTGCTGGTTAGATATCGGGTAGTTGCTGGTTAGATAGCGGGTCGTTACTGGTTAGATATCGGGTAGTTGCTGGTTAGATATCGGGTAGTTGCTGGTTAGATAGCGGGTCGTTGCTGGTTAGATAGCGGGTAGTTGCCGGTTAGATAGCGGGTAGTTGCTGGTTAGATATCGGGTCGTTACTGGTTAGATAGCGGGTCGTTGCTGGTTAGATAGCGGGTAGTTGCCGGTTAGATAGCGGGTAGTTGCTGGTTAGATAGCGGGTAGTTGCCGGTTGGATAGCGGGTAGTTGCTGGTTAGATAGCGGGTAGTTGCCGGTTAGATAGCGGGTAGTTGCTGGTTAGATAGCGGGTAGTTGCCGGTTAGATATCGGGTAGTTGCTGGTTAGATATCCGGTAGTTGCTGGTTAGATAGCGGGTAGTTGCCGGTTAGATAGCGGGTAGTTGCCGGTTAGATATCGGGTAGTTGCTGGTTAGATATCCGGTAGTTGCTGGTTAGATAGCGGGTAGTTGCTGGTTAGATAGCGGGTAGTTGCCGGTTAGATAGCGGGTAGTTGCCGATTAAATATCGGGTAGTTGCTGGTTAGATAGCGGGTAGTTGCTGGTTAGATAGCGGGTAGTTGCTGGTTAGATAGCGGGTAGTTGCTGGTTAGATAGCGGGTAGTTGCCGGTTAGATAGCGGGTAGTTTCTGGTTAGATAGCGGGTCGTTGCTGGTTAGATAGCGGGTAGTTGCTGGTTAGATAGCGGGTAGTTGTCGGTTAGATAGCGGGTAGTTGCTGGTTAGATAGCGGGTAGTTGCTGGTTAGATAGCGGGTAGTTGCCGGTTAGATATCGGGTAGTTGCTGGTTAGATAGCGGGTCGTTACTGGTTAGATAGTGGGTCGTTACTGGTTAGATAGCGGGTCATTGCCGGTTAGATAGCGGGTCATTGCCGGTTAGATATCGGGTCATTGCCGGTTAGATATCGGGTCATTGCCGGTTAGATAGCGGGTCATTGCCGGTTAGATAGCGGGTCGTTGTAGTTTAGATAGTCGGTCGGTACCGCTTAGATAGCGTGTTGTTACCGTTTAAATAGCGGATCATTACTGTTTAGATAGCGGAGTGTTAACGGGACCTTGCCGTTTAGATAGCGGGTCGCTACCGTTTCGATAGCGGTTCCTTGCCGTTGAGATAAAAAAAAATGCCCTACTACACCGTAACAGTCCTTCACATTCCTGTATGTCGTGCACACATACTCGGCTAAATATCACCTGTCACCTGTATCATGGTTATCCCGTTCACCCCACAGGGATTCGGCACGTTTGGGGGTACTAGTATATCTATTACCCCCAAACGTGCCGAATCCCTGTGGTTCACCCCGTGAATTCAAGCCAAACGAACATTACGCACCATAGCGAAAACAATGGAATTCTTCACTGTTTTTAATTTTCTATTCTCAATTTTCAACCACCAACATTATAACGAACACACATGTATGCAGATGAACAGAAAGGTGCCTGTATCCCAGAATACCCCTGTCTCAGGAAATTGCTTTGAAGAAGCCAATTCATCTTCCGTTCATTTCAGTTCACTACAATTTCTGTTCAAGAGTTACCAGTCAACACGTTTTGCTTTTTAAATTTTACGGTATTTCACAGCAATTTGCTTTGCTACCATGTTGAAAATGGAGTTACGGCAAACTGACCTAGTTTTGTCACTTCCGGCTCCCGCCAACAAACATGACATATGACGTTATTCTTCGTTCTATACAAGAACCATACGGTAATTAGTGCTGCTAGAGTTTGAGAGTCCGATCAGCGCAGTGGTTAGCGCGCTCGCTTATCACCAATGCAACCTGGGTTCGATCCTCGGACCTGGTCGTATGCGAGATGGTACGGTGGTCGCCAGATCGGACAGGTGGGTTTTCCACGGGTACTCCGGTTTCCTCCCACACGAATGACCACACATACGCTTCCATCCGCGCCAACGAGAGTGATTATTATAAGTTGTTAAAACTTGATTCGCAATCGTTGTAAAATAAATAAAGTTTAAACTTAGAGTTCGAGACAAGACCCGGTTATTTTTCGTCGCATTGACACGCTTTTATTGACTTGTATTGCTTTTATTGACTTGTATTTGTAAGAAGAAAAACTATTACTTATTATATGAAGGACGATTGAAAACTCACTCTGCACAATGCACACTCGGATAGTGTATTGAGTGAATGTAAATAAATTATAAAGTGCATAATTTAGTAAATAAATATAATTTAGTAAATAAATATGTTGAGAATAACATGAAACCCTATCCAACAAAATAATATATACATTTTATTCAATATATATAACAAGCCGAAGTAGATCTCTTTATTTTTCTCTCTTGCGATATTTAGATAAGACTATTATTTTTCTATTTTTTGTGTTAATTTTTCACTTCTTTTTCACATGCTTTGTCTAAACATAACATTCTTATATATTGAATTATGTAATGTATTGTATACATATGTAAATGTAACTGTTTTGTACAAATTTCATTACTATGTTCTTTGTAAGGTACAAGTGGGATGGCCTCGACCCGCTTGCTACCTACGACGAGGCAAATAAACGGACTTTAAACGTGGCTCAAAAAAAAAAAAAATATATACCACATCTCTGCTGGATTATCCGGGAATCAAACGGGAATCAACTATTGTTGCAGAATTTCAACTACGTAAATAGATTGACCTGGCCATTGCCGGGTTCCAGTTCAAGTCTGTGCACACCAGTGAGAGCTTGGAACTGGTTCCCTGAAAACAATTGGACAATTTTAACGCTAGGTAGTTAACACTACACCAACAGCTTAGTCCGCCTCCGTGGTCGAGTGGTTAAGGTCGCTGACTTGTATACCACTGTAACCTATCATCACTGATGGTCACGGGTTCGAGCCCCGCTCAGGCCGTGTCTCATTTATATGAAAAAGTTGGCAGTTTCTTACGGAGGTTGGTGCACCCAAGTACTGGTTAACCGCTGGAGCCTGCCCAGGAAAGGTGTTGTTAAGTAAACTGCCCGCCGGCGATATAGCCCAAAATGGTGCTGATGCAGGCGTAAAACCCGAAATATAACATAACATAACACCAACAGCTTACACATATATCATATGGCGGCTGTCCAGCACGTGCCGTCTGATCTGGCTCTATACTGTTTGCTATTCGGATAGTGGAGCTTAAGCACTTGGCTGATAGTAACCAACATAGATCCGGCGCGGCTGATCTGGATTTATGTTCTTTGCAAATGTGATTTATTTACTCAGCAGACAAAACGTTAATACATGATTTATAAGAGGATAATAAAAATATATGTATATATAATGTATTATTCACGTCAAACATTTGGATCTGAAGGAAGACGAACGGCTGAACAGGATAATTCGTATATAACAGGACATTCGTATATAACAGGACATTCGTATATAATAGGACATTCGTAAATAACAGGACATTCGTAAATAACAGGACATTCGTATATAACAGGACATTCATATATAACAGGACATTCGTATATAACATGACATTCGTAAATAACAGGGCATTCGTATATAACAGGACATTCGTATATAACAGGACATTCGTATATAACAGGACATTCGCATATAACAGGACATTCGTATATAACAGGACATTCGCATATAACAGGACATTCGCATATAACAGGACATTCGTATATAACAGGACATTCGTAAATAACAGTATATAACAGGACATTCGTATATAACAGGACATTCGTATATAATAGGACATTCGTATATAACAAGACATTCGTATATAACAGGACATTCGTATATAACAGGACATTCGTATATAATAGGACATTCGTACATAACAGGACATTCGTAAATAACAGGACATTCGTATATAACAGGACATTCGTATATAGCAGTATATAACAGGACATTCGTATATAACAGGACATTCGTAAATAACAGGACATTCTAACAGGACATTCGTATATAACAGGACATTCGTATATAACAGGACATTCGTAAATCACAGGACATTCGTAAATAACAGGACATTCGTACAGGACATTCGAATATAACAGGACATTCGTAAATAGCATGGCATTCGTATATAACATGACATTCGTATATAACAGGACATTCATAAATAACAGGGCATTCGTAAATAACAGGACATTCGTATATAACAGGACATTCGTATATAACAGGACATTCGTATATAACATGATATTCGTATATAACAGGACATTCGTATATAACATGACATTCGTAAATAACAGGGCATTCGTATATAGCAGGGCATTCATAAATAACAGGACATTCGTATATAACAGGACATTCGCATATAACATGACATTCGCATATAACAGGACATTCGTATATAACAGGACATTCGTAAATAACAGGACACTCGTATATAACAGGACATTCGTAAATAACAGGACATTCGTAAATAACAGGACATTCGTATATAACAGGACATTCGTAAATAACAGGACATTCGTATATAACAGGACATTCGCATATAACAGGACATTCGTATATAGCAGGACATTCGTAAATAACAGGACATTCGTATATAACAGGACATTCGTATATAGCAGTATATAACAGGACATTCGTATATAACAGGACATTCGTAAATAACAGGACATTCTAACAGGACATTCGTATATAACAGGACATTCGTATATAACAGGACATTCGTAAATCACAGGACATTCGTAAATAACAGGACATTCGTACAGGACATTCGAATATAACAGGACATTCGTAAATAGCATGGCATTCGTATATAACATGACATTCGTATATAACAGGACATTCATAAATAACAGGGCATTCGTAAATAACAGGACATTCGTATATAACAGGACATTCGTATATAACAGGACATTCGTATATAACATGATATTCGTATATAACAGGACATTCGTATATAACATGACATTCGTAAATAACAGGGCATTCGTATATAGCAGGGCATTCATAAATAACAGGACATTCGTATATAACAGGACATTCGCATATAACATGACATTCGCATATAACAGGACATTCGTATATAACAGGACATTCGTAAATAACAGGACACTCGTATATAACAGGACATTCGTAAATAACAGGACATTCGTAAATAACAGGACATTCGTATATAACAGGACATTCGTAAATAACAGGACATTCGTATATAACAGGACATTCGCATATAACAGGACATTCGTATATAGCAGGACATTCGTAAATAACAGGACATTCGTATATAACAGGACATTCGTATATAACAGGACATTCGTATATAACAGGACATTCGCATATAACAGGACATTCGCATATAACAGGACATTCGTAAATAACGGGACATTCGTATATAACAGAACGTTCGTATATAACATGACATTCGTATATAGCAGGACATTACAGACGGATCTGCAGTCCAGTGGTTAACACGTTGGACTGGTAATCCAGGAATCACATGTTTGATCCCCCGTCCGACCTTAATAAAATTAACAGTCTTTCAGATGGGACTTTAAACCGAGGTCTCGTGGCGGTGCTTTGCACCATGCACATAACAGAACCAGAGGAGACTCTGGAATGGGTATCTGTCTGTATCATTGCATTATCCCCCAACAATCTAAAATGACTAATCTCTTCAGGAGGCGTCGCTCATATGGGTAACCGGTAGTTCATGTTACTGTTCTTACATTCGATGCAGCTCCATGTGTCTATTTTATGTTACAGTTGTTACGTGGAATACTCCTACAGATAGTGACACACCCAGCTTAGTTCCCGAGAATACGGCCGTTGATAGCGTGCTGACCACGTTGGATGCTTCTACCGCTACTACATACGTGATTGCATCCCAATCACCGAACGATGGCAAGTTTGCTATTGTCAACGATGAGTTACAGCTTTCTTCAGCACTAGACCACGAGTCCGGTACCACGACATATACCATTGTGATAACGTAAGTATTAGTCCGGTACCACGACATATACCATTGTGATAACGTAAGTATTAGTCCGGTACCACGACATATACCATCGTGATAACGTAAGTATTAGTCCGGTACTGCGACATGTACCATCGTGATAACGTAAGTATTAGTCCGGTACCACGACATATACCATTGTGATAACGTAAGTATTAGTCCGGTACCACGACATATACCATTGTGATAACGTAAGTATTAGTCCGGTACTGCGACATATACCATTGTGATAACGTAAGTATTAGTCCGGTACCACGACATATACCATTGTGATAACGTAAGTATTAGTCCGGTACCACGACATATACCATTGTGATAACGTAAGTATTAGTCCGGTACCACGACATATACCATTGTGATAACGTAATATTAGTCCGGTACTGCGACATATACCATTGTGATAACGTAAGTATTAGTCCGGTACCACGACATATACCATCGTGATAACGTAAGTATTAGTCCGGTACCACGACATATACCATTGTGATAACGTAAGTATTAGTCCGGTACCACGACATATACCATTGTGATAACGTGCGTACCACTACTTAAAATACCATCGTGGCGTCATACATTTGTACTTACAGTCCATTATTATTAATAGTATCGTGTTGTATACGAGTAAGTGTGTGTTTTAAGTAAGATATAAGCATCAAACACAGTCCAATATGTTGCATATTGGTACCGTCTTCGGTGCTATGCCACTAACACAGTCCAATATGTTGCATATTGGTACCGTCTTCGGTGCTATGCCCCTAACACAGTCCAATATGTTGCATATTGGTACCGTCGTCGGTGCTATGCCCCTAACACAGTCCAATATGTTGCATATTGGTACCGTCTTCGGTGCTATGCCCCTAACACAGTCCAATATGTTGCATATTGGTACAGTCGTCGGTGCTATGCCCCTAACACAGTCCAATATGTTGCATATTGGTACCGTCTTCGGTGCTATGCCCCTAACACAGTCCAATATGTTGCATATTGGTACCGTCTTCGGTGCTATGCCCCTAACACAGTCCAATATGTTGCATATTGGTACCGTCTTCGGTACTATGCCCCTAACACAGTCCAATATGTTGCATATTGGTACCGTCTTCGGTACTATGCCCCTAACACAGTCCAATATGTTGCATATTGGTACCGTCTTCGGTGCTATGCCCCTAACACAGTCCAATATGTTGCATATTGGTACCGTCTTCGGTGCTATGCCCCTAACACAGTCCAATATGTTGCATATTGGTACCGTCGTCGGTGCTATGCCCCTAACACAGTCCAATATGTTGCATATTGGTACCGTCTTCGGTGCTATGCCCCTAACACAGTCCAATATGTTGCATATTGGTACCGTCTTCGGTGCTATGCCCCTAACACAGTCCAATATGTTGCATATTGGTACCGTCGTCGGTGCTATGCCCCTAACACAGTCCAATATGTTGCATATTGGTACCGTCTTCGGTGCTATGCCCCTAACACAGTCCAATATGTTGCATATTGGTACCGTCTTCGGTGCTATGCCCCTAACACAGTCCAATATGTTGCATATTGGTACCGTCTTCGGTGCTATGCCCCTAACACAGTCCAATATGTTGCATATTGGTACCGTCTTCGGTGCTATGCCCCTAACACAGTCCAATATGTTGCATATTGGTACCGTCTTCGGTGCTATGCCCCTAACACAGTCCAATATGTTGCATATTGGTACCGTCTTCGGTGCTATGCCCCTAACACAGTCCAATATGTTGCATATTGGTACCGTCTTCGGTGCTATGCCCCTAACACAGTCCAATATGTTGCATATTGGTACCGTCTTCGGTGCTATGCCCCTAACACAGTCCAATATGTTGCATATTGGTACCGTCTTCGGTGCTATGCCCCTAACACAGTCCAATATGTTGCATATTGGTACCGTCTTCGGTGCTATGCCCCTAACACAGTCCAATATGTTGCATATTGGTACCGTCTTCGGTGCTATGCCCCTAACACAGTCCAATATGTTGCATATTGGTACCGTCTTCGGTGCTATGCCCCTAACACAGTCCAATATGTTGCATATTGGTACCGTCTTCGGTGCTATGCCCCTAACACAGTCCAATATGTTGCATATTGGTACCGTCTTCGGTGCTATGCCCCTAACACAGTCCAATATGTTGCATATTGGTACCGTCTTCGGTGCTATGCCCCTAACACAGTCCAATATGTTGCATATTGGTACCGTCTTCGGTGCTATGCCCCTAACACAGTCCAATATGTTGCATATTGGTACCGTCTTCGGTGCTATGCCCCTAACACAGTCCAATATGTTGCATATTGGTACCGTCTTCGGTGCTATGCCCCTAACACAGTCCAATATGTTGCATATTGGTACCGTCTTCGTGCTATGCCCCTAACACAGTCCAATATGTTGCATATTGGTACCGTCTTCGGTGCTATGCCCCTAACACAGTCCAATATGTTGCATATTGGTACCGTCTTCGGTGCTATGCCCCTAACACAGTCCAATATGTTGCATATTGGTACCGTCTTCGGTGCTATGCCCCTAACACAGTCCAATATGTTGCATATTGGTACCGTCTTCGGTGCTATGCCCCTAACACAGTCCAATATGTTGCATATTGGTACCGTCTTCGGTGCTATGCCCCTAACACAGTCCAATATGTTGCATATTGGTACCGTCGTCGGTGCTATGCCCCTAACACAGTCCAATATGTTGCATATTGGTACCGTCTTCGGTGCTATGCCCCTAACACAGTCCAATATGTTGCATATTGGTACCGTCTTCGGTGCTATGCCCCTAACACAGTCCAATATGTTGCATATTGGTACCGTCTTCGGTGCTATGCCCCTAACACAGTCCAATATGTTGCATATTGGTACCGTCTTCGGTGCTATGCCCCTAACACAGTCCAATATGTTGCATATTGGTACCGTCTTCGGTGCTATGCCCCTAACACAGTCCAATATGTTGCATATTGGTACCGTCTTCGGTGCTATGCCCCTAACACAGTCCAATATGTTGCATATTGGTACCGTCTTCGGTGCTATGCCCCTAACACAGTCCAATATGTTGCATATTGGTACCGTCTTCGGTGCTATGCCCCTAACACAGTCCAATATGTTGCATATTGGTACCGTCTTCGGTGCTATGCCCCTAACACAGTCCAATATGTTGCATATTGGTACCGTCTTCGGTGCTATGCCCCTAACACAGTCCAATATGTTGCATATTGGTACCGTCTTCGGTGCTATGCCCCTAACACAGTCCAATATGTTGCATATTGGTACCGTCTTCGGTGCTATGCCCCTAACACAGTCCAATATGTTGCATATTGGTACCGTCTTCGGTGCTATGCCCCTAACACAGTCCAATATGTTGCATATTGGTACCGTCTTCGGTGCTATGCCCCTAACACAGTCCAATATGTTGCATATTGGTACCGTCTTCGGTGCTATGCCCCTAACACAGTCCAATATGTTGCATATTGGTACCGTCTTCGGTGCTATGCCCCTAACACAGTCCAATATGTTGCATATTGGTACCGTCTTCGGTGCTATGCCCCTAACACAGTCCAATATGTTGCATATTGGTACCGTCTTCGGTGCTATGCCCCTAACACAGTCCAATATGTTGCATATTGGTACCGTCTTCGGTGCTATGCCCCTAACACAGTCCAATATGTTGCATATTGGTACCGTCTTCGGTGCTATGCCCCTAACACAGTCCAATATGTTGCATATTGGTACCGTCGTTGGTGCTATGCCCCTAACACAGTCCAATATGTTGCATATTGGTACCGTCGTCGGTGCTATGCCCCTAACACAGTCCAATATGTTGCATATTGGTACCGTCTTCGGTGCTATGCCCCTAACACAGTCCAATATGTTGCATATTGGTACCGTCTTCGGTGCTATGCCCCTAACACAGTCCAATATGTTGCATATTGGTACCGTCTTCGGTGCTATGCCCCTAACACAGTCCAATATGTTGCATATTGGTACCGTCTTCGGTGCTATGCCCCTAACACAGTCCAATATGTTGCATATTGGTACCGTCGTCGGTGCTATGCCCCTAACACAGTCCAATATGTTGCATATTAGTACCGTCTTCGGTACTATGCCCCTATCACAGTCCAATATATTGCATATTGGTACAGTCGTCGGTGCTATGCCCCTAACACAGTCCAATATGTTGCATATTGGTACTGTCTTCGGTGCTATGCTCCTCATACAGTCCAATATGTTGCATATTGGATCGTTTTCGGCATATATCCTATACATATATTGATACATAACGCGTGACACCTGGTGCTCATGTAATCGTAACAGTGGTGGTATCAGGAACCTAGATAGAAATGGATTTGAAACGCGCTATATATACTACAGAAATATCTATTTCACTCTCCCCGTCTGACCCTAATACAATTAATATACTTTAAACCGAGGTCTCGTGTCGATGCTTTACACCGTGTACGTACAGGAAACAGAGGAGACTCTGGAATGGGTATCGGTCTGTATCATTGCACTATCCTCCAACAATCTAAAATGGCTATTCTCTTCAGGAGGCGTCGCTTATATGGGCAACCGGTAGCGACGATAAATAAATGTAAAACACACACATTTCACTCTGCCGAGGATCGCAGGATTTTTCACATAGGTAAATTATTGAATTGTATCTATCTTTTATCTATCCTATGGAGTAGGTAGGCACATATAATACTAGTCTGTTAATATTGACTCTTTTCCTTAGATATTTTATAGTAGTCTGTCAATATTGACTCGTTTCCTTAGATATTATATACTAGTCTGTCAATATTGACTCTTTTCCTTAGATATTATATACTTGTCTGTCAATATTTACTCTTTTCCTTAGATATTATATACTAGTCTGTCAATATTGACTCTTTTCCTTTGATATTATATACTAGTCTGTCAATATTGACTCTTTTCCTTAGATATTATATACTAGTCTGTCAATATTGACTCTTTTCCTTAGATAGTATATACTAGTCTGTCAATATTGACTCTTTTCCTTAGATATTATATACTAGTCTGTCAATATTGACTCTTTTCCGTAGATATTATATACTAGTCTGTCAATATTGACTCTTTTCCTTAGATATTATATACTAGTCTGTCAATATTGACTCTTTTCCTTAGATATTATATACTAGTCTGTCAATATTGACTCTTTTCCTTAGATAGTATATACTAGTCTGTCAATATTGACTCTTTTCCGTAGATATTATATACTAGTCTGTCAATATTGACTCTTTTCCTTTGATATTATATACTAGTCTGTCAATATTGACTCTTTTCCTTTGATATTATATACTAGTCTGTCAATATTGACTCTTTTCCTTAGATAGTATATACTAGTCTGTCAATATTGACTCTTTTCCTTAGATAGTATATACTAGTCTGTCAATATTGACTCTTTTCCTTAGATAGTATATACTAGTCTGTCAATATTGACTCTTTTCCTTAGATAGTATATACTTGTCTGTCAATATTGACTCTTTTCCTTAGATATTTGTGCTCGTATCGACTTCAACTAACTCAAAGTGAAGTAAATGATTATGCATATTTAATTATTTATACATTTAAGAACAATAAAAAAGCATTTGTTCTTTTACATACAAGGTGTACAGCACTAATCCGAGACACGGATGAAAGTTCCATGTTAAAGACTGTTAATATTAGTCAGACGGGGGATCAGACATGCGATCCACTATGATTTATTTGATTTACAATTTCTGCACAATTAATGCCTTTGTTTGTACTTTTCAAGTTTAAAATGACATCACTAATTACATCTGCAGGTAGTTAATAACATTATTTCATGTTTCAATCGAACGATTAATTTGAAATCAAATGAAATATGTTTATCACGCTGTACAGCCTTCAAAAGAATGCCGTTAGTTAATTGGCGATAACTACTGATAAACACACTGGACTGGTAATCCAGGGATCGCAGGTTCGATCCCCCGTCTGACCGTAATAAAATTAACAGTCTTTCAGTGGGATTTTAATACGAGGTCTCGTGTCGATGCTTTACACCGTGCACGTAAAAGACTCTGCAATGGGTCTCTGTCTGTATCATTGCACTATCATTCAAAAATCTAGAATGACTAATCTCTTCAGGAAGCGTCGTTCATATGGGCAATCGGTAGCGACGATAAATAAACTAATCATTCTACTTTGTGAATATATTCTGGATAGTTATAGACTATGTAAGTCTACATCCGTTATGTCGAATTCCGTCGGACCGAACAAAATACTTCGGTTAACCGAAGGTTGACTTAACGAATTTCGATATAAACAAATCCAGATATATAGAAATGATAGTGCACGACACGGGACTTTGATCCGTATTCGAGATAGCCGGATAATTCGACATAACCGACTTTGACATAACGGATGTATACTGTATATATATCGAGAGAAGAATCCAATATGGAAACTATGACGACGGATTGCAATTTAGCTTCCCATGTCGGAATACAATATATTAACTAATGTAATATATAAACCAACAATAGATCCATTAGCAGCTTAAAAGAACTGAATTTATTCAATCAAGCATAACCCAGGTTTCTATGCTATCCCAACAAGCTATTACACAATGAATGCAGATTCTATTCACGAGATAATAAAGTACCTATTTAATACCTTATTTAAAATGTTGAATGCATTTGTCCTCGTTGACTATTCTAAATCATAATGGAGTATAAAATTAATGTAATTAAAACACTGTCGTGACGTCATACCTTTATACTTGCGGTCCATTATTATTAAATTATACGCGTACCTGTACGAAATTAACGATTTTAATTAGTAAGATCTTGTTATATAAGTGTGTGTTTTAAGTAAGATATAAGCCTCAAAGGGATCATACGCGCCTCACACAATCCAATATTTTCCATATTGGATTGTTTTCGGCTTATAACACGGTGCCCATATGAGCGAAACCTCCTGAAGAAATTAGTCATTTTAGATTAAAACACTGTCGTGATGTCATACACTATACTTGCAGTCCATTATTATTAATATTAAACTTTATTTATTTTACAACGATTGCGAAGCAAGTTTTAACAACTTATATTAATTACTCTCGTTGGCGCGGATGAAAGCGTATATGTTGTCATTCGTGTGGGAGGAAACCGGAGTACCCGGAGAAAACCCACCTGTCCGATCTGGCGACTACCGTACCATCTCACATACTTCCCGGTCTGCTAGGATTAATTCCGTTTAAGGTCACAGTAACCATTGCATCTGACTGCACTCAACAATATACATAACCGGTCGTTTTACAGTATTTGGAGAAACCTAATATAGGAGAAGAATTATATAAGACTAGTCGTCCATTCTGATCCTTTTTCTGTATTTTGATTATGTGTGTGTGATGTATGCATTGTTCAATATGTATTATATTGGGAAATAATATAAAATATGTTTAAACTAATCTAATAACCAAATACTATCAATATTCGTATCATCTTATTGGTTATATTTTATCACATATCGTTATGCATGGTTTTCTGCATACAAACCTGTGTTAGTGGTCACCTCTATTAAGCAGCCAACCTGTATTAAGCAGACAGTTTCCAGATTCCCAATATGTTGTTTTATTATATAGTTTACCTCTATTAAGCAGCCACCTGTGCTAAGCAGCCACTTTCTGTGATTCCCTTGGTTTGACTGTAATCAGTTCGGATAAAATACATTAAATGACAATAAGAAAAATATTTACATCGTACGATTATTAATTGGTTTCAATTATTATAAAATACCAAGTGACCGATTAGGAATTTTGTTGAGTGTATATGATAGTTTGTATCCATATACATATAGCATCGGACCGCCTTCGTGGTCAGTGGTTAAGGTCGCTTACTTGTATACCACTGTAACCTATCATCTCTGATGGTCACGGGTTCGAGCCCCGTTCAGACCGTGTCTCATTTATATGAAAAAGTTGGCAGTTTCTGTCGGAGGTTGGTACACCAAGTACTGGTTAACCGCTGGAGCCTGCCCAGGAAGGGTGTTGTTAGGTAAACTGTCCGTCGCTCAAATGGGAAACCGGTAGCGACGTTAAATAAACTTAAATATATATACACATAGCGTCCTAACAGGAGCTGTGATTTCATACCATATTTTATTAATCGAATTTTGGAATTTTTCTATTAAGCGAGCGTTTGGCGATGACAACCTAAAATGTGAAGAAAATAAATACATTCTGTTATGAGTCTTATTACATCTCAAAAAAATCATTCATACGACGTAGTAAATAGTCCATGATAATGATACAGCGCCACACAAATAATCGACACATTACTTTTAATTACTATAAATCGCTAGTGCATATTTACCATTTTATTGATTTAAACAGTTGAGTTTTAGCAACAGAGAATGAACGCAAACTATATATCGAATGTGTCAAAACTAAGCTGTCATGCAGAGACCAATCAGAATCCTTCTAGGTTTTTCAGGTTGTATTACACGTGTGTACATGCAATACAATATGTGATGGCTGTATTAATCTGAATACATGCAACGTTATGTGATAACACATTTATAGCATAATGCGCTACAGACGGGTAATATCGCCATTGCATATTTCTCGTATTACAATAGTGTAATAACTATGCACATGAGCACGGTATGCATTTATATGCTATTTCAGATCTGCCATTTTCTGGTATCAGCTTCTGCACCCAGTCAGTCATTTTATGTACATAGAGTGGCCATATTTTGTCCATTGGTCTCTGCAAAATAATAATATTCCCAGATCACCACCCTCTATACTGCGAGTGCTACTTATAAACATGACGTCACCCACCCTGTACGTTTTGAAAACAAACGCGTCACATATATATTGTGTTCTCCCTGACTTAATTACAGGGCAGATGATGGTGCGGGAGGCAGCGCAGACGTTACGTACATTGTGAATGTTGTTGACATCAACGACGTTGCCCCTGTTGCAACAGCAACCCCGACTTCAACAACAATTAAGGAACAAAGCACATCGGGTGAGGATTCTAAATATACAGCTGTATTACATTTACCGTACAGCAGAACAGATCTGTATTACAAGTTACACAATACATCTACTGTACAGCAGAACAGATCTGTGTTACATATAACACAATACATCTACCGTACAGCAGAACAGATCTGTGTTACAAGTTACACAATACATCTACTGTACAGCAGAACAGATCTGTGTTACATATAACACAATACATCTACTGTACAGCAGAACATATCTGTGTTACATATAACACAATACATCTACTGTACAACAGAACAGACATGTGTTACAAATAACACAATACATCTACTGTACAACAGAATAGATCTGTGTTACATATAACACAATACATCTACTGTACAACAGGACATATCTGTGTTACATATAGCACAATACATCTACTGTACAACAGAACAGATCTGTGTTACATATAACACAATACATCTACTGTACAACAGAACAGATCTGTGTTACATATAACACAATACATCTACCGTACAACAGAACAGATCTGTATTACATGCTACACAATACACATACTGTACAGCAGAACAAAACAGATCTGTGTTACATATAACACAATACATCTACTGTACAACAGGACAGATCTGTGTTACATATAACACAATACATCTACTGTACAACAGAACAGATCTGTGTTACATATAACACAATACATCGACTGTACAACAGGACAGATCTGTGTTACAAGTTACACAATACATATACCGTACAACAGAACAGATCTGTATTACATGTTACACAATACACCTACTGTACAGTAGAACAGGTCTGTATTAAATGTTAAACAATACATCTACCGTACAGTAGAACAGGTCTGTATTACATGTTAAACAATACATCTACCGTACAGTAGAACAGATCTGTATTACATGCTACACAATACACCTACTGTACAGCAGAACATATCTGTATTACACCTACCGTACAGCAAAACAGATCTGTATTACATATAGCACAATACATCTACCGTACAGCAAAACAGATCTGTATTACATATAGCACAATACATCTACCGTACAGCAAAACAGATCTGTATTACATATAGCACAATACATCTACCGTACAGCAGAATATATCTGTATTACATGTTAAACAATACACATACTGTACAGCAGAACAGATCTGTATTACATGTTAAATAATACACCTACTGTACAGCAGAACATATCTGTATTACATGTTAAACAATACACCTACTGTACAGCAGAACATATCTGTATTATATGCTACACTCTACATATACGATATAGCAGAATAGATCTGTATTACATGTTACACACTACACCTACTGTACAGCAGAACATATCTGTATTATATGCTACACACTACATATACGATATAGCAGAATAGATCTGTATTACATGTTAAAAATACATCTACCGTACAGCAGAACAGATCTTTATTACACCTACTGTACAGCAGAACAGATCTGTATTACATGTTACACAATACATCTACCGTACAGCAGAACAGATCTGTATTACATATAGCACAATACATCTACTGTACAACAGAACAGATCTGTATTACATATAACACAATACACCTACCGTACAGCAGAACAGATCTGTATTACATATAACACAATACATCTACCATACAGCAGAACAGATCTGTATTACATATAACACAATACACCTACCGTACAGCAGAACAGATCTGTGTTACATGTTACACAATACATCTACCGTACAGCAGAACAGATATGTATTACATATAGCACAATACATATACCGTACAGCAGAACAGATCTGTATTACCTATAGCACAATACATCTACCGTACAGCAGAACAGATCTTTATTACACCTACTGTACAGCAGAACAGATCTGTATTACATATAACACAATACATCTACCGTACAGCAGAACAGATATGTATTACATATAGCGTATGCATACGACGTTTTTTATTAGTTGAAATACTCAATTTTTGATGCAAATATTTGGGTGGAAATTAGACTATATAATAGGAAATTACATTCTGCAGAAATTTGCATTTTCATTGATGTAGTGTCGCTTTAAGTAAGATGTGTACAATTAGTTTCCATCTTTGCGGTTCGTATACATAATACGTGAATTATTTACAGCCACACTTGTGCATAGACGACCTATCTGTGGCCTAGTGGTTAAGGTGTCCGCATACGGAGCATGAGGTCGATGGTTCGATCCTCACACAGTATCATTGTGTAATTGTTATTATACACTCTACACATAGTCAGCATAGAACACATTGTTCTGTGTACATTCTATAGACTAATAATTAAACAATGCCTCGCTCGCCCAGATGGTTCGCCGGAGGCGAGGGTAAATAAGCTCATTCACCAAACAATGCGTACAGATTGAAGTGCCTACCTACCAGGTACCTGGCATCAATGAATACCATAGCTATCAACTGTCAACTGTTAGCATTTAGCACTTTCCATTTTGGATGCGAATCGGATTTGAGCTGGATGGGTCGTTAATTATAACATGCTAACTATGTGCTAGTTTATACAAATTTATTTTAGCTCCATTGCGAAACAAGTTCTTTCAACTTATATTAATCACTCTCGAGACCTCATTCCTGATGGAATCCATCGCCACGAGGGAGAGAGAAGAGGCAACGTGGAATTTAAATGCCTTGCCTAAGGGCACACTCGTAACGGCTCCAGCGGGGCTCGAACTCCGGACCTTTCGCACTATATGCTGACTCATAGAGAAACGTTTACGGCTTTTTAGATACATTCATTATCAGTTAATTAGGTGAAACGAGAAAGAAATCAACAGCAAAAATAATCGCGATATGTATTCACCAAATGTAACGATACAATGCAATGGTATATCGTTGGTTTAAACATATGTATTCGATACAATGCACCGGTATATCGTTGGTTTAAACATATGTATTCGATACAATGCACCGGTATATCGTTGGTTTAAACATATGTATTCGATACAATGCACCGGTATATCGTTGGTTTAAACATATGTATTCGATACAATGCACCGGTATTTCGTTGGTTTAAACATATGTATTCGATACAATGCACCGGTATATCGTTGGTTTAAACATATGTAGTCGATACAATGCACCGGTATATCGTTGGTTTAAACATATGTATTCGATACAATGCACCGGTATATCGTTGGTTTAAACATATGTATTCGATACAATGCACCGGTATATCGTTGGTTTAAACATATGTATTCGATACAATGCACCGGTATATCGTTGGTTTAAACATATGTATTCGATACAATGCACCGGTATATCGTTGGTTTAAACATATGTATTCGATACAATGCACCGGTATATCGTTGGTTGAAACATATGTATTCGATACAATGCACCGGTATATCGTTGGTTTAAACATATGTATTCGATAATAATGTACATTTATGATTACATATACATTGTATACAAAACGAAAATGGATTAAATCGGAAGCTTAAAGCTTATTGAGATTTTCTCCATTGCATATATTGGCGATTAAGAGATAAACATATAATGTAGTAATACCAAAATATATAATAAGTAGTTGAAAATATAGCTTGTTATCAGATGAAAAGCTAACAGTAAAAGGGAGGTTGGGGAGGGTGGGTAGAAAGCGATGAAACCATAAGTAAGCACACTGTTTGAAGTGAATCGGTATATCGTTGCTAAGCTAATAAAAGGCTATCTCATAAGAACTAAATGGCTGGTCCTTTCTACTGCCCTGGAAAGATAAACCAAATCGCGGGGAAATATTAGACAAGTCCACATAGGATAATTTAGGTGGGTCGTTTATCACTAGCCTGGGAACAGGCGTCGATATATTTTGCCTTGTCAGTCAAATAAATATATTTTAACACCGAGACTAATAATTGGGCCGTATTGAGTTTCTGATCATATCAACAATTTTACCAGAAGTTAAAAAGTGAAATATCGACAAACTGGCACCCAGGCTAGTTTATCATGTGTGTGTTTTTACGTTTATTTATCGTCGCTACCGGTTGTCCATATGAGCAACGCCTCCTGAAGATATTAGTCATTTTAGATGTTTGGAGGATAGTGCAATGATACAGACAGAGACCCATTCCAGAGTCTCCTCTGGTTCTTTTACGTGCACGGTGTAAAGCACCAACACGAGACCTCGGTTTAACGTCCCATCTGAAAGACTGTTAATTTTATTAGGGTCAGACGGGGGATCGAACCTGCGATCCCTGGATTACCAGTCCAACGTGTTACCAGGAAAGAGGTAGCCATATAAGCAAGTTGCTTTCTCCTCAATCCTACATGTATTTTCTTATTGTGATCATTATACTATGTATATTCATTGAAATAAAATATTGTTTAAACTAACGTGTTACCACTTGACTACAGATACGTCTGCGGCGTGACAACTAGGCTACAGATTTATATACAAACGCGTTAATAAATATGGCCTAGTCCAATCAAAATAATTATAAGGGAGTGAAGCATTTTAGTACGTGTAGATCCACGTTTTATGTAATTGAATAGTTGTAGAGGTGAGTTACCTCGTTACTGGGTAAGTCTATTTTAAAAGTACAAACATACGTATGACCTACATTACGAACTGTACTAAAAAGTGTGTTCAAACTAAAGTAATAACGGTTGTAAACAAACAGTCCATACACTATTGCATCATAGGTAAGTCAGGTTGTTAGCAGTATTAAACAATAAATCACAGTACCTGTAAGCTATCGTATATTGCCTTACCTATACAGTAGTGTAATATTCCAACGGTAGTATTACTTTACTTTGAAATCACAGTACCTGTAAGCTATCGTATATTGCCTTACCTATACAGTAGTGTAATATTCCAACGGTATTATTACTTTACTTTGATATCACAGTACATGTAAGCTATCGTATATTGCCTTACCTATACAGTAGTGTAATATTCCAACGGTAGGCATATTATTACTTTACTTTGAAAGCACAATCATTTTTTATATAGGGGTAACACTGTAATAAACAAACATTTTATTTTATTGAAATTACAAACAGTTGTCTGATTTGGCATGGTGTCTCATAATATATCAAATGTGTGGTCTATATAATGAAATGATGTTTAGTGCTTATATTACAGCAGCAGTTTCCGGTGTTCCTTTCGTTCCCTCTACCTTGATACGGAACTGATCCTTTGCTCAACTTTACCAGTATAACTATATGTTTTCTAAGTGCATGTCTGCGTGACGCGTGCATTTGTATTAACCCTTGCAAAAAAATCCACTTGTACCATGTAGATGATGACCGGATGCCAGTTTGTCAGTGAAATATCAAAATAGATGAATACTTTTTAAGAGTTAAGGGAGTCAACCTGAGGAAAACAAGTTCCAAACACCATTAAAGCCCACATGAACCTAATTATAATAATAATTATCTTATACGACTATATATTTGCAGGGATAGTACTCGCCACCGTATCACACACTGATGGTGACTCCTCGTCCAGTTTCCAAACAGTAACATTTACTAAAACCAGTGAGTACCATATAGCCGACATAATTTAGAACATAACGGTTCTGTTTGAAATAGTTATTGCTTAAATTTATGACCCTATGTATGTTCCATTAATGTCAAACCCCTCTCGGGGACCTAGACATTTTTCCTGGGCAGGCTTAGCCGACCTAAGCGATTAACCAGTACTAATCAATGTCACGGTGTGAGGTGCCTTGCTCAATGACACTACATACGTGGCCTGACCGAGTATCGAACCCGGGACCGCTCGATTCCAAATCCGACGCTCTACCACTGGACCACGGACGCCACACTATGTAATACTTTGTTGCCATTACTTTTCTTCATAGTTTAGAAGTAATACACAACATTTGCTTAACAACCATGCCGTCGATGATAATGCCTAGGTGATGTGATGACGTAACCGGTGTAGTGGTAGGATTTGTAATTGTTAGGAGCCATCGCTATGACGATTTTAATTCAAACCCTGGTTTTTGCATTCACGAGAACACAAATGTATTTTAGCTCTATTGCGAAACAAGTTCTTACAACGTATATTAATCAGTCTCGAGACCTCATTCGTGACGGAATCCCTCGCCACGATGGAGAGAGAAGGTGCAACGTGGACTTTAAATGCCTTGCCTAAGGGCACAATCGTAACGGCTCCAGCGGGGCTCGAACTCCGGACCTGAAGCGAACGCGCATCCACTGCGCTATCACGACTTCCACAAAGTCAAAGGGGGGGAATGTTTGGTTCTTATGCTCATTTCCGTTGACATGCATATTATGGGGGCATATGTATATGTATGTTACATTAATGTCAAACCCCTTGCGGGGACCTATACATGTTTTCCTGGGCAGACTTGTGCAACCTAAGCGGTTAACCAGTACTAAGCAATGTGTGTGAGGAGCCTTGCTCACTCAGTGGCACTACATACGTGACCTGGCCGAGTATCGAACCCGGGACTGTTCGATTCCAAATCCGACGCTCGAACACTGGACCACGAACGCCATACTATATATTTTGTCGATCTTACTGTATATATACAGGTGGAGATCCAACTGGACATTTCGTTGTGGATTCAACATCGGGGGAGTTGACGACTTCTTCCCAAGCCATAGATTTCACCTCGACCCCGTCATTCAATATTGAGGTGACGGCCACTGATACCGGGGGTAATACCGACACTGTGACAATCGCAATCACCGTGGGTGAGTGTGCCTTCATTTCTCATATGTGAAAGTGTACTGTACATATATCATAATGTAAACGTGTACTGTACATATACCATAATGTAAACGTGTACTTTACATATATCATAATGTAAACGTGTACTTTACATATATCATAATGTAAACGTGTACTGTACATATACCATACTGTAAACGTATACTGTACATATATCATAATGTAAACGTGTGCTGTACATATATCATAATGTAAACGTGTACTGTACATATACCATAATGTAAACGTGTACTTTACATATATCATAATGTAAACGTGTACTGTACATATATCATAATGTAAACGTGTACTGTACATATACCATAATGTAAACGTGTACTGTACATATATCATAATGTAAATTTGTACTGTACATATATCATAATGTAAACGTGTACTTTACATATATCATAATGTAAACGTGTACTTTACATATATCATAATGTAAAAGTGTACTGTACATATACCATAATGTAAACGTATACTGTACATATATCATAATGTAAACGTGTGCTGTACATATATCATAATGTAAACGTGTACTGTACATATACCATAATGTAAACGTGTACTTTACATATATCATAATGTAAACGTGTACTGTACATATATCATAATGTAAACGTGTACTGTACATATACCATAATGTAAACGTGTACTGTACATATATCATAATGTAAATTTGTACTGTACATATATCATAATGTAAACGTGTACTTTACATATATCATAATGTAAACGTGTACTTTACATATATCATAATGTAAAAGTGTACTGTACATATACCATAATGTAAACGTATACTGTACATATATCATAATGTAAACGTGTGCTGTACATATATCATAATGTAAACGTGTACTGTACATATATCATACTGTAAACGTGTACTGTACATATATCATACTGTAAACGTGTACTGTACATATACCATAATGTAAACGTGTACTGTACATATATCATAATGTAAACGCGTGTTGTACATATATCATAATGTAAACGTGTACTGTACATATATCATAATGTAAACGTGTACTGTACATATATCATAATGTAAACGTGTACTGTACATATATCATAATGTAAACGTGTACTGTACATATACCATAATGTAAACGTGTACTGTACATATATCATACTGTAAACGTGTACTGTACATATATCATACTGTAAACGTGTACTGTACATATACCATAATGTAAACGTGTACTGTACATATATCATAATGTAAACGCGTGTTGTACATATATCATAATGTAAACGTGTACTGTACATATATCATAATGTAAACGTGTACTGTACATATATCATAATGTAAACGTGTACTGTACATATATCATAATGTAAACGTGTACTGTACATATACCATAATGTAAACGTGTACTGTACATATATCATACAGTAAACGTGTACTGTACATATATCATACTGTAAACGACGTGTGTTGTACATATATCATAATGTAAACTTGTACTGTACATATACCATAATGTAAACGTGTATTGAACATATACCATAATGTGAATTTGTGTTGTACATATATCATAATGTGAACGTGTGCTGTACATATATCATTATGTAAACGTGCGTTGTGCATATAACATAATGTAAACGTGTACTGTACATATACCATAATGTAAACGTGTGTTGTACATATATCATTATGTAAACGTGTACTGTACATATACCATAATGTAAACGTGTACTGTACATATATCATAATGTGAACGTGTGCTGTACATATATCATAATGTAAACGTGTACTGTACATATATCATAATGTAAACGTGTACTGTACATATACCATAATGTAAACGTGTACTGTACATATATCATACTGTAAACGTGTACTGTACATATACCATAATGTAAACGTGTACTGTACATATACCATAATGTAAACGTGTATTGTACATATATCATAATGTAAACGTGTACTGTACATATACCATAATGTAAACGTGTACTGTACATATATCATACTGTAAACGTGTACTGTACATATATCATACTGTAAACGTGTACTGTACATATACCATAATGTAAATGTGTACTGTACATATATCATAATGTAAACGTGTACTGTACATATACCATAATGTAAACGTGTACTGTACATATATCATTCTGTAAACGTGTACTGTACATATACCATAATGTAAACGTGTACTGTACATATACCATAATGTAAACGTGTACTGTACATAAACCATAATGTGAACATGTGTTGTACATATATCATAATGTGAACGTGTGCTGTACATATATCATAATGTAAACGTGTACTGTACATATACCATAATGTAAACGTGTACTGTACATATATCATACTGTAAACGTGTACTGTACATATATTATAATGTAAACGTGTACTGTACATATATCATAATGTAAACGTGTACTGTACATATACCATAATGTAAACGTGTACTGTACATATATCATACTGTAAACGTGTACTGTACATATACCATAATGTAAACGTGTACTGTACATATATCATAATGTAAACGTGTACTGTACATATACCATAATATAAACGTGTACTGTACATATAACATAATGTGAACGTGTGTTGTACATATATCATAATGTAAACGTGTACTGTACATATATCATAATGTAAACGTGTACTGTACATATACCATAATGTAAACGTGTACTGTACATATATCATACTGTAAACGTGTACTGTACATGTATCATACTGTAAACGTGTACTGTACATATATCATAATGTAAACGTGTACTGTACATATACCATAATGTAAACGTGTACTGTACATATATCATACTGTAAACGTGTACTGTACATATATCATACTGTAAACGTGTACTGTACATATACCATAATGTAAACGTGTACTGTACATATATCATAATGTGAACGTGTACTGTACATATACCATAATGTAAACGTGTGCTGTACATATACCATAATGTAAACGTGTACTGTACATATATCATAATGTAAACGTGTACTGTACATATACCATAATGTAAACGTGTACTGTACATATACCATAATGTGAACGTGTGTTGTACATATATCATAATGTAAACGTGTACTGTACATATATCATAATGTAAACGTGTACTGTACATATATCATAATGTAAACGTGTACTGTACATATACCATAATGTAAACGTGTACTGTACATATATCATACTGTAAACGTGTACTGTACATATATCATACTGTAAACGTGTACTGTACATATACCTTAATGTAAACGTGTACTGTACATATATCATAATTTAAACGTGTACTGTACATATACCATAATGTAAACGTGTACTGTACATATATCATACTGTAAACGTGTACTGTACATATACCATAATGTAAACGTGTACTGTACATATACCATAATGTAAACGTGTACTGTACATATACCATAATGTGAACGTGTGTTGTACATATATCATAATGTGAACGTGTGCTGTACATATATCATAATGTAAACGTGTACTGTACATATACCATAATGTAAACGTGTACTGTACATATATCATACTGTAAACGTGTATTGTACATATATCATACTGTAAACGTGTACTGTACATATACCATAATGTAAACGTGTACTGTACATATACCATAATGTAAACGTGTACTGTACATATACCATAATGTAAACGTGTACTGTACATATATCATAATGTAAACGTGTACTGTACATATACCATAATGTAAACGTGTACTGTACATATACCATAATGTGAACGTGTGTTTTACATATATCATAATGTAAACGTGTACTGTACATATATCATAATGTAAACGTGTACTGTACATATATCATAATGTAAACGTGTACTGTACATATACCATAATGTAAACGTGTACTGTATATATATCATACTGTAAACGTGTACTGTACATATATCATACTGTAAACGTGTACTGTACATATACCATAATGTAAACGTGTACTGTACATTTATCATAATTTAAACGTGTACTGTACATATACCATAATGTAAACGTGTACTGTACATATATCATACTGTAAACGTGTACTGTACATATACCATAATGTAAACGTGTACTGTACATATACCATAATGTAAACGTGTACTGTACATATAACATAATGTGAACGTGTGTTGTACATATATCATAATGTGAACGTGTGCTGTACATATATCATAATGTAAACGTGTACTGTACATATATCATAATGTAAACGTGTACTGTACATATATCATACTGTAAACGTGTACTGTACATATATCATACTGCAAACGTGTACTGTACATATATCATACTGTAAACGTGTACTGTACATATACCATAATGTAAACGTGTACTGTACATATATCATAATTTAAACGTGTACTGTACATATACCATAATGTAAACGTGTACTGTACATATACTATAATGTGAAGGTGTGTTGTACATATATCATAATGTGAACGTGTGCTGTACATATATCATAATGTAAACGTGTACTGTACATATATCATAATGTAAACGTGTACTGTACATATATCATAATGTAAACGTGTACTGTACATATACCATAATGTAAACGTGTACTGTACATATATCATACTGTAAACGTGTACTGTACATATATCATACTGTAAACGTGTACTGTACATATATCATACTGTAAACGTGTACTGTACATATACCATAATGTAAACGTGTACTGTACATATATCATAATGTAAACGTGTACTGTACATATACCATAATGTAAACGTGTACTGTACATATATCATACTGTAGACGTGTACTGTACATATATCATACTGTAAACGTGTACTGTACATATACCATAATGTAAACGTGTACTGTACATATATCATAATGTAAACGTGTACTGTACATATACCATAATGTAAACGTGTACTGTACATATACCATAATGTGAACGTGTGTTGTACATATATCATAATGTAAACGTGTACTGTACATATATCATAATGTAAACGTGTACTGTACATATACCATAATGTAAACGTGTACTGTACATATATCATACTGTAAACGTGTACTGTACATGTATCATACTGTAAACGTGTACTGTACATATACCATAATGTAAACGTGTACTGTACATATATCATAATGTAAACGTGTACTGTACATATACCATAATGTAAACGTGTACTGTACATATATCATACTGTAAACGTGTACTGTACATATATCATACTGTAAACGTGTACAGTACATATACCATAATGTAAACGTGTACTGTACATATATCATAATGTGAACGTGTACTGTACATATACCATAATGTAAACGTGTACTGTACATATATCATTCTGTAAACGTGTACTGTACATATACCATAATGTAAACGTGTACTGTACATATACCATAATGTAAACGTGTACTGTATATATACCATAATGTGAATGTGTGTTGTACATATATCATAATGTGAACGTGTGCTGTACATATATCATAATGTAAACGTGTACTGTACATATATCATAATGTAAACGTGTACTGTACATATACCATAATGTAAACGTGTACTGTACATATACCATAATGTAAACGTGTACTGTACATATATCATAATGTGAACGTGTACTGTACATATACCATAATGTAAACGTGTACTGTACATATATCATTCTGTAAACGTGTACTGTACATATACCATAATGTAAACGTGTACTGTACATATACCATAATGTAAACGTGTACTGTACATATACCATAATGTGAACGTGTGTTGTACATATATCATAATGTGAACGTGTGCTGTACATATATCATAATGTAAACGTGTACTGTACATATATCATAATGTAAACGTGTACTGTACATATACCATAATGTAAACGTGTACTGTACATATATCATACTGTAAACGTGTACTGTACATATATCATACTGTAAACGTGTACTGTACATATACCATACTGTAAACGTGTACTGTACATATACCATAATGTAAACGTGTACTGTACATATATCATAATGTAAACGTGTACTGTACATATACCATAATGTAAACGTGTACTGTACATATACCACAATGTGAACGTGTGTTGTACATATATCATAATGTAAACGTGTACTGTACATATATCATAATGTAAACGTGTACTGTACATATATCATAATGTAAACGTGTACTGTACATATAATATAATGTAAACGTGTACTGTACATATACCATAATGTAAACGTGTACTGTACATATATCATACTGTAAACGTGTACTGTACATATACCATAATGTAAAAGTGTACTGTACATATACCATAATGTAAACGTGTACTGTACATATACCATAATGTGAACGTGTGTTGTACATATATCATAATGTGAACGTGTGCTGTACATATATCATAATGTAAACGTGTACTGTACATATATTATAATGTAAACGTGTACTGTACATATATCATAATGTAAACGTGTACTGTACATATACCATAATGTAAACGTGTACTGTACATATATCATACTGTAAACGTGTACTGTACATAAATCATAATGTAAACGTGTACTGTACATATATTATAATGTAAACGTGTACTGTACATATATCATAATGTAAATGTGTACTGTACATATATCATAATGTAAACGTGTACTGTACATATACCATAATGTAAACGTGTACTGTACATATATCATAATGTGAACGTGTACTGTACATATACCATAATGTAAACGTGTACTTTACATATATCATAATGTAAACGTGTACTGTACATATACCATAATGTAAACGTGTACTGTACATATATCATACTGTAAACGTGTACTGTACATATATCATACTGTAAACGTGTACTGTACATATACCATAATGTAAACGTGTACTGTACATATATCATAATGTAAACGTGTACTGTACATATACCATAATGTAAACGTGTACTGTACATATATCATACTGTAAACGTGTACTGTACATATACCATAATGTAAACGTGTACTGTACATATATCATAATGCGAACGTGTACTGTACATATACCATAATGTAAACGTGTACTGTACATATATCATTCTGTAAACGTGTACTGTACATATACCATAATGTAAACGTGTACTGTACATATACCATAATGTAAACGTGTACTGTACATATACCATAATGTGAACGTGTGTTGTACATATATCATAATGTGAACGTGTGCTGTACATATATCATAATGTAAACGTGTACTGTACATATATCATAATGTAAACGTGTACTGTACATATACTATAATGTAAACGTGTACTGTACATATATCATACTGTAAACGTGTACTGTACATATATCATACTGTAAACGTGTACTGTACATATACCATACTGTAAACGTGTACTGTACATATACCATAATGTAAACGTGTACTGTACATATATCATAATGTAAACGTGTACTGTACATATACCATAATGTAAACGTGTACTGTACATATACCACAATGTGAACGTGTGTTGTACATATATCATAATGTAAACGTGTACTGTACATATATCATAATGTAAACGAGTACTGTACATATATCATAATGTAAACGTGTACTGTACATATACCATAATGTAAACGTGTACTGTACATATACCATAATGTAAACGTGTACTGTACATATATCATACTGTAAACGTGTACTGTACATATACCATAATGTAAAAGTGTACTGTACATATATCATAATGTAAACGTGTACTGTACATATACCATAATGTGAACGTGTGTTGTACATATATCATAATGTGAACGTGTGCTGTACATATATCATAATGTAAACGTGTACTGTACATATATTATAATGTAAACGTGTACTGTACATATATCATAATGTAAACGTGTACTGTACATATACCATAATGTAAACGTGTACTGTACATATATCATACTGTAAACGTGTACTGTACATATATCATACTGTAAACGTGTACTGTACATATACGATAATGTAAACGTGTACTGTACATATATCATAATGTAAACGTGTACTGTACATATACCATAATGTAAACGTGTACTGTACATATATCATACTGTAAACGTGTACTGTACATATACCATAATGTAAACGTGTACTGTACATATACCATAATGTAAACGTGTACTGTACATATATCATACTGTAAACGTGTACTGTACATATACCATAATGTAAACGTGTACTGTACATATACCATAATGTGAACGTGTGTTGTACATATACCATAATGTAAACGTGTACTGTACATATACTATAATGTAAACGTGTACTGTACATATATCATAATGTAAACGTGTACTGTACATATACCATAATGTGAACGTGTGTTGTACATATACCATAATGTAAACGTGTACTGTACATATACCATAATGTAAACGTGTACTGTACATATATCATAATGTAAACGTGTACTGTACATATATCATACTGTAAACGTGTACTGTACATATATCATAATGTGGTATACATGGGCGAGGCATTCGGTTACCTAATTAAACGAGCGTAAGCTACGCTTATGGTTCGAATGTCTTAGGAAATCAAAACTATATCTATTTATTTTAGAGACTGAATCGATATTTACTCTCCCTGCTAGCGGAGGTTCAAGCACGACGTTGGACGAGACTGCTGCGATAGATCACGTCATATACACATTTGCCGTCTCCGATGAAGATGCATTACCTACATCACCGTTGGTCACAACCGTTTCAGCCATTTCACCTTCCGGTAACGACGGAATCTTCTATGTGGGTGGCTTCGAACTAAAACTGCACAGTTCCGCTGCTCTGAATTACGAAGGTGGTACACAGACTTATAATGTTATCCTACAGTGAGTAGACCCTATAACAATACGATACAACACGTCCTCAGCTGCAGTGGACTTATTTCTATCGATGTAGATAATTGAATGCGAGCTGTTGTTGACATGTTTCAATTGATGTAGATAATGGAATGCGAGCTGCAGTTGACTGGTTTCAATCGATGCAGATAATGGAATGCGAGCTGCAGTTGACCTGTTTCAATCGATGTAGATAATGGAATGCGAGCTGCAGTCAGACTTATTTGAATCGATGTAGATAATGGAATGCGAGCTGCAGTTGATTTGTTTCAATCGATGCAGATAATGGAATGCGAGCTGCAGTTGACTTGTTTCAATCGATGTAGATAATGGAATGCGAGCTGCAGTTGACTTATTTCAATCGATGTAGATAATGGAATGCGAGCTGCAGTTGACTTATTTCAATCGATGTAGATAATTGAATGCGAGCTACAGTTGACTTATTTCAATCGATGTAGATAATGGAATGCGAGCTGCAGTTGACTTGTTTCAATCGATGTAGATAATGGAATGCGAGCTGCAGTTGACATGTTCCAATGGATGTAGATAATGGAATGCGAGCTGCTGTTGACATGTTTCAATCGATGTAGATAATGGAATGCGAGCTGCAGTTGACATGTTTCAATCGATGTATATAATTGAATGCGAGCTGCAGTTGACTTGTTTCAATCGATGTAGATAATGGAATGCGAGCTGCAGTTGACATGTTCCAATCGATGTAGATAATGGAATGCGAGCTGTAGTTGACTTGTTTAAATCGATGTAGATAATTGAATGCGAGCTGCAGTTGACATGTTTCAATCGATGTATATAATTGAATGCGAGCTGCAGTTGACTTGTTTCAATCGATGTAGATAATGGAATGCGAGCTGCAGTTGATATGTTCCAATCGATGTAGATAATGGAATGCGAGCTGCTGTTGACTTATTTCAATCGATGTAGATAATTGAATGCGAGCTGTAGTTGACATGTTTCAATTGAGTTTATTGTTACGTTGTATCAAGATTACATAGCAAATACAATATATGGTGAAAACCATCGTTTGATAGTGAAAGTAGTGATAGCGCAGTGGTAACGCGTTCACTTTAGGTGCGACATGTCTAGAGTTCGCGCCAAGCTGTAGCCATTAAAATTGTTCCATTAGGCAATGCGTTTAATTCCACATTTCCTCTTTTCACCAGGAACGAGGTATCGAGAGCGATTAATCTAATGTTATAAAACTAGTTTCGCAATCGAGCTATAATAAATGTGTATACAACATTGCTACACATCTGTAATCTATGTACAGCACAATACCATCGTCCCATGCTTATAAACACATGTATTATATGTCTGTTTTGGAAGTTATATGCGCACTGGTACAGAGACTGAGCCCAATTCCAGACGCAGCCCTTGTTTTAATGCATGCATGAAACCTCTCGTTTAAAGTCTCACTCGCGGAGGATCGAACCCGTGATCTTTGGATTACGTGTGCAACGTGTTAACCACTATCTACTAACCCACTCTCTTTTATTTCAGAACTACTGACGGTAAATATGTCGTAACATCTGATACCTTAACGATAACTATCAACGACATCAATGAAGCTCCTGTATTCAGTTCTACCAGTACGTCTGTAAATGTACAAACCGGTACTTCCTCTGGTGAGTTTCCTAATACACTTGAGCTAGATATCATGTGTGTGTGTTTTACGTTTATCTCTCATCGCTACCGGTTGCCCATATGAGCGACGCCTCCTGAAGAGATTAGTCATTTTATATTTTTGGAGGATAGTGCGATGATACAGAGAGAGACCCATTCCAGAGCCTCATCTGGTTCCTTTACGTGCACAGTGTAAAGCACCAGCACGAGACCTCGGTTTAACGTCCCATCTGAAAGACTGTTAATTTTATTAGGGTCAGACGGGGGATCGAACCTGCGATCCCTGGATTACCAGTCCAGCGTGTTACCACTGGACTACAGATCCGTCTATTTGATTTACAATTTCTGCACATTTAATGCCTTTGTTTGTACTTTTCAAGTTTAAAATGACATCATTAATTACATTTGCGGGTAGTTAATAACATTATTTCATGTTTCAATCGATTAATTTGTGAAGATTAAATGAAATATGTTTATCACGTTGCACTGCCTTCAAAAGAATGCCGTTAGTTAATTAGCGATAACTACAGAAAGATGGATCTGTAGTTCAGTGGTAAACACGCTGGACTGGTAATCCAGGTATCGCAGGTTCGATCCCCCGTCTGACCGTAATAAAATTAACAGTCTTTCAGTGGGATTTTAATACGAGGTCTCGTGTCGATGCTTTACACCGTGCACGTAAAAGACTCTGCAATGGGTCTCTGTCTGTATCACTGCACTATCATTCAAAAATCTAGACTGACTAATCTCTTCAGGAGGCCTCGTTCATATTGGCAATCGGTAGCGACGATAAATAAACTAATCATTCTACTTTGTGAATAAATTCTGGATAGTTATAGACTATGTAAGTCTACATCCGTTATGTCGAATTCCGTCGGACCGAACAAAATATTGACTTAACGAATTTCGATATAAACAAATCCAGTTATATATAAATGATAGTGCCTTACACGGGACTTTGATCCGTGTTCGAGATAGCCGGATAATTCGACATAGCCAACTTTGACATAACGGATGTATACTGTATATATATCGAGAGAAGAGTCCAATATCAAAATTATGACGACGGATTGCAATTTTTTAGCTTCCCATGTCGGAATACAATATATTGTATTATGTATTATGATAACATATTGGAGACATTTTTTATCGTTAAATGAACACTCTTTATTATTTCGAACCTATAATATGCTTAAAGAAGATGTAGATACAGGGTTAACTTATAATACACACAATTGGGCATATCGCATTAACACTATTGTAGACCAGTGCGGATTAACATACTATTATATGTGGGAAAACCAATTTATTACCCTTATAAATTATAATCTCATAAAACAACGAATATTAGATATATATCACCAACGTTGGTAGTCTGCAATAACTAATTCGACTCGCCTGGAAACCTATTCTATTTTTAAACATGAATTTGAAGTCGAAACGTATCTAAACAGTATAACGGAAGCTAAATTCAGAATAGCCTTATCTAAATTTAGAACATCATCACATGACCTAGCAATTGAAAAGGGAAGATACTCAAATTTAAGTAGAAATTTGCGAATTTGTAATAACTGTAATACCAACATGATAGAAAATGAATTTCATTTCCTTTTAGTCTGTCCGAAATTTAAAGATTTAAGAAGAAAATATTTAAAACGTTATTTTTGTTCATGCATACATTCTTATGACTTGTCAGTCACAAACACAGATCTTAAACCTTGCTAAGTATATTTATTATGCAAATCACAAAAGAAATCGATATATAATTACCATCATTACTTACATTGCTATTATACTGTGTAAACCACCGACACGAGACCTCGGTTTAAAGTCCCATCTGAAAGACTGTTAATTTTATTAGGGTCAGACGGACGGGTGAGCTAGACACCAACTATCATGTAGCTTTATATATAGTTGCCTCCGTCGAGGCATATGGGCGACTGGTTTCTCTAAATAGATTATCTTATTAGGATGCTTCTGTAGACATCCCGATGAGGCAACTTCTTCCTATAGTCCAGGGGTGACAAGTCCTGTGAGTGTTTCGAAAGAGGGTCCGTTTTAGGGCCACAAGAAAAATGAATTATATTAGTTATTGGGACTACATTCGACCGCGGATGCACTTCTGCCTATTTACGTATATACAACCGTTACCTTAAAGAATGGCCACTATTGCAATGAGACGGATCTGTAGTCCAGTGGTAACACGCTGGACTGGTAATCCAGGGATCGGAGGTTCGATCCCCCGTCTGACCCTAATCAAATTAACAGTCTTTCAGATGGGACGTTAAACCGATGTTAAAACGTTACACCGTGCACGTAAAAGAACCAGAGAAGACTCTGGAATTAGTCTCTGTCTGTATCATTGCACTATCCTCCACTATCTAAAATGACTAATCTCTTCAGGAGGCGTCGCTCATATGGGCGACCGGTAGCGATGATAAATAAATGTAAAACACACACACACACAACACATTTGATACTTATTATTTCGATTCTAACACGACTTACTTCTAATAATTTTAGACGAGAATCAAAGGAGTATTTTCTTCAAACCGTGCTACCCCGCTGCATTTGGCTTTTGAAATCCCCCCCCGTGTAAGGGGTGATGACGTTATTTTTTATGGAAAATATCAATCTAGTGCATAAATGAACACAAGTTGTAACTGATCAATACTTTTATTTATTTTGTCAAATAAAACTGTACATAATAGTAACTGAAACGTTACTTATCAGAAAAACAAGACGGGCAAGAGACAAACATCACGTGACTTTCATTCTTCTTCGTCTTCTTCATAAAACTTTACACGCATTGTATAAATGGAATAGCCAAAACACGGTGCGCGCGCAACATAGTTCAAGGTAGGTATATCGCAGAATAACTCGAGGTAGATTTTACTCTACACGTATGTATGTTATTAGCTGGGTCGTGTTAGAATACATTTTATACAATGTTTTTTGAAGATTCAAATTGAAGAGTTAAATAGTGTGTTATGTAACGTAAACGTAAACTGTGTTTATACGTGTGTTTGTATCCGGCTCCTGGTTAGTATATTATTCATATTATTTAGTCTACAATGTATACACATTTATTTCATCTCGACTGCGAAACAAGTTCCTACAACTTATATGAATCACTTTCGAGATTTCATTCCTGGTGGAATCCATCGTCATTGGGGAGAGAGAAGGGCACACTCGTAAGGGCTACAGCTGGGCTCGATATCGGGGCCTTTCGCACCTCATATTATTTGTTAGAGGATAGTACATGCTCTGTATAAAACCGCCTCGGTGGTCGAGTTGTTAAGGTAGCTGATATTTGTTAATGTGTTGAGTACATAGTTAACACCGCGTTAGAAACGCTGTATGGCTGCCTGTGTATGCATGTGTATGTGTTTTAACAGGTTAACTAAAAAGGTGTTGATGATTTGTTATGAAACTGTGTTGATACATAGCTATGAGATTTTTTCTGGGTGTTGGAAAATACACGCCTAATGCTGCGGTCTCAGGAGAAATGGGTTGGATTCCACCTACTGTCCGTCAATGGAAGTCTATTGCATTATTTTGGACACAGTTAGCTAATACGAACAATTCTAGACTGAATAAACGTATTGCACTCTGGGCAAACATTAAATCTGCTAATTGCAAAAACTGGTTTTATTTCGTCAAGAAGCACTTTGCAGATCATAATTTGGTTGAATTTTGTAATTTGTCTGTACCCATATCTAAACACACATTTGTAGATCGTGTAGAAAAATCTGATATGGTAAAATATGTAGCAGAGTGGTCTTCCTCTATAACTAGCGTTTCTGGTACATCCGGAAGAGGTCGCAATAAATTAAGAACATATTGTACATTTAAAACTGATTTTCGAACTGAGGAATATTGTAACCTAATTTTACCTACAAGACATAGGTCTGCATATAGTAAATTTAGGTGTGGAGTTGCCCCAATTCGCATAGAAACTGGAAGGTATGAAAATCTACATTTAGAAGATCGCAAATGTCCGTTTTGTAGTGTTTTGGAAGATGAACGCCATGTACTATTAGAATGTACCATATACACTGACCTTAGAACTGTTCTTTTTGAAAAGGCAGTGTTGTATGAACGCAACTTCCTTAATTTAAGCAAAACTGATCAACTTATTTTTCTGTTTACTGATCCATATCTAATTAGAATTTGTGCCAAGACCTGTTTTAATATACTTCAACGACGCTACTTTTACCTTTGTAAATAATATATGATTTATTTTTATTTTTTAAATATATGTGTTGATACCTTTTATTTATCACAAGAAACAGCTGCTAATTAGTTCATTCTCGATCTGATCGAGGCTGATAATTGATCTTTTAACATATTTCTTAATATGCACATTAGTGCCCGCTTTTCCCTTTCAGTGTTTGAAACCTATGTATTTTAATTCATATTCAACAAGAGAATTAGCAACTGTTTCTTGGTTTTATGTTGTAAATACCTTGGTGAATTGTACTGTAATTATGTGATAGTCGTACTGTGATATATAGTCTCTTATAATTCTTTGAAGAATGGCCATGTACTGTTGTTAATGTGTAAGCTTTTATGTATATATTTTATGTAATGTACATGGATGAGACATAAATAAAGATTAAATCTAGTGGGTCGGTCCAGGAGGTAGTGATTCGAATTGGGAGAACTCGGTCCAAGCATTGCATGTTGTCATGGCGATCAGCCAAGTTCCCACACCCATTGACTTCTATGGTAAACTATCTACGTGTGCCAATGTAGTTCCAATGATAAATATATATAGGAACGCTCATGTGACCTTTCTAATAAGTAATGCCCCAATACCTTGAGGTTGACTTTTAAGGTCAAATCAAGGTCATGTGAAATCAAACATTTGTTCTTGTCAAATACTGGTGTGGGTTTTGCATATCTCCTTGTGTTATCCTCTAGTTTATAAATATATCATTCTGTATTCAATAATTTGTGAATTATTATACAAGTATGGTCTTTTTAGTTTAAACATTATTTTTTCAGCATTTTACATGTACATAACATAATTAACATTTTACATATAAATTAACAGCAATAGACTGAACGGGATTAGAACGAAAGAAAACTTATATAGTTCTTCTCCCTAACAATTGGTTGTTATATAATAGGTCGGAGCATAATATATTTAGCACTGACAATACGTGAATCCTAATCACGATATATGCTAAACAATTTCTAAGGTTTACGATAAACTATTGATCATATTAATGTGTACATATTTGAGGTTGTTAACAAGAAAATGGTTAACACCTAAATGAATATTTGAAGTCCAAGAACATAACATATTAGTCTCTTTGATGGACATAGGAAGGCCATGGTCAATATCACCCTGCGGATTTGAGGTTGAAAGTCTTTAATTATTATATCAGCTACATATACTATTATTTGTAAAGTGTTATTTGTACCATGTACACTCGTGGGTAACCTTTTGTTGAATAAACTATCACCATGCCAACCAACAAACAATTCTCAATGTGCTAATCAAACAATTTAATATCAACAGTTAAAGCGACACTATATCAGCGAAAACACATATGTCTATAGAATGTATTTTTCTATTATATGGTATACGCGGTTTGTTGACATACCAAAATAATGTAAACATCCATGCGTAATATATCTAGTATATCCTGAAAAACACGATTTATGATACAGATTTACCGTGTTTCCAAATATTTGCCTCAAATACTGAGTTTTTCAACTAATAAACAAACGTCGTATACGCGGTTTGTTGACATACCAATATAATATAAACATCCATGCGTAATATAACTAGTGTATCCCGAAAAACACGATTTATGGTACAGATTTACCGCTATATCTCACATCTGTGCCTATTTATTTGTAGACTATTCTTAGTTAAATTATCTCTAAACGACATTATCTCGCATTTAGTATTGACTCCGATGACAAACAATCGTCAAGTCAGGAGCATGGATGACCGTTATATGAAATCATACTTTCAATCCACAAAATACACTGTTTATTAAGTCAATGTTAATGTTCGAATGTATTCGGAAGAATTTGTAGTAGCAATGCATTTATACGTGAAAAAATGCATTTTTATTTGCTTTTTGCGATGTAATGTCGCTTTAAAAAAAACACAATTAAAAAAACATGTGCTCAATAAGTATGTGAACACTGTACAGTGTACAGTCACTCCGGGCAACCACAGAGCGTTTATTTTGAAAATCAAGTAGTTATTACATCTAATTTTAGAACCATCGAGTGATCATGCCGTATAATGACATAAACCGCAAGGAAGGCCAATTTCATCTTTATATATGATAAGGTATTCAACTATTTTATTGCAGGTACTATTCATGACGTGGGAGCGCTCTATTCTGACGTTGATGACGGCGACACGGCAGCATATTCAATTTCAGGTAAGACCCAAGTAAAGTTTTAGATCCACGGTATATTAAGTAAACTTGTCTTGTTTAGTTATAATAAATATTAGATAAGAGTGTTACTATTGCGTCGTGACCATGCAATACAAAGATTTTAACTATAGGTCCAACATGCCAATAGATCTACCTCTAAATAGCCATATTTATTAAATTAAAATCAGATGTTAAGACCCAAGACAGTATGCACACTATATACTAGATTATTTAGCGTGCACACATACAATACACAATGTAATGGATGAACATAGTTGTAACATGACCATGTATTTTGTTCCTATTAACAAAGAAAACAATATGGCGTGTTTAAATTTGAAGCCGCTGCTGGATCCGGTCTATTGTTTGGCTGTTCAATTGCTTTCCCCGTAAAACCACTTATCTATGAATGAATATCACGTGACGTATACAAGTCGTAGTAAAAATACCGGCTTTTGCAAAACAGTGTAACAGGATGCGTGGCTAAAATTGTTCAATAAATGAGCAGACATGTTTTTACACTAGTCTGTTAATTTTAATTAATATTGGCATGTATTATGTTTGAATGAAATTAGAAAACAATTGATCTATCAAAGGTATTGTTAGATACTGAGCGACATCGCTGATTTAGTACCTGCTTGGCGGATAAAGTCCGAGTTATTCCAAGATGTATATTGGTCTTTTCAGTTACAATTCTTTGTTTTTAATGTAGTTCCATAAGCAGATATTGCGGCATGATAAATGTGATTTTATCAAAATAATGTTAATTAAATTAATTAATAACCCATTGGATATGCGGTCGGGTATCTGTCTAGGAATTTATTAATTATAAGATGAGAATGTGGATTAAAAAACGATAGCATGTTGTGCAAAGAAAACAACTATAAAAACAGAGGAAACCACTTCAGAGGACGTTAATACGTTTAGTGATTATTCAGGGGCAATAATTGACCGACGTCTCTCATTAACTAAGATTCTAGTGTATTCCTTTTGGTGGAATTATACACATTTAATTATTGCGTGATCATTGTTCTAACAATGACAACGTCTTCAACGGTAATTGATCCATAATTATATTTAGAATAATACCCATAATTCCAGGTACATAATGTGATGTTAATTTGATGATAGATGGTGTTCCACAAGGCTCCCTGTTAACTCCGCTACTATTTATGAGGCATATACACGATTTTTACTTTCTTGTGTATTCGCTGATATATACTAGATGACATGGAAAACGCACACCTACATTATATACTAGATGCCATGGAAAACGCACACCTACATTATATACTAGATGACATGGAAAACACACACCTACATTATATACTAGATGACATGGAAATCGCACACCTACATTATATACTAGACGACATGGAAAACGCACACCTACATTATATACTAGATGATATGGAAAACGCACACCTACATTATATAATTACATGAACATGAAATACGAAGGATTCCATCAAATATATCACATCTTTATATTACAAAACACAAACTGAACAACTAAAAATATTCCAAAATGTTTAAAACTATGTATTTATATAGTTATTGTTTTTCATGTAAAACACACACTTTATCCGAAGTGTGCGTTTTCTATGTCCTCTAGTATAGTTCAGTGTTAATTAAATCACACACTGTTATATGATATTATTATAATTCATTGAATTCATCTGTCATTATCTTTCACCGCAAACACTTAATTGTGTTGCGGATCATCGGTTCAAGCTGATGTCGGTCATATTCTAGCAGAGGTCGTCGGAAGCGTTTATTTCCATAATCACCGAGTTTGGTCTCAATAGCCGTCCTCTCTCTGCGTTCTTTATCTAGCTCAAAGTGCACTTTCTCTACCTTCTTATCGAGTACAGTTAGTTTCACGTGTTCGGAGAACAGTGCTACCTCCAGCAAGGACGTTGCTGCGTTTGGATCTTCGTTATCTATGTCCTCTAGTATATTTACAGGAGAGACAGGTATTTCTATTCGTATTGATCAGCGGTTTTATACACATGCTATAAATAAACGCATATCTATATATCATGTTCCAGGTTCTAGCTTAGTAGTGGGTGCATCTACAGGCATTGTTACACCAGCCTCGACAATCACATATAGCTCTGGCGCACCATCGATTACAGCAACGATCACAGTTACTGATTCTGGAGCACTTACGGCAGCTTTCATTCTTACAGTTAATATTAAAACAGGTATTTAATAGTATGTGTACAGTGAATAAGAATGGCGGTACAATGTGGAGTGGCATCCAGAAAACACATATAAGTTGTGGTTATGGTTCGTTAACGTTAGATAGATATAGGATATTAAATAAGTGGTTTGTTGTTGAATTTATTAAATGAATCTTCTAGCAGAAGGGTTAAATAAATTGAAATAACAAATGAACACGAATATAAGATCATATTTATAACATACTCTTCCAAAATGCTGTAAATTCACTGAATTGTGAATGCTTAATGTACACATGCGTCAGTTACTATCACAACAAGTAATATTTACCAAGTTGGTCAAAATGTGTAATATGAAAAATCTTTCAATGTACTCAAATATTAGTGGATAAAATAAAACAGGGGGTTACACGTATTAAATCAAGACTTATGTCTAGACTTTATATAGATACAGCCGGGTTAATACTTGTGATACATGGTATATAATATTATTTCCGTCGCATATTTTTCAGCACCCGTTTTCACCTTTACTGCTAATCCTGTTAGTTTTTCGGAAAGTTCAGCCGCTGGTGCAACGTTGTATACATACGCATCTACCGACGCCGACGGTGATACCTCGCCGACATACAGTATCCCTAGTCAGGCTCCTATCGGCATATTTGAAGAAAATGGAAATACAGATGTGATTGTTGCTTCCGGATCTACGTTTGATTTTGAGGGCACCATAACGCAATATACGGTTACCCTTCAGTGAGTTATATTTCTATTTCTATTTATATTTCGGGTTTTACGCCTGCATCAGCACCATTTCGGGCTATATCGCCGGCGGGCAGTTTACCTAACAACATCTTTCCTGGGCAGGCTCCAGCGGTTAACCAGTACTTGGGTGCACCAACCTCCGTAAGAAACTGCCAACTTGTTCATATAAATGAGACACGACCTGAGTGATGATAGGTTACAGTGGTATACAAGTCAGCGACCTTAACCACTCGACCACGAAGGCGGACTTAGATTGTTAATTGCCATTAATGCCAACTAAATTTATGGGGGCTGAACTCTCTAAATGCTCATATACATTTCACTCAGTGTCAGAAAATATATAAAACTATTCACTTTTTGAAAAGTCACTTGATCATCTACACTTCTTGATTCAATTTCAAGATGTGTAGGTTGTAAAACAACAAATAAATTTCCTATTAAATACATAGTAAAAAGTAAAAACATACAGTCTGTTCATTTATATTTCCAATCTTTCATTCCTTCTGATACCACATCCACTGTGACGAGGTATTCAAATCAAACTGAAAAATATCACAAATGTAATATCGGCATTGCCAGTGCTCACCTATGAATAACGTCACTGTGTTTACAGACTGTATTCCTCCGCCAAATATTACTGTATGCCCAACCTTCAGTTTGCAATGGTCTGAAGTCTTATACCACATATGTTCTACACAGCAACTAGTCTAAAGTATTCTCAAGTCACATACTATCTCACATACCAACATGAAAAATGAACTATATTAGCTATTAGAACTACATTCCGCCTATTTACGTATATACGACCTGTAGGATGTCAAAATGGCGATGTTTCTCTAACAAAATTGTCAAGCCCACATGTATGTTAATATATTGATATTAATTTGGAGCCAACAGTATGCCGGTATGTTTTATTATATTATATAGCTCAGAGTAGTTTTAGTTTTTATTTCATCAAATACAAACAAACATCATAACATATGAAGTAAGTCAAACATGACCCATGATCAAATATCTGGGATCGATACCTATGATATGGGGGTCTCAGACTGATATCAAGTTACCTGGGATCGATACTTATGATATGGATGTCTCAAGCTGCTATCAAGTTACCTGGGGTCGATACCTATGATATGGAGGTCTCAAGCTGATATCAAGTTACCTGGGGTCGATACCTATGATATGGAGGTCTTAAGCTGATATCAAGTTACCTGGGGTCGATACCTATGATATGGAGGTCTCAAGCTGATATCAAGTTACCTGGGGTCGATACATATGCTATGGAGGTCTCAAGCTGATATCAAGGTACCTGGGGTCGATACATATTATATTGAGGTCTCACGCTGATATCAAGTTACCTGGGATCGATACTTATGATATGGATGTCTCAAGCTGCTATCAAGTTACCTGGGGTCGATACCTATGATATGGAGGTCTCAATCTGATATCAAGTTACCTGGGGTCGATACCTATGATATGGAGGTCTCAAGCTGATATCAAGTTACCTGGGGTCGATACTTATGATATGGAGGTCTCAAGCTGATATCAAGTTACCTGGGGTCGATACATATGCTATGGAGGTCTCAAGCTGATATCAAGTTACCTGGGGTCGATACATATGCTATGGAGGTCTCACGCTGATATCAAGTTACCTGGGATCGATACATATTATATTGAGGTCTCACGCTGATATCAAGTTACCTGGGATCGATACATATTATATTGAGGTCTCACGCTGATATCAAGTTACCTGGGATCGATACATACTATATTGAGGTCTCACGCTGATATCACGTTACCTGGGATCGATGCATATTATATTGAGGTCTCACGCTGATATCAAGTTACCTGGGATCGATACATATTATATTGAGGTCTCACGCTGATATCAAGCTACCTGGGATCGATACATATTATATTGAGGTATCAGGCTGATATCAAGGTACCTGGGATCGATGCCTATGCTATGGAGGTCTCAAGCTGATATCAAGGTACCTGGGATCGATACATATTATATTGAGATCTCACGCTGATATCAAGTTACCTGGCATCGATACTTATTATATTGAGGTATCAGGCTGATATCAAGGTACCTGGGGTCGATGCCTATGCTATGGAGGTCTCAAGCTGATATCAAGGTACCTGGGATCGATACCTATGCTATGGAGGTCTCAAGCTGATATCAAGTTACCTGGGATCGATACCTATGCTATGGAGGTCTCAAGCTGATATCAAGTTACCTGGGATCGATACCTATGCTATGGAGTTCTCAAGCTGATATCAAGTTACCTGGGATCGATACCTATGCTATGGAGGTCTCAAGCTGATATCAAGTTACCTGGGATCGATACATATTATATTGAGGTCTCAAGCTGATATCAAGTTACCTGGGATCGATACCTATGCTATGGAGGTCTCATGCTGATATCAAGTTACCTGGGGTCGATACCTATGCTATGGAGGTCTCATGCTGATATCAAGGTACCTGGGGTCGATACCTATGCTATGGAGGTCTCATGCTGATATCAAGGTACCTGGGGTCGATACCTATGCTATGGAGGTCTCATGATGATATCAAGGTACCTGGACGATACCTATACTATGGAGGTCTCAAGCTGATATCAAGGTACCTGGGGTCAATACCTATGCTGATATCAAGTTACCTGGGGTCGATACCTATGCTGATATCAAGGTACCTGGGGTCGATACCTATGCTGATATCAAGTTACCTGGGGTCGATACCTATGCTGATATCAAGGTACCTGGGATTGATACCTATGCTATGGAGGTCTCATGCTGATATCAAGGTACCTGGGGTCGATACCTATGCTATGGAGGTCTCATGCTGATATCAAGTTACCTGGGGTCGATACCTATGCTATGGAGGTCTCATGCTGATATCAAGGTATCTGGGGTCGATACCTATGCTGATGTGAAACTAGCCACGTAATACTGTTTTTATTACTTTGATATGAATTTGAACATTTAATAATCGAAATCATGCTCTCCGTTATCTCTTTATCCGGAATAAATCACACTGAATTAGTTACACGAAAATTAGTAGGAAACTACAAATATCTGTTATCTGTTAGTTGATACACTGATACACTACCGGAGGGTAACCCAACAAACACCGAGTGCGCATGCGTTATTTCCTCAGGAACTAGTTATTATACGTTTTTACGGGCTACTGAACGTATCAAACCAGCAAACGTATTATCAGACTGGAAAACACATCATATCAACATATGTGGTAGACAGTATTATTGTAGGCAAATAACGACACAATAGGCTAACATTCGTATCTAAGTAATAAGCCAGTATATTAATACTATTTATGAGTTGCGCTAATTTGAATTCATGTATAAAATGCATGTATATTGATATTATTTTGAAACTTAAAGAAAGTAGATGAATGTCACTATATTGATTATATATTGAAATTTACTAACACTTAATGAATATGGATATCACTATATTGACCTTTACAGAAAGTTTATAAATATGGATATCACTCTATTGATATTATATTGACCTTTACAGAAAGTTTATAAATATGGATATCACTCTATTGATATTATATTGACCTTTACAGAAAGTTTATAAATATGGATATCACTATATTGACCTTTACAGAAAGTTTATAAATATGGATATCACTCTATTGACCTTAACAGAAAGTTTATAAATATGGATATCACTATATTGACCTTAACAGAAAGTTTGTATTACAATGTACATCTATGTTTATGTTTGTTGTATTTTCACATGGGCCTCTGGCTTACTGAATTTGAAAATAAACTATCTATCTATTATATTTGAGTTGAGCGTAAATATCATTTGCCATAATATTGATATTATTTTCCAGCTTACATAAAGTAAACTTAATTATGTTTAAATACGGTTATGTTTGGTTGCGTTACATGTATCTATATGTTCAATGTATATGGATTTTAATATATATGTCTTGCTTTCAACCGTTTACTTACTTTGTTGCATTGCCTAGTGTTGAAGACAGCAGCGGACTAACAGCGACTGCAATTCTGACTGTAAACATAGGCAATGAGAATGATGAAGAGCCAGTATTCACGTCAGTCAATGGACCCATTGATGTTAAAGAAAACTCTAATACAGGTATACACTATTCTAGACAACTCATATGGTTTATTCTAGATGGGGAAGGGCAGGGTGCACCAGAAAAATGGCAGTGTGCTTTTACAGCCGCGATGAGGTGCGGGATGGGGTATTTTGGGGTTAGCCCCTAAACTATTTTGCTAACTTAAGGTGATTGCTGATAGTGACAGTAAGGCAATATATAGTGGCTGTCCGATTAGCGCAGTTGTTAGCGCGCTCACTTCTCATCAATGCAACCCGGGTTCGATCCTCGAACCGGGAAGTATGTGAGATGTAACGATGGTCGCCAGATCGGACAGGTGGGTTTTCTCCGGGTACTCCGGTTTCCTCCCACACAAATGACCACATTTACACTTTCATCCTCACCAACAAGAGTGATTCATATAAGTCGTTAAAACTAGCTTCGCAATCATTGTAAGATAAATAAAGTTTTAGCTAATATTGGTGAAAAGGGAGAGTTCTAAGTTATATAGGTCTGCCCCGAAGGCACTCACCTAATCATCATCAGCCTCCGTCCGTCTTATGAGACGATGGATTGCGCTCTTGTTGAGGAACTTCTTCTGCGGTGACTGAGTAGGCCTATTCTTGAGTGGCAATCTCTGTTGCAGTCATCGCAGGTGAAGATCGAGTCATCCCGTTTGATTGATGCCTTTCGCTTCTGTCGTTTCTGCTCACGAAGCCGAGTTCGCTCAGCCTCGGCTCGTCTGACCCCAGCTTTCACAACGTGTCTCCATGATGACCGGTTTGATGCCGTGTCTTCCCAAGACTCTATGTCGATTTGCGCTGAACGCAGGTCCCTCTTACAAGCGTCCCTGTATCTTAGGTGGGGGCGACCAGTTGGACGTGATCCTTGTTCAAGTTGACCGTACAGTAGATCTTTGGGGATGCGTCCTTTGTCCATGCGTCGGACATGACCTAGCCAGCGCAGGCGGCGTTCACTGAGCATTGCATAGATTGTTGTTGAACTTGCTCTGGTGATGACCTCTGTATTTGTGACCCTATCTTCCTAAGTGATTCCCAAGATCCTGCGAAGGCACCTCGTATGGTATGAGTTCAGCTTTGTCTCTTGTCTGGCATATGTCGTCCATGACTTGCTGCCGTAGAGGAGCGTGCTGAGTATGCAGGCGTTAGGTTTCTGTTCTCCCAGACTCTCTTGGTGAGTTTTGACATGACGGTGGCTGCTTTCCCAATGCGTGCATTGATCTCAGCATCGAGGGACAGGTTGTTGGATATCAGTGATCCTAGATATCTGAAGTTGTCGACCATGGCGAGTGTAGAGCCGTTTATGGCTATGGGAACTGGGTCTGCAACGACCTGGGTCATGACCTCTGTCTTCTTTATGCTGATGGTTAGGGCAAACTCACGGCATGCATTGGAGAACTGATCCATGAGGCGTTGGAGGCCATCGTGTGTGTGGCTTGCGAGGGCTGCATCGTCAGCGAACAGCATCTCCCTGAGTAGGACACGAGTTGTTTTGGTTTTGGCGCGCAAGCGGGCCAAGTTGTATAGCTTGCCATCGTGTCGGGTGTGGATGTAGACACCGTCAGAGGAGGACTGGTAGGCATATGTCAGGAGGAGTGAGAAGAGGATGACGAAGAGCGTCGGTGCGAGGACGCAGCTTTGCTTGACTCCGATGAGGATGGGAAAAGGCTTGGAATTGTCGCCGTCGAAGCTGACGGTGCTCTACATGTCTTTGTGGAACGACGTGATAATGCTGAGCAATTTTGGTGGACAGCCAATCTTGTGTAGCAGTTTGAAAATGCCACAGCCACTGACCAGGTCGAACGCCACGCTGGGATTCTGGGTATATGCGCTCTGCTACCACCTGCAGTCTTGCGAGAATAACCCGAGCAAATACTTTGCCAACATTGCCGCGATAGTTGTTGCAGTCGCTTCTGTCACCCTTGTTCTTGAAGAGTGTGACTATGTTTGCATCGCGCATGTCTTGTGGCACCTCACCTTCCTTCCAGCATAGACAGAGAAGTTCATGGAGAAGTGGTAGTAGAGCTGGCTTCCCTTGTTTAATCAGCTCAGGGGTATGGCATCAGTTCCTGCTGCTTTTCCGCTGGTGAGGGCTTTGATGGCTTTTTCAAGTTCAGCCATGGTTGGCTCGCGGTCGAGCTCCTCAAGTACGGGAAAGTGTCGGGATGCTGTTGAGGGCCTCCTCGGAGACTGTGTTCTCTGTGCAGTACAGTTCAAGATAATGCTCTACCCATCTCTCCATCTGCTTGCTTCGTCGGTGATTACCTCGCCTGACTTGGTTTTGAGTGGAGCCGTTTTCTTCACATTGGGACCAGTGGCCTGTTTGATGCTTTCGTACATGGACTTTATGTTGCCGGAGGATGAAGCATGCTCTATGGTGGAGCATAGCTGGAGCCAATAGTCGTTGGTACATTTCCTGGCTGTGTTCTGACATTCACTCCTGGATTTCCTGAGTGATTCCAAGTTTTGCTGGGTTGGCGCTTTCTTCCAGTTGACGAGGGCCTGCCTTTTACTTTCTGTCACAGGTTCCAGAACTTGTGCATTTGCTTCATACCAGTCAACATTTCGTTTTTCCCTCTTCCCATAGGCATCGATGGCATATTTGTGGATGGTTGAGCTAAGGTGGCTCCATCTAGCTTCTGCAGATATGCCAACATCGGCTGGGGCGATATCCTCGATGAGGGAGATGAACTTGTTGGTCCTGTCTGTGTCGGTGATATGGGTCGTGTTGATCTTAGGGAGACACTTTGGCTTAGCTTGGTTGAACTTCTTTCTTGGTTGCAGTACCACGTTTGCGATGACAAGAGATTGGTCGGTGTCACAGTCGGCACTGTGGTAACTGCGTATGTTGTGGACGGCTTGGAAACGGTTTCTTCTAGTGATGATAACGTCTAGTTGGTGCCACTGGTGTGATCTGGGGTGCATCCATGAGACTCTGTGTTTGTGCTTGTTTGGAAAATATGTGTTCGTTATGCACAGGTTCCTGGCACAGCATAGTTCCAGTAGTCTCTGGCCGTTTTCGTTCATTTTCCCAGTTCAATGCATGTAGGCCAGACGTCATAGTTCGTTCCAACTCTGGCATTGAAGTCACCAAGCAAGAATAGGTATTCTATACGAGACAGATGTCCAATAATCCTGTCAATCTCACTGTAAAATATGACTTTCACATCAGGGCTAGAGCTGACTCACCTATTATGGTATATATAAAATTAAATTATTTTTTTGAAAGGCAGAGGTACAGGGCTAAATGGCAAACTGGCTGGCTAACACCCTAGTCCACATTTTACAGACATATTCCTGCTCAGAGTATTCGAGCCTGCTCAGAAAGAAGAGGGTGCACTGTATTCGAACCTCGTCTTTATTATACGAGCAATTTTAATAAAACATAGTAAAAGTGAGCTACGACACATTCATTTCTTTGTTATTATTATTTTAGCTCGATTGCGAAACAAGTTCATACAACTTATATTAATCACTCTCGAAACCACATTCATGATGGAATCCATCACCACGAGGGATAGAGAAGAGGCAACGTGGAAGTTAAATGCCTTGCTTAAGGGCACAATCGTAACGGCTCCAGCGGGGCTTGACCTTTTGCACCTGAAGCCCACGCGCATCCACTGCGCTATCATGACTTCCACACATTTGCTATGAAGAGAACCAATTTGAAACGGAAGAAAGACTGAAAATAAGATTTAATATTTCTTTAAATATGTTTTTCAAGCGCTAAAATGTTCAAAAGGTTTGTATTCTTTATGCAAACTCCTGTGTTAGACTGATTTTGTAGCAAGCACAATTACATAATGAGAGACGTCTGTAATTTTCTATTACCTCCCTTGGTATATAAAGTGTGATTTATTCCAAAATGTGAATCGGTCCTTTAGTTAGAATCCTTTGTTTTTACTGTTGTGCCCTAACCAGATGTTGCGGTATGATTATTGTGATTTTATCAAAAACGTGTTAATTAAGTGATAACATTATTTTACAAATAAGTACACATTGCATATACTGTAGGAGACCTGTTGATATATAGTAATTTAATAATAATAAGAAGCGATAGTGGAATAAAATTACTAGCATGTGAATGTATGTGTATTACTTAAGATGTCATTGCTTCGAAATGGTTGTATATTTCCAATGTCGTATAAGAATTTAAAGTTGTTTCTCTTTGTTTAGGTTATGAGATGTAAGTTATTGACACCAACTGACCAAACATTATATTAGTACATAGTCGCCTGTGCCGCATATTCTTGCTATTTCGTTTCGGGTTAAGATTTCGGTAAGAGTTATGGTACTAAATGAATATTTAATAATTAAATCTATGCCAATACTTTAGATTTAACTTTCGTTTTCGCGTTAAGTCGAGGTTAATTTTGGCTTCATAGATTTGGTTAAAATTGGTATTATTTCCTCCTCATCTCTGATACAAGCAAGTCATAAGTATAATGGCTTTGTGCAATTTAAATTTCATTAATATTACTTACTAAAATTTACATACTAAAAGGTATTGTCATTTATACATTCAGGTCCAAAGCAATCTTTCATTTTGTTGAGTTTATTTTTGACAGTAGTTTTAGATAGTGTTAATTAATATCTCGCTAAATGGTTTCATTTTCGTCAGTCCTTAGGATCAGTATACAAACATATATCAGAACTCCAACTGCACTCGAGTGTTGTCGCATACGATTCTGTGTTAAAAATGTATGTTGTAAATGACATTCTTGTACATTTTCATTTATGTAAATATGTATGTTCATTAATATTGTCTTGCATGTATATATGTTAAACTCTTCAATATTGTAGGAACAATAAATATATTATGTGCAAAGGAAACAACGGAGGAAAACACTTAATAGGACCTATCTACTTTTAGGGGGTATTCAGGGGCAGTAACTGACCGATGTCTCTCATTGCAAAAATGTGCAAGTCATTTGGAACAGGAATGTAATAGTTAACATCAGAAATAGAAATTATTTATCATGTATTGAGATGTGGTCGTAGTTGAAGTCCGGCTGATAGAGTTGCTAAAGGTGCATACATTTCTCGAGCAGGGTCGTTAAACATCATAATACTCGATGAAGTAAGAGCCATGATATTGCCAATATAATTATGTTGTATGCGTAGTTTAACTTACACATTCGGGAATGGCCGTAGCTAATGTTGCTAGAACTTATGACCCGACACGTGTATATATATAATTATATATATTACAAGACATGACAATTTCAAGCAAAGCAAACGTGTCGCGTCATAAGTTCTATATATATATTACAATACATGACAATTTCAAGTAAAGCAAACGTGTCGGGTCATAAGTTATATATATATATATATATATTACACGGCATGACCATTTCAAGCAAAGCAAACGTGTCGGGTCATAAGTTCAATATATATATATTACACGACATGACAATTTCAAGCAAAGCAAACGTGTCGGGTCATAAGTTCTATATATATATATATATATATATTATTTACACGGAATGACAATTTAAGCAAAGCAAAGTGTCGGGTCATAATTTTATATATATTACAATACAGACAGTTTCAAGCAAATCAAACGTGTCGGGTCATAAGTTTATATATATATAGTATTATTATATATATATTATATATATATTACACGGCTATGACATTTCAAGCAAAGCAACGTGTCGGGTCATAGTTCAATTATATATTTACACGACATGACAATTTCAAGCAAAGCAAACGTGTCGGGTCATAAGTTCTATATATATATATATTACACGACATGACAATTTCAAGCAAAGCAAAACGTGTCTGGGTTCAAACGTTCTATATATATATACACGGAATGACAATTTCAAGCAAAGCAAAGTGTCGGGTCATAAGTTCTATAATATATATATAATATATTTACACGACATGACAATTTCAAGCAAAGCAAACGTGTCGGGTCATAAGTTCTATATATATAGATATATTACACGACATGACAATTTCAAGCAAAGCAAACGTGTCGGGTCATAAGTTCTATATATATATATATTATTACATGACATGACAATTTCAAGCAAAGCAAAGTGTCGGGTCATAAGTTATATATATATTTATATTACATGACATGACAATTTCAAGCAAAGCAAACGTGTCGGGTCATAAGTTCTATATATATATATATATTACACGACATGACAATTTCAAGCAAAGCAAACGTGTCGGGTCATAAGTTCTATATATATATATATATGTAAAAGGATTCAAGCAATAACATATGATTAAACTAAACTTACAAACGGTGCATAACAGATGTGTCCAGATTAATTGAATACAATATTTTTATTTAATTTTATGCTTAACATAAAACATTGGGTTGCACACACACAATATACGGAACCATTTATACGTTCTCGTTAGTATATACACATTTATCTTAGCTCGATTGCGAAACAAGTTCCTACAACTTATATTAATCACTCTCGAGACCTCATTCCTGATGGAATCCATCGCCACCAAGGTGAGAGAAAAGGCAATGTGGAATGTAAATGCCTTGTCTAATGTCATAATCGTAATGACTCCAGCGAGGGGCTACCTCCGGACCTTTCGCACCTGAAACGAACGCCCTACCGCTGCGCTATCACGACTTCCATTGATCAATATTTGGTAAATCAACAGCAAAAATGCAGTTATGGTGCCTTCATCGATGTACGGAATTAGTTACATTCAGGAAATAAGACTCAATGAAAATGTTTGACTATTTGCAGGATTTACCGTATACACAGTGGTTGCTACAGACGATGGCGGAACCGCCATCACGTACTCCATTACCGGAGGTAATTCGTGTTGCATCTTGATGGTGTTTCTTCACCCTTAATGATAAGCTATAATTATATTAATTCATACTTTGTGCCGAAATATTCCCCAGTCATTCCATTGCTTTTGTACAGTTAGCCTGGGTTCCAGTCTGTCGATTTTCACCAATTTACTTCTGGCAAAATTGATATTATCAGAATCTCAATACGCCCAATTAATGATCGCGTTTGTTAGTTTTAATCTTTATTAAAGTCTCATCTATGTACATACATGTAATGCAAACACAAATGTAAATAATCAAATTAAAAGTACATAGCCATTCTGAATAGAATTATAAGAGACACATTGCAACAAAACATATCACATTATAAAATCCCACACTACTATTAGTTAATGCTTATTTACATTCTAAAGCCAAGAAACAGTTGCTAATTTATATTTAAATACGAAATAAAACAAAATGGTATAAAACACTGAATCGAAAAACAAGCACTAGTGCGCTATTAAGAAATATCTTACAAAATCAGTTATCACCCAGGATCAGATCGAGAATGACCTAATTAGCAGCTGCTTCTTGTAGTCTGTAAAAATCATAGATATATAGTAATTAACACAAAAAGGGCATTATTTACAAAGGTAAAAGTAACGACGCTGTAGTATATTAAAACAGGTTTTGGCACAAAGTCTTATCACTGATTGATTACTGAATAGAAATATAAATTGATCACGTTTTGTCATATTACAGAAATTATGGTCAGCTAATATTGCCTTCTGCAATAGTAAAGTTCTTAGATCATTATATATGGCACATTCCAATAAAACGTGATGTTCATCTTCTATCACATTACAAAAAGGACATTTACGATCGTCTAATCTTAAATTCTCATACCTTCCGGTTTCTATACGGATTGGTGCAACACCGCATCTAAATTTACTAAATGCCGACCTGTGTCGTGTAGGTAAAATCATTTTACAATATTCCCCAGGTTCAAATACATGCTTAAACTTACAATACGTTCTTAATTTGTTACGACCTCGTCCAGTAGTACCATGAATGCTATTTATAGAGGCATACCAATCTGTTATATATTTGTTCATACCAAATTTTTCCACATATTCGACACAATGAGGCTTAGAAATTGGAGCAGATAAGTTACAACATTCTGCAAAATCATTATCCGTAAAATTTTTCTTAACAAAATAGAACCAGTTTTTACAGGAAGCAGATTTCCCATTTGCCCAAAGTACAATTCGTTTGTTCAATCTCGAGTTATTTGTATTGGAAATTCGTACCCAAAACGTAGAAACTGTTTACCATTGACGGACAATGGGAGGTTGCCAACCCATTTCACCGGAAACGGAAACGTGTGTGTGTCTTTTAGATGGGGACGTTAAACCGAGGTCTCGCCTCGGTGCCTTACACCGTGCACGTACAAGAACCAGAGGAGACTCTGGAATGGGTCACTGTCATTGCACTAACCTCCAAAATCTACAATGACTAATCTCTTCTAGAGGCGTCGCTCATATGGGCAACCGGTAGCGACGATAAATAAACGTAAAACACACACAAAAAAGTAGAGAAAAGAGTCAAGTTTGTATTGACTGACTGAACCAAGCGCTTGTGCATAAGACTGACAATTGTGTCACTTTATTTAATATAGATGCGTGTTAGTACAGCGTGGCTCCTGTACTGACTCTATATATGTTGGTGCTTGTAGCCTAATCTATGGCCGGGCTGAGCATGCAAATAATATTATACATCAGACATATTCATACATCTATGAATATATTAATTAGCGTAGAGACAGTATAGAGTGACTCCTGCCCTGACCCTATACTTGTTGGTGCTTGTAGCCTAATCTATGACCGGGCTGAGTATTCAAATCGTATTATTAACTCACACAACTTAATCACCTTAGTTTATAATATATGAGTGTTAACTAAACATCTTAGTACGCTCGCCCACATGGTTCGCTGGCGGCGAGGGTGAATAAGCTCAATCATCATCATCATCTTTATTTAATAATTAGTATGGAATTATTTATATGTTCTTATATTGTTAGAGGTCTTGGAAATACTAGATTAGATAAGAGAAACGGTTAGAAGTATTTAACTGGGAAGAGAGTAAAACACTGTCAATTAGTTTTCTCCAGGAAACACATTCATCAGGTAAATGCATTTCTGAATGGCTGATCAGGCTTATTTTAACGGTAAAAGTAACACCGAAGGTGTAGCAATATTAGTGAAGCTGTCTGCACAATAGAGCTTAAGTGATTGATCGAATTATAGTTCAATGAACCATGAACATAAGAAGCTAATATGATCACACATGGCTATCTATCGCCATTCGGGATAATGGTGTTTTTACTGTTCATTCGGTGAAATTAAGTCGATGACACTCTGAAGTAAGCAAATATCCGTTACATATATTTGTTATAGGAAACACCGACAATGATTTTGCCATCGTCGGGAACACTGGAGTCGTTACAGTCGGCAATAGCCTTCTCCGTTCCAGAACAAGCTCCTATGCTCTAGAGTTTACTGCCGACGACACCGCTCAGCAAAGTACAAAGACTGTTACCTTCAACATAAAAACAGGTACTTGTATACATGTATATATTGCAAGTTAACCATGATGTTTGTGGGAGACAGTGTTCACCAAACATTATCACAGGTCAAACAAATTATTAAAATGCACGTAAAATTAAAAATTATTTTGCTTGACCGTCACACATGTCGGGATGTCTTGCAAATTTCTGGAAGATTGGAAAGCCTCATATACACTGTGTGAGTAACAATGCTCGTAAATATACTGAAATCAAAAAGAAACGGTGCACTTTCCTTAGATGTAAAATTCTTTATGTCCTTTTAGAAGAAAAAAATATATTTGGTATTCCTTTAAAACATTACCAACGTTAATTACTGATATTCTTGTACGGTCTACCAACTGTTCCTATATTTGTTTGTAAAAGGACATATAGACTTTTACTTCTAAGGCAAGTGCGCAATTTCTTTTTGGGTTTCAGTATATGTTTGAGTAATAGTGACTAATTAGATAGAATCATATATTAAATTCGTTTCTAAATCTTAAAAAGCTCATCGTATTAATACTGGATAAAAACTCCCGAATTTCAATACTATTATAAATATTATTATTGAATAGTCAAATTCAGCTGGAGAGCTAGATAGTCCCCGCATGAGCTAAGCTGTTGGTGCGACCTTAAACTCCAAAAACAATCACATATATGGCTCTCCAATTAGCGCAGTGGTTAGCGCGTTCGCTTCTCACCAATGCAACCCGGGTTCGATCCTCGAAGAACGTACGATGGTCGCAAGATCGGATAGGTGGGTTTTTCTCCAGGAACTCCGATTTCCTCTAACACGTATGACCACATTTACGTTTTCATCCGCGCCAACGAGAGTGATTAATATAAGTTGTTAAAACTTGCTTCGCTATCGTTGTAAAATAAATACAGTTTAAACAATCACATCTTCATCTTCTTTGTTAGCTCCAACATTGACGTTACCCGCTGCGGATACAGTGGAAATAAGCGAGACCGTTTCAGTAGGATATACCGTGCACACGTTTGCTGCCAGTGACGCCGACGGAGACACTAGTTTCACGTTTTCCATGACGTCACAGTCTGTTGCAGGGACTTTTGAGGTCAATGGCGGTGGTACTGCGATAGTTACGTCCGTGACGTTTGACGTGGAAGCCGGAGACGCCGGAGACGCCAGTTTCACAGTAACATTACAGTATGATAGTTTATCATCTAGTATTTCACGTGTTTATCACGGCCTGTTGGAGATGCTAATATGATGATATTTCTGACAAGATATTAACAGTCTTTCAAAATGAACATTAAACCGATGTCTGTTGTCGGTGCTGTACACCATGCACGTAAAAGAACCAGATGAGACTCTGGAATGGGTCTCTGTCTGTATCATTGCACTATCCTCCAACTATCTAACATGACTAATCTCTTCAGGATGCTTCGCTCACATGAGAAACCGGTAGCTACGATAAATAAATGTAAAACACACACACAGATATACACATTAAGCATAACTTGAAAGGCCCCAATGCATGAACAACGTTGTCTTAAATTCAATCTATGATGCAGTGTAATATACACATATGACATGTATCTATAATACAGTGTAACATATACAGATGACATGTATCTATAATACAGTGTAACATATACAGATGACATGTATCTATAATACAGTGTAACATACACATATGGCATGTATCTATAATACAATGTAATATACACATATGGCATGTATCTATAATACAGTGTAACATACACATATGGCATGTATCTATAATACAGTGTAACATACACATATGGCATGTATCTATAATACAATGTAACATATACATATGACAGGTATCTATAATACAATGTAACATATACATATGGCATGTATCTATAATACAATGTAACATATACATATGGCATGTATCTATAATACAATGTAACATATACATATGGCATGTATCTATAATACAATGTAACATATACATATGGCATGTATCTATAATACAATGTAACATATACATATGGCATGTATCTATAATACAATGTAACATATACATATGGCATGTATCTATAATACAATGTAACATATACATATGGCATGTATCTATAATACAATGTAACATATACATATGGCATGTATCTATAATACAATGTAACATATACATATGGCATGTATCTATAATACAATGTAACATATACATATGGCAGGTATCTATAATACAATGTAACATATACATATGGCAGGTATCTATAATACAATGTAACATATACATATGGCAGGTATCTATAATACAATGTAACATAAACATATGGCATGTATCTATAATACAATGTAACATATACATATGACAGGTATCTATAATACAGGGCAATGGGTGCAGATAGCATGTATATATAATGCAGGGTAACGCATGCATATAACATGTATATATAATACAGGGTAACGGATGCAGATAACATGTATATATATAATACAGGGTAACGGATGCAGATAACAGGTATATATAATGCAGGGTAACGGATGCAGATAACATGTATATATAATACAGGGTAACGGATGCAGATAACATGTATATATAATACAGGGTAACGGATGCAGATAACATGTATATATATAATACAGGGTAACGGATGCAGATAACATGTATATATAATACAGGGTAACGGATGCAGATAACATGTACATATAATGCAGGGTAACGGATGCAGATATCATGTATATATAATACAGTGTAACGGATGCAGATAACATGTATATATAATATAGGGTAACGGATGCAGATAACATGTATATATAATACAGGGTAACGGATGCAGATAACATGTATATATAATACAGGGTAACGGATGCAGATAACATGTATATATAATACAGGGTAACGGATGCAGATAACATGTATATATAATGCAGGGTAACGGATGCAGATAACATGTATATATAGTTCAGTGTAACGGATGCGGATAACATGTATATATAATACAGGGTAACGGATGCAGATAACATGTATATATAATACAGGGTAACGGATGCAGATAACATATATATATAATGCAGGGCAACGGATGCAGATAACATGTATATATATATAATACAGGGTAAGGGATGCAGATAACATGTATATATAATACAGGGTAAGGGATGCAGATAACATATATATATATATATAATGCAGGGCAACGGATGCAGATATCATGTATATATATATAATACAGGGTAAGGGATGCAGATAACATGTATATATATATAATACAGGGCAACGGATGCAGATAACATGTATATATATAATACAGGGTAAGGGATGCAGATAACATGTATATATATATAATACAGGGTAAGGGATGCAGATAACATGTATATATATATAATACAGGGTAAGGGATGCAGATAACATGTATATATATATAATACAGGGTAAGGGATGCAGATAACATGTATATATAATACAGGGTAACGGATGCTGATGGCATGTCGTCATCATCAGTGCTGACAGTGACTATAGGGAATGCGAATGATGAAACACCAGTGTATAATCCTACTGCATACAATGCTACCGTGAAAGAGAACTTGGGGGGTGAGTATAATTATACATCCATATTAATTCATATAACATAGCTTGAGGAGGGAGGGAGGGAGCAGGGAGGAACGAAGGAATTTGGGTGCTTCGTGAAACCAGCACAGAATCACTCTTGTTTCTTCTATAACTAGTTATCGACATGTACTCGTATAATATATCTACTCTGCCATATATAAATGATGTAAAGATAATGCACCAATGAGAGACATCGGTCAGTTACTGCCCCTGAATACTCCCTAAAAGTAGATAGGTCCTATTAAATGTTTTCCTCTGTTTTTATCGAAGTTTCCTTTGCAAACATGCTAACAATTTTATTCTACTATCACTTCTTGTGGTTATTAAATTACTATATCTCGACATACAGATCTCATACAGTATATACAATGTAAAAGAATGTTTTTTTGTTTTTTTAGTTTTGTTTACCTTTAATAGTTTTTTTTTGTAATTCATTTGATTAAACAGTAAAACAGAAGCATACATATATAGTACAAAGTTAATTGTACAGAATTGTATATACAAGCATTAACAGAACCGTAATGCAAGGGAAGTAACTCTTCCAATTAACAAAATAACTGTACAGTTATCCATCCAAACAAGACAAGGAGTTTTACTGTGCTTTTTGTTGTTTTGTGAAAAAAAAGAAAGAAGCAAAGCAGTCTGCATGGTTGTTTTTCTTTAAGTTAGTTACGGGAAAATGTTAGGCTTGTTAGAAAAATATAAAAAATACGAAGGGCGGAGATAACTACTGTAGTAGAAAATTAACAAACAATTTTATTAAACGATGTAACCACAAAGTGTAAAAGAATGTTATCAGTTAATTAATACGGTTTGGATAAAATGACAGTTATCATACCGCAACATCTGGTTAGGGAACAACGGTAACAACAAAGGATTCTAACTAAAATGACCTATTCACATATTGGAATAAATCAGACTTTATCTGCCAAGGGAGGTAATCGAAAATTAGAGGTGTCTCTCATTGGTCTAATACAATGTCTTAAGAACGTGTGACCCGACCATTTGATACTGTTGTTTGTGATGTATTATGTTATTTATTATGTACTTTTATTGTTCAACATTATTCTTAAGCTATAATATTCCTCCACTATAGTATGAAGAGTGTGTTGCGATTCCCTATAATTATGATAATGAATACAATTAACAGACGGATCTGTAATCCAGTGGTAACACGCTGGACTGGTAATCCAGGGACCGCAGGTTCGACCCCCGTCTGACCCTAATAAAATTAACAGTCTTTCAGATGGGACGTTAAAGCGAGGCATCGTGCCGATGCTTTACACCGTGCACATAAAAGAACCAGAGGAGACTCTGGAATGGGTCTCTGTCTGTATCATTGCACTATCCTCCAACATCTAAAATGACTAATCTCTTCAGGAGGCGTCGCTCATATGGTCAACCGGTAGCGACGATAAATAAACGTAAAACACACACACACACACATTAACCGAGGCACACATCACGCAGCAGTATAATATCATTCTTGTGTTTCAGTTCAGTCCAGCATCGCACAGGTGACAGCTACCGACGCTGATGCAGGGGATTCCATTACGTTTACTATTGCATGTAAATACAATTCGTTATGTAAACTATCGAGGGAGTACATACAGATTCGAGTGAGACTCCTTAATTTGCAATTACGACTTGTGGAAGTCGTGATAGCGCAGTAGATGCGCGTTCGCTTCAGGTGCGAAAGGTCCGGAGTTCGAGCCCCGCTGGAGCCGTTACGATTGTGCCCTTAGGCAAGGCATTTAAATTCCACATTGCCTCTTCTCTCTCCTTCATGGCGATGGATTCCATCAGGAATGAGTTCTCGATAGTGATTAATATCAGTTGAAAGAACTTGTTTTGCAATCGAGCTCAAATAAATTTGTATAAACTAAACTAATTTGCAATACGATTGTAGACAAACAAACAGAGTCACTACTGATACATGCACCACGTGAATTTCAATGTGGATGTGGGTGTCCCGTCGCATTCCCGCTTAGACTTCACTCAGCCAATAGTACCAATATGATTAGCCGCACTATGTGGCTCTAGTTACCTCCTCTGACGTTCGTCCACAGTTCACAGTGATAATAACGTTCACGTGTTGGACGGACGTTCGTCCACAGTTGGAATGTTAATGACGTGATAATAACGTTCACGTGTTGGACTGACGTTCGTCCACAGTAGGAATGTTAATGACATGATAATAACGCTCACGTGTTGGACTGACGTTCGTCCACAGTTGGAATGTCAATAACGTGATAATAACGTTAACGTGTTGGACTGACGTTCGTCCACAGTTGGAATGTCAGTGACGTGACAATAACGTTAACGTGTTGGGCTGACGTTCGTCCACAGTTGGAATGTCAATGACGTGATAATAACGTTAACGTGTTGGACGGACGTTCGTCCACAGTTGGAATGTCAATGACGTGATAATAACATTAACGTGTTGGACTGACGTTCGTCCACAGTTGGAATGTTAATGATGTGATAATAACGTTAACGTGTCGGACAACGTTCACTCTGGTAGAAGTCCTGATAGATTTTAAATCGGAAATAGAAATTACCTTTTTACACTAATGTGTACATCTGTATTGCCACAATTCCACTAGTGTATCGTCATATTATATGTGGTCAGTGGTTAAATACAAACGGTTGGAAATTGAACTATATAAAGAAATAGACACAAAGAGGTAATACAACTGAAGGAAACTATGCTATCTTATACTGGACATAGTATCACACACTCTTATATGATATTTATGTCGAATGTTTATTATAATGGACATAAAAAAATCTAGAAAACGCTCCTAAATTATTTATATTCTGTAAAAGTGCAGAACTATGTTCGACGATACCATATAATAAGAATCAACTAAATAAAATAAGTAATTGTGATACTGTGAGACAAATGTGTAACCAACCCAGGGTTCGAACCCGGGACCTTTCGCTTACAGTACAAACACTCGTTCAACTGTGATAGCCGGGCCGCTTTTACAGAATCGCCCTACTGAAGTTACGTACGGTGATGTATTGTTATGTATCGAAACACATGCATTAAAAAATGAGCAAAAGTCAGACATATACACACACTGTTAGAAAAACGTATTATATTAAAATACTTCAATTTATATGACAAAACTTTCCATTTCATCGCATTTCTGATTAATTTCAGTTTCCAATGTCTTGTCATAGGGATAAGCTATCATTTGGCTTTCATAATAATTATACCATTTTATCTTTTTTCCAAGTACATTATAAATTAGTGTTCTAAGCAGCCGAAGGGAATTCTCTTTCATAATTGATTTTCTTTTGTATTCTTCTTTTCCTCACAATTATAATATGAATACATGTAAGTCGTGATAGCGCAGTGGATGCGCGTTCGCTTCAGGTGCGAACGGTCCTGAGTTCGAGTCCCGTTAGAACCGTTACGATTGTGCCCTTAGACAAGGCTATACATTCCACGTTTCCTCTTCTCTCTCCCTCGTGGCGATGTATTCCATCAGGAATGCGGCCTCGAGAGTGATTAATATAAGTTGTAAGAATTTGTTTCGCAATCGCGCTAAAATAAATAGAGTATTATATTAAATCCTACTCGTAAATGTACAAAATTAACAATTTTAATTAGTAGGGTCTTATATAAGTGTGTGTTTTAAGTAAGATATAAGCCTCAAACAGACCCAATATGTAAACTGTTGGTACTGTCCACGGCGATACGCCCCTCACACAGTCCAATATTTTACATATTGGATAGTTTTCGACTTATATCCTATACATGTGACATAACATACAGCGTACCAAAGATAGTCACCGGCTCTCTGGTCGGCGACAAATAATCATGTAATTCTGACACGGGCATTATTTCCATTTTGCTTCATCTGGAAAGCAAAGATCGTAAATTTAGCTAGTTTAGAAGTAAAACTGATCACATTTTGGGATGTCTTCAGTGACGTTAGTTGTATCGTTCACAAGTAATGGTGGTCTATGTTAGTGACATTTGTATTGGCATTTCAGACTAGGACATGCCATTCAATTCAATTGAATACAATGAACGTAGAGCTGACTGACTTTTCCGGCAATATAGTCTAATTTACCAGTAGAACGGATTAGTATTCTAGTAGTTAACACTTTCGACTACGAATCCAGGGAACGCAGGTCGACACCCCAGTCCCGCCAAACACTAATAATAGTAACAGTATCACATAATATGTGACTATAAACCGAGGTATCATGTCTTGGTATTATACACGTGCATGTACAAAAGCGGGACGCTTCTGGAATTGGAGTGTTTTCTCCGAACAATAACATGACTAACATATTTATGGAGATGTCGCCCTGATTGCACAGGAGGTGACACGTATCTAACAAAAATAATAAAAGTTGATCAATAAGCAAAAACGCGTGATAGGCCTACGATAATCCCGTGCGCACTCTTTGTAGAATGAAAATACGCCGTGATACTCTAAGCACGTGCACGCACATTGTAGAATGAAAATACGCCGTTATACGCTAAGCACGTGCAAGCAATGTGTAGAATGAAATTGTGCACAAAGGTAAACATAAAACTAGAAGAAAGTTTAGTAAAGTGCAACGAATCAGACACGCTCATTTAAATAACTATACTAATTAGAATACACCGCACATTGCAGCTGGGAATGGCGCTGGATTGTTTGACATCGATGGCACCAGTGGCGTAGTATCAACAACAGGTGCTCTGACCTATGACTCGGGAAACCCGACGATAACACTTGGTATAGCTGCCACCGACGCAGCCACTAATGTAGCATCGGCGAACCTTGTTGTTACGATCATTGAAGGTAAACTTTTGCAATATAAATGAATACACAAAAACCAAATGTATTCCGTAGAGCATTTCGAGAATTGGAGACGTCCATGTTAAATATATAGTTGTGTATTATACAGTTGTACAGAATAAACGTGTGTTTATGCATATTCTTTCCATAGCTCTGGCTATCTTGCCTTTAAGGCGATATATTTACATCGATGTTCCATTTCCTTCGATGAACGTATATGCCCTGTTTGTATCTTTGAATCTATTTTCTTATGGATTTCCCCAGTATGCAGCTGACATGTGTTCTCGAAGATCCGCGCATGCCCATTTGCAGTGTTGGGCAGCATACCGTTGATATTAAAGGCATTGCATGCCTTACAGTTTACACTGTAGTCTGTAGTCAAGTGTAATCCAGGGATCGCAGGTTCGATCCCCCGTCTGACCCTAATACAATTAACAGTATTTCAGATGGGACGTTAAACCGAGGTCTCGTAATAGAACGTAATAAAACCAGAGGAGACTCTGGAATGGGTCTCTGTTTGTATCATTGCACTATCCTCCAAAAATCTAAAATGACTAATCTCTTCAGGAGACGTCGCTCATATGGGCAACCGGTAGCGACGATAAATAAACGTAAAACACACACACAGTTTTCACTGTTTCAAGGAGGATTTAGTTACCAGATTAATCACATGGTAAGTCGTAAATATTCAATTTATTGCCTAAATGCATTTTAAATGCAAATTACTATCTTTATATATCTGTCATTGAAAAGAATAATTAATGTAAATATAAGTAATGAATCGCGAGCTAATAATTTCTATCGGGTATTAATGTTACAGTTACCCTGGCGGCCTTGGACCTCCAAACACTATAAACACGAGCAAAAGTAGTTCATACCACGACTGAAACTATTAAGCTGCGATTCATTCCTCAATGGATCCTGATTGATCGTTTGTCACTGAGAAATGTGATTGGTTACTCATGGAAAAGTGTATATTTCAGAAACCAATCCCGAGTTTAGTAATATGGCTTACAGTGATGGAAAGTTCCTAGCGACAATAAGTATATCGGAGGATACTGCAACTGCAGAATCGGTATATGAACTGGCTGCTACGGACGCCGACGGAGATACGCTTACATACGTCTTTACAAACGATAACAGCGCATTTAGTTTTGATGCTGATCTAGCTTCTGCTACTGCTCTGCAAGTCACAACCGAGTCATCCCTTGATTTTGAAACAACTCCGTCATATTCGCTAGAGTTCGAGTAGGTGTTGTTATTGTTTTTTGGGGTATAAAGTATCACAGACAGTTAGGTCCTACGGCGAATCACTAGCTGTTATTGTCGGATGAATACCCGGGTGCCTCTCCGAGCAGTATTACAGGCACGGAAGGAACCCAGGCAGAATCACCGATCTACCGCAAGCCAGTGGGAAAGCTTTCTCACATGAAATAATTCGACACCTCAAATGGGATTCGAACATGCAGCGGTGAGTGGCTGGTGATCTGATGTCAACGATTGTAACCACTTTTCCACAGATGCCCCTGGAGTAGGTATTACATGTACACGTATATGATCGAGGAACTGAACAACTTGGAAATACTTTACGATCTCAATAGCGGAACTTTAAGTTATTATTCCTAGAGTGGTTGTGGATAACATTCAACCGAATGCTAGCTGTTAAGGTTCGATCCCCGTCTGACCCTAATAACATTAACATTCTTTCAGATGGGACTTTAAGCCGAGGTCTCGTGTCGCTGTTTTATACCGTGCATGTTAAAGAACCAGAGGGGACTCTGGAATGGGTCTCTGTCTGTATCATTGTACTATCCTCCAACATTCTAAAATGACTAATCTCTTTCAGGAGGCGTCGCTCATATGGGCAGCCGGTAGCGACGATAAATAAACGTAAAAAGCACAAACACAACGATTTTGATAGTGTACATTAGTTTGATTATAAAAAATAAACCAGAATTATGAAATCCTTGTATAAGAGATTTATTATTATTAATATAATTGTCTCATTCACCCGTTTCTACTCAGCTAGACACTTCCATATCTCATCATATTCCATAGCATATTATATATAGTTTCTCTACTGTTCAGCTGTAACATTACTATATAATTCCAATATGCAGTTTTCACTAATTGAGGGCCTCGTGGTAGATTAACTATTGTTAAATGAGTTCTCTCGTAATTCTTTATTATTATTAATATTGTTATTAGATTGCAGTTTGAAGCTTTGTTGATTTTATTTCATTATCAAATAGTGTTAGTGAATGTTAATATAGCTCGTAAGAACGCTTTCGGCATAATCTATCTGATCAAGAACGAGTTCGGAGTTCGTTGCGGCTCCATTACCCCCCGTTAGATAACATATTGACACTCTCATCTCAACTCACCTTTCCCTAAAGCTTACTTAGAGGTCACAATGAGAGACATTACTGGTTTTTCTATTACCTTCCTTGATGGATAGTCAGATTTATCCCTAAATGTATATTGGTCCTTTTAGTTGAAATCCTTTGTTTTTACTGTTGTCGTCTAAACAGATGTTGCGTTAGGATAAATGTAATTTTATCAAAATCGTTTGAATTAATTGAACCATTTTTTACAGTAAGGTATCCATTGGTCATACTAAAGGATATATGTCGAGATTTAATAATTTCATAATTATAATACGCGAATACGGATAATAATGGAAAACATGTTGTGCAAAGGAAACAGCGATAAAAACAGAGGAAACCAATTAAGAGGACCAATATACTATTAGGAGTATTCAGGGGCAGTAACTGACTAATGTTTCTCATTAACAAAGGATGCCATCGATTCATTGCAGGGTCAGGGATGAAAATTCTGCCACGGCTACAGCGATTCTGTCCGTGACCATTACAGATGTGAATGATAATCCTCCAGAATTTGGATCAGCATCATATAGCGGAAGTGTTCTTGAAAAACAAACGAATGGTATGTGTTATGCTTAGAATCTATAATCATATAGTTAACACTGTTTATATATTATCATTGAGCAACATTACGGTCGTATCACTTCAAGTGTATTGGCATTATCAGCAATGCATTACCTTTGGCCATTTACATAAGTATAAACTATGGCAAAGACATACACAAGTACATAAATACATACATACATACATTCATACACATTTTAAGAAACAGTGATATTATCTAGGATATTTTTTCTTAGAAACATAGATTCCTTTATATACTTAAGTTATTTTTAACAATTCTATTTTATTCTTAGATGACATGATAGTATTGAATTTCTGTACACACGGCCAAGATATATTACCAACGTATTTAGTTCTTAAACTTGTGTATCTCGTATAACATAGCAAAAAGTGATACTCCGATTCAATCGACTTTTGGTTACATAGTTTACATAATCGATCTTCTCTTTCTATAGCATTATGTTACTAATGGTAGAGTACTAGTATATATGATAGAATAAGTGTAAAGGCGAACATTGTTCAACTTAGAAAAATATGGTCATACATGTACCGTAGCACGTAGCAGGTTATTGTATTGACATACAGTCTACATCCGTTATGTCGAATTCCGTCGGACCGAACAAAATACTTCGACATAACCGAAGTTTGACTTAACGAAATTCGATATAAACAGATCCAGTTATATGTAAAATGATAGTGTCTGAAACGGGACTTTGATCCGACTTCGAGATAACCGGATCATTCTATAAAAACGATTTTGACATAGCGGATGTAGACTGTATTTAGATATATATATGTGATAGTTTACAATTGATATAATAGCTTATTTCATTCCGAATATTTACATAGCTATTACGGTCGCCATGTCTAGCCCTGTTACGCCACATATAGCTCCTAGGCCACAGCATAGGTCCGATAATTCTATGGGTCGAAGGTACACATCAGCTTTAAAATGGGTATTTCACCATGACGTATAGAGCCCCCAAATTGCGATCATCATAATCATCGTCGTCGTCGTCATCGTCGTCATCGTCATCATCGTCATCATCATCATCATCATCATCATCATCATCATCATCATCATCATCATCATCATCATCATCATCATCATCATCATCATCATCATCATCATCATCACCACCACCACCACCATCATCATCATCATCACCATCATCATCAACAACAACAACAACATCATCATCATCACCATCATCATCAACAACATTATCATCATCATCATCATCGTCGTCGTCGTGATGGTGGTGATGATGATGATAATTGTGATTGGTGATGATGAATGTAATCATGACTGTTATGATTGTGATGATGATTATTATGATGACGTGATGCTTGTTTTGATGACGATAAAAACATATAGTCATTCAAATTTAAGTAGACAACAAGGGAGCTGAATGCGGGACTATCGGGCATATTGTCTCATTGAGGTCCATGGAAGTTCTATGAGACAGGAGTACTATGTGTCTATGCTGAGCGACATATAACATTTGTATAATATTTTCAGCTTTGGCGGTGGTCATCGTTGCTGCTAGTGATGCTGACAGCGCCCTGAATGACAACAATGTTATTGAATTCTCCATTACTAGTGAGCCATTATCTTTGAATATCGTGTCCCGGCCGGAACGGTTGTCTGAGCGATGTACCTTGTGCACGCAGTAATTTAGATACAGTACACATTTTGTAATTGACTGTTACGATTGTGCCCTTAGGCAAGGTATTTATATTCCACGTTGCCTCTTCTCTCTCCCTCGTGGCGATGGATTCCATCAGGAATGAGGTCTCGAGAGTGATTTATATAAGTTGAAATAACTTGTTTCGCAATCGAGCTAAAATAAATTTGTATAAATAAAATAATTGACTGTTCGTAATATTTGTACATGCAACTGTCAATGAAACGAGAACAATTCTGGGGAATACGACTTTAATTTCTATCACTTAAGAAACACATTGTCAGTACTTTAAGGACCACAATGGAAATAAGAGAGCTTTATTGCTCTCTTTGTGTGCTATCCTTTGTATTGATTATATGTCATATACTAGCACTTTGATGTTTAATTTAAATTTAGTTTAAACAATAATTTATTTTACAACGATTGCGAAGCAAGTTTTAACAACTTATATCAATCACTCTCGTTGGCTCGGATGAAAGCGTAAATGTGGTCATTCGTGTGGGAGGAAACCGGAGTACCCGGAGAAAACCCACATGTCCGATCTGGCGACCACTGTACCATCTCACATACTTCCCGGTCTGAGGATCGAAACCGGGTTGCATTGGTGAGAAGCGAGCGCGCTAACCACTGCGCTAATCGGACATACAGTATTTATATCGTCTGACCAATATGATTCCATCTCATTTATTGTTTCTAATATTTTATTGATTTTTTTGCTTTAGAAATTTTAAACCGAGGTATCGTCCTCGATGTGCCTCAATGTGCCGGAATCGACACTAATACCGACATTTGTCAGATTCGGTCTTTATACTCAACACTAGTTTAATGAATACGTAGAACATTAAATCATATACTGTTGTTCCCCAGGTGGGGATCCTAGCGGGTTGTTTGCGATAGAAGCCAGTTCTGGTGCGCTGACTGCTACAAATCTTGATATCGCAACACCGTCGCACACACTTGTTGTAACAGCTAAGGACTTAAATGGTGCTGTCGGAGCTCTTGAAACTACGGTCAATGTTGTCGTCACTGTGGAGTCAGGTTAGTTCTGCATTGTAGCATATTGTTAGACAATTAGTATTTATAGATATATTATTCATCTCAAGAAGCCCCACGATATGTCCTGTGTGGCGACATTTGAAAGCTATTATATACATGCATATACAAACACATACAACGTATAGTCTAAACGAGATCCGTTTGATTGACATGATAAACGAACAATTATCATTTCATCTGTGGAATATTCATCTTGCAAGACCACTTGGCACATACATTGGTCATAGAATAGTGTACCTCATACAAATGCAGCCATCAATAAATGAATGCTTTTTTACTATGAGCATTGTTTATACGGTTCATCAGTATTGAAACATAATATTTGTAACGCAGTTTAAAAAAAATATAGTTCTTCATAGATTCAGATAATAGCAAATCTCACTAAACGAGAAATATACACCCCATTGTGCTATAGAAATACTTAGCAATGATTAGCAACTATCCGAATGTATGTTCATCCGAAATGCATTCAACTTAAATGGCTTCGTCTGTTTAATATATTACGTTAGATTGTCCAAGGGACAATGATCTGTATTACATAATTCTTGGAAACAGAATTGTTAAGCATACATTATTACTACGCTGTGCCTCAAACTGAGCTCTAGTGCGCATGGTCAATGTTCTGTTCTGTTCGGTTCGGTTAGTAGCCTCATCCGGCCGAAATATCTCCGAACTCTGTCTATGTCGGGGCTAGACTTGTCACTAGTGTTGCACTATAGTTATATATATTAATGGCTTCGATATTATGGAATTGCAACATACTGTTTGCAAAGTTGCTCAGAACATTAACACTGAATCGTTGATTGAATTTTAGGTTAATAATTCTTAGAAATTGAACATATATATTGCTTGCGTTATGTTCCAATGGGTATTCGTTAAGCTCAACTGGTGAAATGCGTGCATAGTATTTATATTTTATATTATATGTATACCTATTTTATTATTGAATCACTCATTTGGTCACATTTATTTTAGTATTCATATAAATTATAAATGATTATTTAAGTTATTAAAACAGCAATTATGACATACGTGCATACATATTGATAATTATTAAAAGCATCCGATAAAACAATCCTATTTAAATTAGCAACTTATATGAAACAAGCTTTATATTACAGACATTCTCTATAACGACAGTATAATGTGTTTCTTGCGGAATAATACCCGATACTGTATCATAGTCTGCTGAAATATAGTGTTCATCCTCTGTTACTAATACAATTAACACATTTATTAGACAATATATCCAACCAGTCACGTGATGGAAATATACTATATGATTCTGTATAATTAAATGCTTATGTACTATGTACAAGTCTGATAATTAAATGTTGTTCTGTATTGTGTGTGTGTTTTACGCTTACTTATCGTCGCTACCGGTTGCCCATATGAGCGACGCCTCCTGAAGAGATTAGTCATTTTAGATTTTGGAGGATAGCGCAATGATACAGACATATATCCATTCTAGAGTCTTCTCTGGTTCTTTTACGTGCACGGTGTAAAGCACCGACACGAGACCTCGGTTTAAAGTCCTATCTGAAAGACTGTTAATTTTATTAGTGTCAGACGGGGGATCGAACCTGCGATCACTGGATTACCAGTCCATCGTGTTAACCACTGGACTACAGATCAGTCTGTAATGTTTACTTCATCAACTGTTTTATAGGTCCAGTCTGGACAGAACCAGGTGTTGTGGACAAGATATACAACATAGACGAAGATGTTACTTCAGCTGAGTCAATCATTCAGTTGATAGCAACCGATGCTGATGGTATCGGAACGCTTGTTTACAGCATAACTAGCCAGAGACCGACTGCACCGGCAGACCTATTTGTGTGTTCCACAACTGGTCAGATTACTCGAGGAACAACAGACTTTAACGTGGATGTTACTAACTCTATAACAAGTGTAACTTTGGGCTTAAGGTTCGACCTACTTCTTCCTCATGTTACAGTTTTTAAATTATTATTGCAGTAGGTTTTACATCATGGATGTTTTGTTTGCTTTTGGGGTTTAAAGTCGCACCAATAGCTTGGGTCAAATAGCGACTCTCCAGCTAGTATTGGTGAGTGATATTGGACATATATCCTGGTAGAACCACCGACCTTCCACACGCCGGCCGGATAGCCTTCTCACTTGAAATAATTCGTCATCAAGAATATTTGTAAATTAAACATTCAGAAATTTAAATAGTATTAATATTGTATGTTTTACAGATAACATTTACATTCATATTAATGATTACTGATTGTGTTCTGCATAATTGTGAATTATGCATCAGTAAAACTTAAATAACATGTTTGTAAAATCAAATAGATAGATTTATCACATACATGTGCTTGTATTCAGTGTAATACAGCCATCGCATATGTTCTTGTATGTGCACACGTGTAACGCAACATGGAATATAGTATGTGTTGATGATCTATTTGTTGAAAATCTGAAACTCAACTTGTTAGATCAATAAAATGCTAAATATGCACTAGGGGAATATATCGAATAAAAAGTATTATGTCGATTATTTGCATGGAGTTGCTTGATTATCAGGGACTATTTACTATTATATTTATTATGTACGGATGTACCTTACTGATTGCATTGAGATGTAATAAGGCTCACAAATATACGGGCAACTGATTGTTTTCTCCAATTTATCGTTATTGTTACTGCGGTAATGTGATAAGTATTATCTTACACTCGTGACAGTAATTTCATACCATATTTTATGAAACTCGTTTTAGAATTGTGATATTAATTTGCCATACAGTGTAAGATCCTATATATATATATATAGGCAATTAAAATTGTCGGGTACCATATTTTTTAATCACATTTACATTCATATTAATTATTACTATTTACAATATATGTCCGTGATCGAGTGGTTAAGGTCGCTCACTTGTATACCACTGTAACCTATCATCACTGATTGTCACGGGTTCGAGCCCCGCTTAGGCCGTGGTGTCTAATTTATATGAAATAGTTGACAGTTTGTTACCGAGGTGCACTAAGTGCTGATTAACAATATTTAAGAAATAATAAGTATCAACCGTTGTATATCGCAGAATAACCCGAGTTTGAAGTTCTTATGCGTAGAAATATATCTACGCATAAGAGCTTCAAACTCGGCTTATTCTGCGATATACCACGGTTGATACTTATTATTTCGATTCTAACACGACTTACTTCTAATAATTTTAGACTAGAATCAAAGGAGTATTTTCTTCAAACGCGGTGCTACACCGCTGCATTTGGCTTTCGAAATTTCCTCCCGCGTAAGGGGTGATGACGTTTTTTTTTATGGAAAAATCAATCTAGTGCATAAATGAACAAAAGTTGTAACTGATCAATAATTATAGGTAAATTGGTAAATTGCCCGTCAACAAACAAACAAACAAACAAACAAACAAACAAACAAACAAACAAACAAACAAACAAACAAACAAACAAACAAACAAACAAACAAACAAACACACAAACAAACAAACAAACAAACAAACACACAAACAAACACACACACACACATGTATTGCAAATGTTGTTGACATCTGCCTTAGCACTTTAAATGAATATATTTGTTTTGTGCAATAATTAAGTCTCGTTTTATTTTATTTACAGTGTTAGCGATGGGACAAATGCAGCCAGCAGAGATATTATAATCAACATAAATGACGTGAATGACATCAGTCCAACATTCAACCCAGCTTCATATGCTCCTATTACTATGTCAGAAAATGCGCTTGTTGGTAAGACAACTTATTTAAAGCGACACTACATCATTGAAAACACAAGTTTCTACAGAATGTATTTTCCTATTATATGGTATAATTGTTTTACAAATATTTGCCTCAAATACTGAGTATTTCAACTAATAAATAAACGTCGTATACGCGGCTTGTTGACATAACAAAATAATGTAAACATCATGCGTAATACAACTAGTGTATCCTGAAAAACACGATTTATTGTACAGATTTACAGTTATATCTTACATGTTGTGCCTATATATTTGTAGACTATTCTTAGTTAAATTATCTCTAAACGACATAACTCGCGTTTAGTATTGACTCCGATGACAAACAAACGTCAATTCAGGAGCATGGATGACCGTTATATGAAATCATACCCTCAATCCACAAAAAAACATTTGAGTCAATGTTAGTGTTCGAATATATTCGGAAGAATTTGTAGTAGCAATGCATTTATTTATACGTGAAAAAATACATTTTATTTGCTTTTTGCGATGTAATGTTGCTTTAATGATCTACTCGTCATTCAAAACAAACGGTTTACTTGTTCAGGTTAAGGTTAAACAGTATTGCAATTAAATTACGTTCGACACTTTAAAGGTATATTCCTGCTAAAAAATACTAACTTGTATTGTATGCGAGTGTCCCATTTTTTTATGACAGCTATATTAATAAAACATGTTAAACGTGATGCACACACATTTTTTATGACAGCTATATTAATAAAACATGTTAAACGTGATGCACACACATTTTTTATGACAGCCATATTAATAAAACATACTAAGGGTGATGCACACACATTTTTTATGACAGCTATATTAATAAAACATTCTAAACGTGATGCACACACATTTTTATGACAGCTATATTAATAAAACATGTTAAACGTGATGCACACACATTTTTTTATGACAGCTATATTAATAAAACATACTAAGCGTGATGCACACACATTTTTTATGACAGCTATATTAATAAAACATACTAAACGTGATGCATACACATTTTTATGACAGCTATATTAATAAAACATTCTAATCGTGATGCACACACATATTTTTGACAGCTATAATAATAAAACATACTAAGCGTGATGCACATACATTTTTTATGACAGCTATATTAATAAAACATGTTAAACGTGATGCACACACATTTTTTATGACAGCTATATTAATAAAACATGCTAAACGTGATGCACACACATTTTTTATGACAGCTATATTAATAAAACATGCTAAACGTGATGCACACACATTTTTTATGACAGCTATATTAATAAAACATGTTAAACGTGATGCACACACATTTTTTATGACAGCTATATTAATAAAACATGTTAAACGTGATGCGCACATATTTTTTATGACAGTTATATTAATAAAACATGTTAAACGTGATGCACACACATTTTTTATGACAGCTATATTAATAAAACATGTTAAACGTGATGCACACACATTTATTATGACAGCTATATTAATAAAACATGTTAAACGTGATGCACACATATTTGTTATGACAGCTATATTAATAAAACATGCTGAACGTGAGGCACACATATTTTTTATGACAGCTATATTAATAAAACATGCTGAACGTGATGCACGCACATTGATTGCATTGTTGCTATAATTTGTGACGGAGAATTGGAGCAACGAAGAGACTGATACTATACAATTACAAATGAATATAAGTATTAGTTCTTGCAGCTTATATCTTATTTCCTATGAAAGTTTTACTGGTTACTGTTTACATGTTTCATTATGCTATTTCATTTGTTTAGGGCCTCATGGTAGATTGACTTAATTGTTTAAATGATTTTTCTCGTTAAATAAAGTCTTGGTAAATCGTTTCATAGAACACATTGAACATGCTTATTAACGACAATTGCATTAAATATAGCATATGTATATGTGTTTATCTTCTTCCAAAGAAGAAAAGTTCGAATTTGATTTTTTTCTCCCAATCGTCATTGTCTGCTTACGTCAGTTACTCTTGGCTTTGAACAAATCGTTCATATTCTGTCATTCCCCTACTATTAAGGTACGGCTGTTGGAACAGTGACAGCTACGGATGCAGATATTGATGCAGCAAATAATGAAATAACTTACAGTTTATCAGGTACGTGATTTTATAACATTTCTTACAGAGAGCCAGTAGGCATATAATGCTTGGGCAGTCCACCCGAGCCCATTAGAGGGTATCTAAGGTCAATCATTAGTGTCTATAATGTCTAGTGCTTTTGCATTATTTATGCTAATTTATTTTAGCTCGATTGCGAAACAAGTTTTAACAACGTTCGCATTGTGATGATGATGATGATGATGATGATGATGATGATGATGATGATGATGATGATGATGATGATGATGATGATGATGATGATGATGATGATGGTTATTGTGGTGATGATGATTGTGATGATGATTGTGATGATGTTGATTGTGATTATTATGATGACGTCGATGGAAGTGATGATGATGATGATGATGATTGTGATGATTGTGATGATGATGATTTTGCCACAACGCATAGAAATCTCTGGCAGGTGGGTTTTCTCCGGTTTCTTCCCACACGAATGACAACATATACGCCTTCATCCGCGCCAACGAAAGTGATTAATATAAGTTGTTAGAACTTGCATCGCAATCGTTGTAAAATAAATAAAGTTTAAACTTTTAATATTATATTGTAGAATATATCTTGCTAGCGTTCCGCCTTTTGGGATTTACAATCTTACACATCATATGAAGTCATTGGCCTCAGCGAAAAATATGTATAACATTATCAACACTAATTATTTAATATGTCAATGTCATTATCCGAGCATGATTCACAGGGTGTGATTCCTTAACCAATGCCATATTTAGTGTTTCTTTAAGGGAACATCATTCTTAAGATTATGACATTTATTAATGTCACTATTATATGGTAATAAGTATTATTTTTGTTATATTCGAACTGTGTATTTATAAACTGGTGGCCATTTTGTTTCATAGCCTATATGTATTGCAATAATTATAGCCTACATTTGTTGCCATAAGTATATGCTTATGTCGTAAAATGTATATATTTAGTCACTAGAAACTGTATAGTTTATGTGAATAAAAGCTGTTCTTTCGTTAAAAAACAATGAACAACAGTAATATAAAATGTGAAATTAAGAATTACTTGGCATATCTCTGTAGGTATTTCTCTTAATTACCATAGTTATAGAAACTACTTCTTCCTTTCTAAATAGGGGTATTTGATTAGGTAATTATACGAATGTACAAGGCACTATCCACCAACAATCTAAAATGACTAATCTCTTCAGGAGGCGTCGCTCATATGGGCAACCGGTAGCGACGGTAAATAAACGTAAAACACACACACATACATATGCCAGGCAACCCCTGTGGCTGAGTGGTTACCGTCATTAACTTCACATCACTCCCCCTCGGCGCTGTTGTTTCGAATCCCATTGTGGCGCAAACTAACTGTATGTGTAGAAGCTATCCAGCTGACCTGCGGAAGATCGGTGGTTCTACACTGATGGAGCTCTTGGTACCGATTCTCCCTAATACGTCTTAATACATTATTATCCAAGAAAGGCGTGTACACTTTCCCTTCTTGTTTGTTTTAGTTGAATGCATCTAGTTGGTTAATTACATGTGTAGAATGTATTGACATAATCTCCATTATAGAAATATTGACATACTGTGAATACAAACTATTATTTGTAGGAACGAACTCTGAACATTTTGCGATGATTACTACGCTTACATCAGGCCAGATAAACGTGGCAATAAGTCCTCTCACCGGTGGTCCTTACAGCTTGACGGTCACTGCTTCCGATGGAACGAACACAGACACAGTTACCGTGACGATAAACATTAAAACAGGTGATAAATATATAAATGATACTCTTATTGGTTACATGGTAGGTTCGATAGGTTTAGTGACACGCTACGAGCGGTAGATACGCCTTGCTGGAACGTGTTTAGTGACACGCTACGAGCGGTAGATACGCCTTGCTGGAAAGTGTTTAGTGACACGCTACGAGCGGTAGATACGCCTTGCTGTTTAGTGACACGCTACGAGAGGTAGATACGCCTTACTGTTTAGTGACACGCTACGAGCGGTAGATACGCCTTACTGTTTAGTGACACGCTACGAGCGGTAGATACGCCTTGCTGTTTAGTGACACGCTACGAGAGGTAGATACGCCTTACTGTTTAGTGACACGCTACGAGAGGTAGATACGCCTTGCTGTTTAGTGACACGCTACGAGAGGTAGATACGCCTTACTGTTTAGTGACACGCTACGAGAGGTAGATACGCCTTGCTGTTTAGTGACACGCTACGAGCGGTAGATACGCCTTACTGTTTAGTGACACGCTACGAGCGGTAGATACGCCTTGCTGGAAAGTGTTTAGTGACACGCTATGAGCGGTAGATACGCCTTACTGTTTAGTGACACGCTACGAGCGGTAGATACGCCTTGCTGGAAAGTGTTTAGTGACACGCTATGAGCGGTAGATACGCCTTACTGTTTAGTGACACGCTACGAGAGGTAGATACGCCTTACTGTTTAGTGACACGCTATGAGCGGTAGATACGCCTTGCTGGAAAGTGTTTACTGTTTGCTAATAGTAGGTCAAGTCAAGTCAAATATCTTTTCTTCTCTCATTTCATGATATACATGATTAAATGAGGTATTACAATCAATACAATACACGAGGCCCATAATTATTCATTGTACGTGTATAAGTTAGCTAGTTAAACATGCCGGAGCGTCAACATTTTACGCTACGTTATGTGTGTACCATTCTTATATACATAATTAGAGTCTAGAATAATGCATTCATTATCATATTATCATAGGTGGTGGTTTTACGTTTATTTATCGTCGCTACCGGAAATACTGTTAATTTTATTATGGTCAGACGAGGGATCGAACCTACGATCCCTGGATTACCAGTTCAGCGTGTTACCACTGGACTACAGATCCGTCTGTCATATTATCATATTAATCATTACATAATATATAGAATCTAACACAAAATGTGTATGGTTGTTAGGGGGATATGTGTCCAACCTCTACAATACATCTTACGGAGATTAATACATGGTGTAACCCAGAATTGTGCCCGATATTGATGCATACTCAACAAAATCAAGCCAAAATAAAGATGTATTTGTGTATTAATAATTTATTAGGATGTACGATTAGGACAGTGCGCTCGCCTCTCACCAATGCAACAGTGATCTTCATGAATTATCTTAAGTCTTCTTCTGCAAAGTACTGACACCATTAATCTGGTGTATACTCGTACTGGTGCGACGGTGTTATTGACATAGTGGTCTGGGATTGTTTGAAACAAGTGTAGGGAAGCCCTTAAGAGTTATTGATACATGAACTGATTGACTGAGTAGGTATTGTCACAAATAGTGAAAATGATTTCTAAATATTAAACTACAATATATGAGCTGCATTTTGGAATATTTTAGAATATGTGCATACTATTTGGTGACAAATAAACAGCATATTATAAATGCAGGTGTCAGTGCAACATTCACCACCAAATCACCTTCAGAGTGGGGGGTGGGTGCCTTTTGTGGGAAATTAAAAAAACCACAATTGGTTAACCCCATTGAAATTTGACATTTTCTTGTATCTCAAATGCCATTCTGTTGAAATACTGCCTTTTGTGGTAAAAACGCTCAGTACGAGTTTATTAGAGGGTGACTACCAAATCTACCAAATTATATACAATACCGTCTGTGATCTGCCTCCTTTTAGTGTTGGTCTTAATTATGTAAAACTATGTCTTAGATCCAGTATGGGATACACCGGCAAGCTCTGGTGCAACAATTACGTTGCAAGAAGAATCAACCACAAACGCATTCATGCTTGCCTCCACTGATGCAGATGGTGATGCACCAACATATACGATCGTATCCCAAACACCGACCACCCCAGCAACGTTTTCACTATCAGGCACACCAAATGCACAAATAGATGTGGATGGACTAGATGTCGATGTAACCGGGGTCAACTCTTATACGTTAGAGTTAAGGTAAGACCAGCGTATGTTTCAATATATGTTTGATGGTACTACAGCTGTCGATAGTAACGCTACATGGAGCATAATCATACAATCTATTTACTGTGATTGATGGTACTACAGCTGTCGATAGTAACGGTACATGTTACATAAACATACAATCAATTTACTGTGATTGATGGTACAACAGCTGTCGATAGTAACGCTACATGGAACATAAACATACAATCTATTTCAGGGTGTGTGATGGTACAACAGCTGTCGATAGTAACGTTACATGGAACATATGCATACAATCTATTCCAGGGTGTTTGATGGTACAACAGCTGTCGATAGTAACGTTACATGCTACATAAACATACACTATATTTCAGGGTGTCTGATGGTACTACAACTGTCGATAGCAGCGTTGTGTTCAACATTGCGGATATAAATGATAACAGCCCAGTGTTTAATCCTACATCATACACAATAAATGCGAAGGACACTGACGCAAATGGTACCTTTTTTATAGTTTCTGTTATAATAATTAAATAAAGTGAATTGTTGTTATTCTCATTATTACAGATATTCAACATACGCTATAAACGTGTGTGGCTATTCATGTTGTATGTATATATCAAGATGGCATGTAACTGGTAGGTGGTTCTATGTGGGCCTCCGGCCGTGTCTGAACTATTGCTCGAAGTGGCATTCAGAGCCATCACCAATACGATCTGGAGAGACCCCATCTGACCTAAGCTTTCTGTGAGATTTAAACATCCCAAATTGAACAAAACAATTATGTAGTTGTGTTGCTGTTATTTTGGAATAACCAACATGTTGTTGCTATATGCGATATGCATCATGATGTCATCAGTAGGTGGCTATTAATATATCCTGGTACAGCCAGCAGGTTGTTGCTATATGCGTCATTATGACACCGGTATGTGGCTGTTATAAACATACTGGTACAGCCAGCAGGTTGTTGCTATATGCGTCATTATGACACCGGTAAGTGGCTGTTATAAACATCCTGGTACAGCCAGCAGGTTGTTGCTATATGCGTCATTATGACACCGGTATGTGGCTGTTATGAACATCCTGGTACAGTCAGCAGGTTGTTGCTATATGCGTCATTATGACACCGGTATGTGGCTGTTATAAACATCCTGGTACAGCCAGCAGGTTGTTGCTATATGCGTCATTATGACACCGGTATGTGGCTGTTATAAACATCCTGGTACAGCCAGCATGTTGCTGCTATTTGCATCATTATGTCACCAATATATTGCTGTTATATGCGTCATTATGACACCGGTATATGGCTGTTATAAACATCCTGGTACAGCCAGCAGGTTGTTGCTATATGCGTCATTATGACACCGGTATGTGGCTGTTATAAACATCCTGGTACAGCCAGCATGTTGCTGTTATATGCATCCTGGTACAGCCAGCATGTTGCTGCTATATGCATCCTGGTACAGCCAGCATGTTGCTGCTATATGCATCTTGGTACAGTCAGCATGTTGCTGCTATATGCATCCTGGTACAGCCAGCATGTTGCTGCTATATGCATCCTGGTACAACCAACATGTTGCTGCTATATGCATCCTGGTACAGCCAGCATGTTGCTGCTATATGCATCTTGGTACAGCCAGCATGTTGCTGCTATATGCATCTTGGTACAGCCAGCATGTTGCTGCTATATGCATCTTGGTACAGCCAACATGGTACTGCTATATGCATCCTGGTACAGCCAGCATGTTGCTGCTATATGCATCCTGGTACAACCAACATGTTGCTGCTATATGCATCCTGGTACAGCCAGCATGTTGCTGTTATAAACATACTGGTACAGCCAGCATGTTGCTGCTATATGCATCCTGGTACAGCCAACATGTTGCTGTTATATGCATCCTGGTACAGCTAGAATATTTACCGTTTGCACATTCTTCCAATTTATTCATTGATTTTTCATCGTTCATTTGTATAGGAGATGTCGTTGGTACAGTAGTTGCAACAGACGCAGATTTGACAAATGCACACAACACTATTGCCTTTTCCCTGTCGGGTAAGTGGCGCCTTCAGTCAGTACAGTATAGATACATACGGACGTGTTAACATACATTCGTGTCGGGTGTTTTATTTTAAAATTCATATTAGCGCGCTACCGGTTGCCCATTTCAGCGACGGGTAGTTTACCAGTTTACCTAACAACACCTTTTCTGGACAGGGCTTCAGCGGTCTACCAACCTCCATAAGAAACTGCCAACTTATTCATATAAATAGATACGGTCTGAGCGGTCTCGAACCCTTGACCCTCAGTGATGATAGGTTACAGTGATATACAAGTCAGTGACCGTAACCACTCCACCACGTGGACGAACGTGTCGGATGTATAAATTATATCGTTATATATAGAAGGTAAATATATAGTTACTTAGTCAATTGTATTTTTTTTAAACTTTAATTATTTTACAACGATTGCGAAGCAAGTTTTAATAATTTATATTAATCACTCTCGTTGGCGCGGATGAAAACGTAAATGTGGTCATTCGTGTGGGAGGAAACAGGAGTACCCGGAGAAAACCCACCTGTACGATCTGGCGACCACCGTACCATCTCTCATTCTTCCCGGTCCTAGGATCGAACCCGGGTTGCATTGGTGAGAGGCGAGCGCATACTAATAGCCAGATTGTCATACCCCCATATTTCACTACCGTATAATAATTTAGGTTTTACTTAATAATTGTTCAACATTTTTCTCGAATAATTATATTTGTATGTCATATGGAAGATTAAGCACATTGCTTTTTCTAAGGAGCGAAAGCATGGCTTTGCTTGCTTGCTTGCTCAACTATATATGTTTTAGTTTTTACAAATGAACCAGTCACGCCAATATAATTATTCATCATCGATATCGATTTGGAAATCACCAATTTTGAAGATCATATCTCTAGAAGGATTTCCGTTACTGATTATCATTAGTTTGGTCTTACTGACATGTCTTGTCAGTTTCCATATATCATAGTATACTCTAACATCATCTAGGGCCAATTGTAGATAATTTGCAGTATCGCTAAATACAACAGTGTCACCAGCATGTACAGCTTAAGAAATATATGTATCATACCATTATCAACTTCTCTATTTATAACATTTACCCATTTTCTGGTATGTAATTTTGAAGATCGTTTAGAAAAATGCTAATGAGGCAAGGTGATAAATTTCCACCTTTACTAAACACCAACAATCAAATTAATAGGTATTTCCTTTTGACTTGATATTATTGTACATACAATTAATAACATAAAAACACGTTCCAATAATATTTTCTTCTGAGATTTTTCTCAATAACCCAACTCTCCAAACTGAATCAAAAGCTTGTTTAAAATCTACGAAGCAATATAACAATTGTTTCTTGTTATTGTTCACGAGATCTATTAGAGATTTCGGTATATACATGTACCAATACAATGGATTAATGTGTACTGCCGATTATATGGGTACTGGCAAGCTATTCGCCGATTATATGTGTACTGACAAGCTATACGCCGAGTATATGGGTACTGTCAAGCAATAAGGCGATTATATGGGTACTATCAAGCAATAAGGCGATTATATGTGTATTGTCAAGCTATACGCCGATTATATGGGTACTGGCAAGCTATAAGCCGATTATATGGGTACTGTCAAGCTATAAGCCGATAATATGTGTACTGGCAAGCTATAAGCCGATTATATGGGTACTGTCAAGCAATAAGGCGATTATATGTGTACTGTCAAGCTATACGCCGATTATATGGGTACTGCCAAGCTATAAGCCGATTATATGGGTACTGTCAAGCAATAAGGCGATTATATGTGTACTGTCAAGCTATATGCCGATTATATGGGTACTGGCAGGCTATACGCCGATTATATGTGTACTGTAAAGCTATACGCCGATTATATGGGTACTGTCAAGCTATACGCCGATCATATGGGTACTGTCAAGCTATAAGCCGATTATATGGGTACTGTCAAGCAATAATGCGACTATATGTGTACTGGCAAGCTATAAGCCGATTATATGGGTACTGTCAAGCAATAAGGCGATTATATGGGCACTGTCAAGCAATAAGCCGATTATATGGGTACTATCAAGCAATAAGGCGATTATATGTGTACTGTCAAGCTATACGCCGATTATATGGGTACTGTCAAGCTATAAGCCGATTATATGGGTACCGTCAAGCTATAAGCCGATTATATGGGTACCAAGCAATAAGCCGATTATATGGGTACTGTCAAGCTATAAGCCGATTATATGGGTACCGTCAAGCTATAAGCCGATTATATGGGTACCAAGCAATAAGCCGATTATATGGGTACTGTCAAGCTATATGCCGATTATATTGGTACTGGCAAGCTATACGCCGATTATATTTGTACTGTAAAGCTATACGCCGATTATATGGGTACTGTCAAGCTAAAAGCCGATCATATGGGTACTGTCAAAGCTATATGCCGATTATATTGGTACTGGCAAGCTATACGCCGATTATATTTGTACTGTAAAGCTATACGCCGATTATATGGGTACTGTCAAGCTAAAAGCCGATCATATGGGTACTGTCAAGCAATAAGGCGATTATATGGGTACTGTCAAGCTATCGGCCGATTATATGTGTACTGTCAAGCTATACGCCGATTATATGTGTACTGTCAAGCTATACGCCGATTATATGGGTATTGTCAAGCTATCGGTCGATTATGTGTACTATAAAGCTATACGCCGATTATATGTGTACTGTCAAGCTATACGCCGATTATATGGGTATTGTCAAGCTATACGCCGATTATATATGTACTGTCAAGCTATACGCCGATTATATGGGTACTGTAAAGCTATACGCCGATTATATATGTACTGTCAAGCTATACGCCGATTATATGGGTATTGTCAAGCTATACGCCGCTTATATATGTACTGTAAAGCTATACGCCGATTATATGGGTACTGTAAAGCTATACGCCGATTATATATGTACTGTCAAGCTATACGCCGATTATATGGGTACTGTCAAGCTATACGCCGATTATATATGTACTGTCAAGCTATACGCCGATTATATATGTACTGTAAAGCTATACGCCGATTATATGGGTACTGTAAAGCTATACGCCGATTATATATGTACTGTCAAGCTATACGCCGATTATATGGGTACTGTAAAGCTATACGCCGATTATATATGTACTGTAAAGCTATACGCCGATTATATGGGTACTGTAAAGCTATACGCCGATTATATATGTACTGTCAAGCTATACGCCGATTATATGGGTACTGTAAAGCTATACGCTGATTATATATGTACTGTAAAGCTATACGCCGATTATATGGGTACTGTCAAGCTATACGCCGATTATATATGTACTGTCAAGCTATACGCCGATTATATATGTACTGTCAAGCTATACGCCGATTATATATGTACTGTAAAGCTATACGCCGATTATATATGTACTGTCAAGCTATACGCCGATTATATGTGTACTGTCAAGCTATACGCCGATTATATGGGTACTGTCAAGCTATACGCCGATTATATATGTAATGTCAAGCTATACACCGATTATATGGGTACTGTAAAGCTATACACCGATTATATATGTACTGTCAAGCTAAACACCGATTATATGGGTACTGTCAAGCTATACGCCGATTATATATGTACTGTCAAGCTATACACCGATTATATATGTACTGTCAAGCTATACACCGATTATATGGGTACTGGCAAGCTATACGCCGATTATATATGTACTGTCAAGCTATACACCGATTATATATGTACTGTCAAGCTATACACCGATTATATATGTACTGTCAAGCTATACGCCGATTATATGGGTATTGTCAAGCTATACGCCGATTATATGTGTACTTTAAAGCTATACGCCAATTATATGTGTACTGTCAAGCTATACGCCGATTATATGGGTACTGTCAAGCTATACACCGATTATATATGTACTGTCAAGCTATACACCGATTATATATATACTGTCAAGCTATACGCCGATTATATGGGTATTGTCAAGCTATACGCCGATTATATGTGTACTTTAAAGCTATACGCCGATTATATGTGTACTGTCAAGCTATACGCCGATTATATATGTACTGTCAAGCTATACGCCGATTATATGTGTACTGTCAATTAAATGTATGGTAATTTATTGCTACACATTATATGTTTATTTTTACACAAATGTTTACAGGAAGCGATTCCACGGACTTTACTATTACATCTGGAGGTGAGGTACAGGTTAATGCGGAACTGACATTTCAGACCTACTCACTCACTGCCACTGCGAGCGACGGAACAAATTCCGACTCAGCTTCTGTTACTATTTCTGTAACATCTGGTAATATATTTTCTTTCTCTACGTTTGAAGAAACAGATTGAAGTAGTTTGCATTCGACGTTCTGTCATCGGTCGAACAGACCGTTCCGTTATCGCTTAGCTCCTGAGAGCAGAAGTAGTTTGTATTCGACTGTTTGTCATCGGTCGAACAGACCCTCCCGTTATCGCGTAGCTCCTGAGAGCAGACGTAGTTTGCATTCGACTGTCTGTCATCGGTCGAATATACCGTCCAGTGATCGCTTAGCTCCTGAGCGCAGAAGTAGTTTGCATTCGACTGTCTGTCATCGGTCGAACAGACCCTCCCGTTATCGCGTAGCTCCTCAGAGCAGAAGTAGTTTGCGTTCGCCGGTCTGTCATCGGTCGAATATACCGTCCAGTTATCGATTAGCTCCTCAGAGCAGAAGTAGATTGCTTCGACGTCCTGTCATCAGATCGCTTAGCTCCTGAGATAAACATTGATTTACTCCTTTGTGTTGTTATACAACTGTATTTCTAACAATGCTTGTCAAATGTTAACATGATCTTGGACGGTACTGCTGGACTTTACAAGACATACTTTGTATGACTTACTTTTTATGTGATATACATAATGATGTAAATTCATCTGATTTATTAGCCTGGCTTCCAGTCTGGCGATTGTTCACCTTTTGCAAAATTACAGCCTGTGGAAACTTGATTTGCGAGGGTAGCGCCACATATAACTCTTTACTGTTCCATTGACCGGTAACACATGGAATATACTTATACAATTTGATCAACATTGCAGAGCCTCGATTTCGATTCAAGCACGTCATTAATTAAGTCACGTGCTAATAGGCCTATTAATAGGATTAATGATAATCAATAATTACCCGGAATACCCCCGAAGTTTCCCCAGGTGTTGATTATCAGGATCTCAATACGGATCAATTAATGGTATTGGTGTTAAAGATATATTTATATGACTGACCAGGCAATAGATATCAATGCCTGTTCCCAGGCTACCACTTTATATGCGGATTGCGGTTATAACATGTGCAAATGCATGCCAAAAAACTTGGATTTTGGTCATAGTCCGTTATTCGTTAAGTTAAATCTGTTATGTGTGCAAATTGTTATCTGACACCGAATATAACCACAAACAGTGTTGAGTTACTCTTTTTGCCTTTCTTTATATGCCAAAAATGCTGACTTATTTTAAAATTAGTAATATTAGCCCGATATTGCAGGAGTTATGTTTCATCTCTAACTACATGTCATACAGTCTACAACCTTTATGTCAAAGTCGGTTATGTCGAATTATCCGACCAAAGTCCCGTTTCAGACATTATCATTGTACATATCGAATTTCCTTAAGTCAAACTTCGGTTATGTCGAAGTATTTTGTTCGGTCCGACGGAATTCGACATAACGGATGTAGACTGTAGTTTGCCTTTTCGCGAACGAAATGGCAACAAATGATGTGATACGCTTTCACAATTATCCTTTGTGTACTCCATTGAACCATATTAAACACGTTGCGGAAAACACCATGTTTTCCATATTAGATCCAGTATGGAACACACCGGCAATCGCTAGTACCGATGTTACTTTGCAATAAGAATCATCCACAAATGTATACATGCTTTCTTCAGGTGTGAGGTGGGAGCATCCACCAACTGATATACAATACCGTCTGTGATCGTGTTGGTCTTAATTATGTAAAACTATGTTTTAGATCCTGTATGGGATACACCGGCAAGCTCTGGTACAACAATTACGTTGCAAGAAGAATCAACCACAAACGCATTCATGCTTGCCTCCACTGATGCCGATGGTGATGCACCAACATATACGATCGTATCCCAAACACCGACCACCCCAGCAACGTTTTCACTATCAGGCACACCAAATGCACAAATAGATGTGGATGGACTAGATGTCGATGTAACCGGGGTCAACTCTTATACGTTAGAGTTAAGGTAAGACCAGCGTATGTTTCAATATATGTACCGGCGTTTTGCATGTGCCTGTGAATTATTGACGATGTAAGTTTTGACATCGCGTATAGATTTAGATATATTGTAAATATTGCTTATTTATTTACGTCTTTATGTTACCATGGGCTAGATGCTGATACAATCTGAAATAGGGGCCTAAGTCAGATACGGTAATAATTGGTAATAATAATAATACCCGTTACTTTATTTGGGAAATATTTATCTTCACTGAGTACTAAATATGTATTAAGTCTATTGACTAATAACAGACACCGCCAATATTAAAATGGATCCGATTAGCGCAGTGGTTAGCGCGCTCGCTTCTCACCAATGCGACCCGGGTTCGATCCTCGGACCAGGAAGTATGTGAGATGGTACGATGGTCGCCAGATCGGACAGGTGGATTTTCTCCGGGTACACCTGTTTCCTCCCACATGAATGACCACATATACGCTTTCACCCGAGCCAACGAGAGTGATTAATCAATCTACCATGAGGCCCTCAGCAAAACATGAAATAGCATAATGCAACATGTAAACAGTAACCAGTAAAACATGAAATAGCATAATGGAACATGTAAACGGTAACCAGTAAAACATGAAATAGCATAATGAAACATGTAAACAGTAACCAGTAAAACATGAAATAGCATAATGGAACATGTAAACGGTAACCAGTAAAACATGAAATAGCATAATGAAACATGTAAACGGTAACCAGTAAAACATGAAATAGCACAATGAAACATGTAAACAGTAACCAGTAAAACATGAAATAGCAGAATGAAACATGTAAACAGTAACCAGTAAAACATGAAATAGCATAATGAAACATGTAAACAGTAACCAGTAAAACATGAAATAGCATAATGAAACATGTAAACAGTAACCAGTAAAACATGAAATAGCATAATGAAACATGTAAACAGTAACCAGTAAAACATGAAATATCATAATGAAACATGTAAACAGTAACCAGTAAAACTTTCACAGGAAATAAGTTATCAGCTGCAAGAAGTAATACTTATGTTCATGTATAATTGTATATTATGTGTTTATTAGGTTAATCATGCATAAACACAAAACATTATCATATCTCAAACACCGTCAACGGCATTGCTTTGAAACTTCACTTACACACTCGAGGACTAAATCTTAACACCAAACGTTTGATGGTATAACAGCTGTCGATAGTAACGTTACATGGAACATATGCATACAATCTATTCCAGGGTGTTTGATGGTACAACAGCTGTCGATAGTAACGTTACATGCTACATAAACATACAATCTATTCCAGGGTGTTTGATGGTACAACAGCTGTCGATAGTAACGTTACATGCTACATAAACATACAATCTATTTCAGTGTATGTGATAGTACAACAGCTGTCGATAGTAACGCTACATGGAATATAAACATACAATTTATTCCAGGGTGTTTGATGGTACTACAACTGTCGATAGCAGCGTTGTGTTCAACATTGCGGATATAAATGATAACAGCCCAGTGTTTAATCCTACATCATACACATTCACAGTGAAATCGACTGCTGCCATAGGTGCCCGGTTTTATTTCGCATGCATCACTGATATATTTATATAATATACTTACTATCCATCGGTAGCTTCATTGATATATGTATATATAATTACTTACTTTCCATCGGTAGCTTCATTGATATATGTATATATAATTACTTACTTTCCATCGGTAGCTTCATTGATATATGTATATATAATTACTTACTTTCCATCGGTAGCTTCATTGATATATGTATATATAATTACTTACTTTCCATCGGTAGCTTCATTGATATATGTATATATAATTACTTACTTTCCATCGGTAGCTTCACTGATATATGTGTATATAATTACTTACTTTCCATCGGTAGCTTCATTGATATATGTGTATATATACTTACTTTCCATCGGTAGCTTCATTGATATATGTATATATAATTACTTACTTTCCATCGGTAGCTTCATTGATATATGTATATATAATTACTTACTTTCCATCGGTAGCTTCACTGATATATGTGTCTATATACTTACTATCCATCGGTAGCTTCATTGATATATGTATATATAATTACTACTTTCATCGGTAGCTTCACTGATAATATGTCTATATACTTACTTTCCATCGGTAGCTTCTTGATATATGTTATATATATTACTTACTTTCCATCGGTAGCTTCACTGATATATGTCTATATATTACTACTTCCATCGGTAGCTTCATTGATATATGTTATATAATTACTTACTTTCCATCGGTAGGTTCATTGATATATGTATGGGATCCAGTCATAATAAACACCCCAAATGCATGCTATATGTTCCACTCAAAGGCAGAGTATTGAATCCAGCCACATAGTAAACACCCCAAATGCATGCTATATGTTCCATTCAAAGGTAGAGTATTGAATCCAGCGTCATAATAATTACCCCAAATGCATGCTATATGTTCCATTCAAAGGTAGAGTATTGAATCCAGCGTCATAATGAATACTCCAAATGCATGCTATATGTTGCATTCAAAGGCAGAGTATTGATTCTAGCGTCATAATAAACACCCCAAATGCATGCTTTATGTTGCATTCAATGGTAGATTATTGAATCCAGCGTCATAATATACACCCAAAATGTATGCTATATGTTCCACTCAAAGGCAGAGTATTGAATCCAGCGTCATAGTAAACACCCCAAATGCATGCTATATGTTCCACTCAAAGGCAGAGTATTGAATCCAGCGTCATAATAAATACCCAAAATGCATGCTATATGTTCCACTCAAAGGCAGATTATTGAATCCAGCGTCATAATAAACACCACAAATGCATGCTATATGTTCCATTCAAAGGTAGAGTATTGAATCCAGCGTCATAATAAACACCCCAAATGCATGCTATTTGTTCCATTCAAAGGTAGAGTATTGAATCCAGCGTCATAATAAACACCCCAAATGCATGCTATATTTTGCACCCAAAGGCAGAGTATTGAATCCAGCTTCATAATAAACACCCCAAATGCATGCTATATGTTCCATTCAAAGGCAGAGCATTGATTCCAGCGTCATAATAAACACCCAAAATGCATGCTATATTTTCCATTCAAAGGCAGAGTATTGAATCCAGCGTCATAATAAACACACCAAATGCATGCTATATGTTCCACTCAAAGGCAGAGTATTGAATCCAGCGTCATAATAAACACCCCAAATGCATGCTATATGTTCCACTCAAAGGCAGAGTATTGATTCTAGCGCCATAATAAACACCCCAAATGCATGCTATATGTTGCACTCAAAGGCAGAGTATTGAATCCAGCGTCATAATAAACACCCCAAATGCATGCTATATGTTCCACTCAAAGGCAGAGTATTGAATCCAGCTTCATAGTAAACACCCCAAATGCATGCTATATGTTCCACTCAAAGGCAGAGTTTTGAATCCAGCGTCATAATAAATACCCCAAATGCATGCTATATGTTCCACTCAAAGGCAGAGTATTGATTCCAGCATCATAATAAACACCCCAAATGCATGCTATATGTTCCATTCAAATGTAGAGTATTGAATCCAGCGTCATAATAAACACCCCAAATGCATGCTATATGTTCCATTCAAAGGTAGAGTATTGAATCCAGCGTCATAATAAACACCCCAAATGCATACTATATTTTGCACCCAAAGGCAGAGTATTGAATCCAGCGTCATAATAAACACCCAAAATGCAAGCTATATTTTCCATTCAAAGGCAGAGTATTGAATCCAGCCTCATAATAAACACACCAAATGCATGCTATATGTTCCACTCAAAGGCAGAGTATTGAATCCAGCGTCATAATAAACACCCCAAATGCATGCTATATGTTC
>CM026393.1:24636996-24661996 GCA_014843695.1 Archivesica marissinica
CAACATTGTGTATATAGATATGTTACAACATTGTGTATATAGATATGTTACAACATTGTGTATATAGATATGTTACAACATTGTGTATATAGATATGTTACAACATTGTGTATATAGATATGTTACAACATTGTGTATATAGATATGTTGAGTAGCGTTGCACTATTTTAAAATTACGCGCCTAATTTTAAGATTTCAAAAATGGACTGTCTCTATTTTAAAATCGTGACAATCAGTAAATCAAGTACAATATATATACATGTATTTTATCTGCAACACTAACATTTAGTTTGACATAAGAAGTCGTCACCCCTCCTAATTACTCTGACTTAATAACGTTTCTCCCACACAGTGTATATAACTGCATCATTTTTGTGATTAGTATATAAACGAGATAACGTCCCAACCTATATATACTGACAGCAAAAAGAAACTGTTCATTTGCCTTAGAGGTAAAATTTATATCCTTTTAGAAAATAATATATGCAAATTTGGACGTCTACGCGCTTAAATATTTGGTAAATTGGAGCAATGTGTGAATGATGATTATTTTCCTCACTCATTATAGTAAAATCCATAATTCTAAACTTTGTAACAAAACGTAACGCTGTCCGATTAGTGCAGTGGTAAGTGCGCTCGCATCTCACCAATGCAACCTGGGTTCGATCTTCGGAAAGGGGGTAGTATGTGAGATGGTACAGTGGTCGCCAGATCGGACAGGTGGGTTTTCTCCGGGTACTTCAGTTATGGCTTTTGAGCCAATGTGCATTGGACATAGACAGTTTTACCACCTACCAATTTGTGTATTTGTTGATTGGTTACTGCATATATATGGAAGAGTTTATATCGATGTATATATTATATGTTTAACTGTCAGTAGAAAAACATATGTCTCATTGTATTGTTGAACTATTATCATGTCACACGGTGCAAATAGAAATTAAGTTCATTCTCCTTTGAAAATTGATTTGTCATTGCTTATCACGTGTAATTCAAAATGTATATTTAGCTAGAATAACAAGATGCATGTAATTGTATACGTTATATAGATAAACATTAGGTTCTGTTCTGATACAATTGCAAATAAAATAAGTTGTTGAGAAAAGACTTTCGTATATGTCTTTAACCCATTTCATTCTGGATACCGTTCAAACAGTATTTGCAAAGAACATAGAGCCAGATCAACCGCCATGGAACGTGCCGTCTGATCAGGCTCTATGCTGTTTGCTATTCAGATGATCTTGCTAACACACTTGGTTATGTAGCAAACAACATAGATCCTGATCAGCATGCAGCGTCACGCTGCGGCTGATCTGGATCTATGTTGTTTGCAAAAGCCTTTAAATGTATCCAGGATGAAATGGGTTAATAGGTATTGTATACAGTATTATGGTATATAAATAAAATAGGTAACGAGCGAGAACGAGGCTGATCCAGATTGGGGAACATTTTTACCGCCCTATGTTAGTGCTACAACAGCTTATGACATTGCTGAGGACTCTGTCAGCGGGACGTCTATTGTAACGATAGCAGCCACTGACACAGATGCTGGTGTTGATGGAAACATTCAATACTATATAGGAACAGTCACTTCAAGTAAGCTTTATTAGGGTATTTCTGACCTTAGGCTAGTCAGGAAATCACTGTAAGCACCACAGTTATACAATAATGTTCGTTATTAATAATAATAATAATAAAGACTTCATTTTACGAGAGAACTCATTTAACAAAAGTTAATCTACCATGATTCCCTCAACATATATACACATTAAATGCAATCAGTTAGGACTAGCACAGTGTTAGTGCGCTCGCTTCTCACCAAGGAAACCCGGATTCGATCCTCGGACAGGGAAGTATGTGAGATGGTATAATGGTCACCAGATCGGACAGGTGGGTTTTCTCCGGGTACTCCGATTTCCTCCTACACAAATGACCATATTTACGCTTTCATTCGCGCACATGAGAGTGATTAATATAAGTTTTTGAAATAAATTGTAAAGTTGTAAAATAAATAAAGTTTAAACTAGGAGTAATTGCTAAAGAGAAGCTATATATAATATGTTATGGAATATGATGATATATGTAATTGGCTAGTAGAGAAGCTATATATAATATGTTATGGAATATGATGATATATGTAATTGTCTAGTAGTGTAGTAGAGAAACTATATATAATATGTTATGGAATATGATGATATATGTAATATTGTAATTGGCTAGTAGAGAAGCTATATATAATATGTTATGGAATATGATGATATATGTAATTGGCTAGTAGAGAAGCTATATATAATATGTTATGGAATATGATGATATATGTAATTGGCTAGTAGAGAAGCTATATATAATATGTTATGGAATATGATGATATATGTAATTGGCTAGTACAGAAGCTATATATAATATGTTATGGAATATGATGATATATGTAATTGGCTAGTAGAGTAGCTATATATAATATGTTATGGAATATGATGATATATGTAATTGGCTAGTAGAGTAGCTATATATAATATGTTATGGAATATGATGATATATGTAATTGGCTAGTAGAGTAGCTATATATAATATGTTATGGAATATGATGATATATGTAATTGGCTAGTAGAGTAGCTATATATAATATGTTATGGAATATGATGATATATGTAATTGGCTAGTAGAGTAGCTATATATAATATGTTATGGAATATGATGATATATGTAATTGGCTAGTAGAGTAGCTATATATAATATGTTATGGAATATGATGATATATGTAATTGGCTAGTAGAGTAGCTATATATAATATGTTATGGAATATGATGATATATGTAATTGGCTAGTAGAGTAGCTATATATAATATGTTATGGAATATGATGATATATGTAATTGGCTAGTAGAGAAACTATATATAATATGTTATGGAATATGATGATATATGTAATTGGCTAGTAGAGTAGAAAAGGAGAATGAGACAATTAATGACAATGCATCTAGATAACAATGTGTAGATATGACTTATACACCTAGATAGCAATGTGTAGACATGACTTATACACCTAGATAGCAATGTGTAGATATGACTTATAGTTGCATTTCATTATTTTGATATAAAAGTGTCTGTGAATCTTTATCATTTTTAACTAATCTTCTCTCAACAATTTGTGAAATTCATCTCGCAACAATTTGTGAAATTCATTTCGTTGCTTGCTTTCATTTGGTAAAGCTTCCATGTATTGATGTGCTAAAGGCCACCTCCGAATAAAGGCCGCATATGAAAAACCTGTCTCTAAAGACCACCATTTTTCTCTCCCATCATGCCATTTTCAATGCATTTTAACCCTCTATTGAGAGGCCACCTGCCAACAAAGGCCACTTTTTGACTTTCTGAAGATGGCCTTTATAGACAGGTTTGACTGTACCTGCGTATTATGTAATGAGTGATTTGTTATTTCGTTAAGCAATCAGACATTTGAAAATTGTGAAAAAGGCTCACGCAAAAATGAAATGAATTACATAATATACTAGTATAACTATATACACCATATGACGTAAATGGACATATGAGTATGCATTTGTATTCATTTGACAGGCGAGAGTGTCACAGTAACAGGTCTGTTTGACCTTGACCAGCTGACCGGCGTACTGACTACAACGAGCAACACGTTCGACCGTGATCCCAACACGGGTGGTGTTGAATATTATGATGTCATCGTGAGAGTAACTGATCAAGGAACACCAGCGCATTCAGCAGAGCGTACGGTTCGTGTTGGACTTACAGATGTTAATGACAACACGCCCACATTCTCTCCAACTGTGTACTATGCATCAGTCGCTGAACATACTGCTCAAGGTAAGTTACAAGCACAGGCACAAGACACAAAAAATATTTGTTGGGCTATGGTCATATATTAAGCAATGTTTACTAAAGGCAACCAACGGAAATGAAACAACCAGATCACTGATATGCCCTTGTGGTCCCGACCGGAAGACCTTATTCTATCAATAAATACTTTTTATTTCATGGAGATCGGTCAGATAACACCAGAATGGCACATTGTTTCATCGTGAACAGCAGCACATGCAATGTTGACGTTTTTTAGTAAACATTACTTAATATATGACCTTAGGCCAAGAATAATGTTTGTGTCTTGTGGCTGTTGTTACAAGTAGTCAACGGAATTGATTGATGTCTAACGTACCGTCATTCGTAAATGCACGTATGAAAAATTTGTATTCATCAGAATTTACAGGCGTAGTCCACGAACTTTATGAATTAAATGACTTACGTTTTCCGTATCCATTCAATGCTAAGAAAGCAAATCCAAATTGCTTGTGTGTTCAAAATCATTCTGAAACTTCAAATACAGAATAACCAAATGAAAACAGAGATGAAGAAAACAACAACCAAGAATGCACTAAATACAATAGACCATTAAAACTGATGAGCTTAGAATATATTGACCAAGTTCTCATTGTATGTCTATACATGTATGTACACTTGAAACCCACAGATACGTCGCTTGTTTTGGTGACGGTAACTGATCATGACGTAAGCGATACCGTCACCGTTAGTATATTGAGTGGAGACGACGACGCTTCAAACAAATTCGCCGTTGACGTCACGAATGGGAAGTTAATTGAAACGTCAACGAATGAAATCGACTATGATGTCCTCAGTGACACCAACTATCAGTATACATTAATTGTGATAGCCACAGATGGAACCAACACAGATACCGCTACTGTGATTATTACGGTAATAACTATACTCTTGTAATTCACCAAGATTGATCACTCTGAAAATAACATATTTACAAGAACATCCATATCAGTAGTTCTAATATTTCTCATATATTTTCTCTAGTGCATCAGGTTTGTTTGATTGTTTTTTGGTGCTTAAAGTCGGAAAATCAGCTTAGGTCATATGGCGGCTTCCAGCTATTACTGGTGGAGGAAGATCCCGGTGCCACGCAGTGTTTCAGGCACGGATGGGTGCCCGGGTAGAATCACCGATCTTCTGCAAGTAAGCTGGATAGCTTCCTCACTTGAAAGAATCTGACATCCCCAGTGAGATTTGAACCTACAGCTGTGAGGGGCAAGTGATTTAAAGTAAGCGCCCTAGAACACTCGACCACGGACGCCTCTTGTGTATCAAGTAGCTAAAATGCCGTCTAAAGACCTTGCTACATGCAACATGTGTTCTCATTCATATATACATGTTCTTGTGTTGTTATGGATATGTTGTCCACCTTTCTTATGCATCAGGGATCATTCCAGAGGGCGATGTGGGCGAAATAGTCGCCCTAGTAACCCTGACTTCGCCCTCTGGGGGCCACACTTCTCCCTAAAAATAAATAAATATATATTTTTTTATATGATTTTCAAACAAAATTTTGTCTAGTAAGATACACTGGCCCATTATAAAGCACTCCTTCTATTCAAATGTTGTATTTAATGGTTGTACTGTGCATTTTAACCCTATTTTGCAAAAGTATATTAAAGAACACCATTTAAGGAAGCAATCACATGCTTTCTCACTTCTCCCAAAAATTCGGACCTAGAATGAACCCTGATGCTTTTACTGTAATTATTAGTAATATACCAATAATTTTAATCCATTTATCTAGTTTAACCCTTTCCTTCATAGAGATTTAGGTTAATATACTATTATATCTCCATACAAACGACAGCCAATTACCTATCATGCAGTGGATAAGTAGTCGCCATATCTATCCCACCTCCATAGATATTACTGGGACTTCATAGAGATTTAGGTTAATATACTATTATATCTCCATACAAACGACAGCCATTTTGCTATCATGCAGTGGATAAGTAGTTTGCCATATATATCCCACCTCCATAGATAATACTGGGACTACATAGAGATTTAGGTTAATATACTATTATATCTTCATACAAACCACAGCCATTTAGCTATCATGCAGTGGATAAGTAGTCGCCATATCTATCCCACCTCCGTAGATATTACTGGGACTACATAGAGATTTAGGTTAATATACTATTATATCTCCATACAAACGACAGTCATTTAGCTATCATGCAGTGGATAAGTAGTCGCCATATCTATCCCACCTCCATAGATATTACTGGAACTACATGAGATTCTGGCCTACTATGAACATTGGTTTGACTACTACATTGTCAATGTATGTGGTATTGGTAATGGTGTCAAGAGGTGTATGCAGGAAAGGGTTAAACAATATTTTATTGAAGAATGGTACATAACATATGAATAGTTGCAACAGTACAATTATTATTGGGAAAATAGTTACATAGTAACTTATTCGAATCCCTTTCCTTTTATTTATATATTGATTTGATAAGATGTCCACCCTATAACTGCCAGGTTACGAGTTTGAGCCCTGCCAGACCCAGCACGGTGGCGGTACCCGTCCCTGGGCAAGATACATAAATCTAATGTTTCTTCACTATTCTTGGTGACTATTGATTCCAGGAATTATGAGAGATTAGTATCGAATTGAAAGAACCATTTTCGTCATTGAGCTAAAATAAATATACACTAAATGAATAGGCTTTCATCGAACAATATTGACTTGACTGTATCGGATTCTTTAAAGCAGCATTACATCGTATGAAATAAAAGATATTTGAAAAATTCAATTTTTACATATGGATAGCAATGCTGCTACACATTCTAACATTATACTTTGTATGCTTTTGTTCATTTGGTAAACAGTGTTTTTTTGCGATAAAACAAACTCGAAACTGAAAGTAGGACTTTCCGAGTCGATCGGTCACGCACTTGTTTACAACCGGAACGCATCACCCGCACTTGTTTACTTTCGGAATGCATCGTCCCACGTTGTCTTTTTTAAATTAAATTACTTGATACGTTGATTCATATCTCTGTTAGCTAAGTCTTCTAGGGACATTTCTACATCCCCGCGAGGGGTTCGACATTAGAGGAAGATATATACGTTGTTTTCTACATCCTCTGTTGTTTCACGCATGCGCGCTGTGTGTGTTTACATTTCGTGTGTTGATCAACAAATTCGCGTATACGACGGTTTAAATGTATTGGAATTTTATCGTTTCTGAGTGACTATTTCGATTTTTGTAAACACACACATATTAGTATTTATATTTTACCCAAATCATCCTTTATTACGATGTAATGCTGCTTTAAACTGTAAATATTGTCAAAGTTGCAGTCTTGTATCTTGTATTGTAATAAATAATTAGCATTTTTGCGTTCGCGCATATCATTGATAGATAACTAATGATAACGAACATGATCCAACATGGGGAACATTTACACCGGACTATGTTAGCGCAACTATAGCTTACGATATTGCCGAAGACTCCGCCAGCGGGACGTCCATTGTAACGATAGCTGCGTCTGACGAGGACGCTGGATTGGATGGTGATATACTGTATGCTTTAGGGACTGTCACTTCAAGTAAGTATGATTGTCTAAGATGGAGTTTGTGTATGTCGTAATAACACAGTGGTAGCACGTTCACTTCAGATGCGAAAGGCCCGGAGTTTCGACTGACTTTACCACAGTTCTTCGTGGAAGAGGAAGGCACATTTTTGTGAAGATTAACTGGAATTACTTCCTATGATAGAATTGTTTGTGTGTGCGTGCGTGCGAGCGTGCGTGCGAGCGAGCGTGCGTGCGTGCGGTTATATATCTGGTTAAGACCTACATGTACTGATATTTGCTAGAAGATCCCTGTTTTCGTATTATGCATATACATTTCACATATCTCGTAAAGTCAATCTGAATATGATCCGAATATTTTGGTTCGATGAAAATGGAAATACGAATAGAAATGAATTGTAATTTTACAGGCTTGAATACCATATCGACGGGTCTATTTGACCTTGACCCGGAGACGGGTGTATTAACTACAACAGGAAGTAGCCTTGACCGTGATTTGAACACAGGTGGAGTTGAATATTATGACGTTATCGTGAAAGCAATTGATGAAGGAACACCAGCGCGTTCTGCTGAACGCACGATTCGTGTTGGACTTACAGATGTTAATGACAACACCCCTACTTTCTCTTCCACTGTGTATTATGCATCAGTCGCTGAAAATACAGCAGAAGGTAAGTCATAAGGAGAGATGAATATAAAGGATGAATTATAGCATGTCTGCGGCTTCTCTATAATCTGTATTATCACATAACTTCGCTTGTATTCAGTGTAATACAGTCATATCATAAATTCTTATATGTACACCCAGAAGAATTCTGATTGGTTGAGAGAATAATCCTTATAATTTAATCGTTAGAGCATGCATATTTCTATTTGAATTGGAACGTAACGTTAATAGTAAGACAAACTACGATATAAAAGATGTCTTGACGCAATTATAACGCTGTTTAAAACATAAATATAACGCTGTTTTGCGTAGTGACGTCATGACAATTTAGTGATGTCATGACAATTTAGTGATGTCATGACAATTTAGTGACGTCATGACAATTTAGTGACATCGCGACAATTTAGTGACGTCATGACAATTTAGTGATATCATGACAATTTAGTGATGTCATGACAATTTAGTGACATCATGACAATTTAGTGACGTCATGACAATTTAGTGACGTCATGACAATTTAGTGACGTCATGACAATTTAGTGATGTCATGACAATTTAGTGACATCGCGACAATTTAGTGACGTCATGACAATTTAGTGACGTCATGACAATTTAGTGATGTCATGACAATTTGTGCTGACAGTTGGCGCCAAAATGAAAGTAGCAGTTTCATTTTTTCATTTTGTGAATAAATATGATTAAAATCAGATATTGTAATGTGATAAAAAAAAGAGGATCTTACACTCGTGATGTTTACACAGATGGATCTGTAGTCCAGTGGTAACATGCTGGTCTGGTAATTCAGGGATCTCAGGTTTGCTCCCCTGTCTGACCCTAAACAAAATTAACAGTCTTTCAGTTGGGACTTTAAACCAAGGTCTCGTGTCGGTGCTGTACACCGTGCACGTAAAATATCCAGAGGAGACTCCGGAATGGGTATCTGTCTGTATCATTGCACTATCCTCCAAAAATCTAAAATGACTAATCTCTTCAGGAGGCGTCGCTCATATGGGCAACCTGTAGCGACGATAAATAAACGTAAAACACACATGTAATGATTTCATACCATATCTTATGAACCTCGTTTTGGAAATCACAACTCATGTAAGATCCTATATTTGTAAAGTAATCTAAATTACCGTAATTAATGAACATATTTCAAGAAGACAAACTTCAAAACAAATAAATTTAATAATCACTGTATCGTAAATTCTGCTTAACCCTTTCCCTCATAGAAGCACCTCTTGACACCAATACGACATACATTGACAATGAAGTAGCCAAACCAATGTTCATAATAAAGGCCAGAATCTCACGTAGTCCCAGTAATATCTATGGAGGTGGGATAGATATGGCAACTACTTATCCACTGCATGATCGTTAAATGGCTGTCTTTTGTATGGAGATATAATAGTATATTAACCTAAATCTCTATGAAGGAAAGGCTTATTGAGTGAACATATATATATTAATTTACAGATATATCGCTAGTTTTATTGACGGTAACAGATTATGATGCAAGTGATGCAGTCACTGTCAGCATACTCAGTGGAGACGACGATTCGAATAAGTTCGCCTTCGACGTTGCAAATGGGAAATTAATAGTGACGTCAGCAAATGCCATTGACTATGATGTGCTCAGTGTCTCTAACTTTCAATACACGTTAACCGTGATAGCTTCTGATAGAACCAACACGGGAACCGCTACTGTGATTATTACGGTAACATATTATACACTTGTTCTTGTAAAGATTTGTATATTTTCCAATACAGACAATATACGAAATATAATTGATTTATATGTTACTATTTAGTAGTCAGATACCAATCACTCTGTTGGTGAATTATTATTTAGTATCCAGGCCCTGAGAGGTTATAAAACTTTTCTCAGATCTCAAGCTCAAATGATCTGATTGGTTGATTCTGAGTGTTACTGTCAGCTGAACCAATCAGACGCTTTAGACTGAGTTTTGAGATTGGAGAAAAGTTTTATAACCGGGGCCAGCACATGTTAATTATTATTTATTGAATTTGTTTTAGCAAGATACAGAAGACACCCAAATTCCAGAAGCAGCCCTGTTTTGTTTACATACCCCGAGTAACTGTAGTTATACTCTATGTATTTATATATAAAACGGCCGTAATATCGTATAAAAAGTGACGGAATGTCTGAAGTACAATAACATTTACCCAAAGCCGAAGTGTCTAGAGCTGAAGTATAATAACGTGTATCCAAAGCCGGAGTGTCTATAACTGAAGTACAATAACATCTATCCAAAGCCGAAGTGTCTAGAGCTGAAGTACAATAATGTGTATCCAAAGCCGTAGTGTCTAGAACTGAAGTACAATAATGTGCATCCAAAGCCGGAGTGTCTAGAACTGAAGTACAATAACATCTATCCAAAGCCGGAGTGTCTAGAACTGAAGTACAATAACATCTATCCAAAGCCGGAGTGTCTAGAACTGAAGTACAATAACATCTATCCAAAGCCGGAGTGTCTAGAACTGAAGTACAATAACATCTATCCAAAGCCGGAGTGTCTAGAACTGAAGTACAATAACATCTATCCAAAGCCGGAGTGTCTAGAACTGAAGTACAATAACATCTATCCAAAGCCGGAGTGTCTAGAACTGAAGTACAATAACATCTATCCAAAGCCGGAGTGTCTAGAACTGAAGTACAATAACATCTATCCAAAGCCGGAGTGTCTAGAACTGAAGTACAATAACATCTATCCAAAGCCGGAGTGTCTAGAACTGAAGTACAATAACATCTATCCAAAGCCGGAGTGTCTAGAACTGAAGTACAATAACATCTATCCAAAGCCGGAGTGTCTAGAGCTGAAGTACAATAACATGTATCCAAAGCCGGTGTGTCTAGAACTGAAGTACAATAATGTGTATCCAAAGCCGGTGTGTCTAGAACTGAAGTACAATAACATGTATCCAAAGCCGGAGTGTCTAGAACTGAAGTACAATAACATGTATCCAAAGCCGGAGTGTCTAGAGCTGAAGTACAATAACATGTAACTAAAGCTGGAGTGTCTAGAGCTGAAGTACAGTAACATGTATCCAAAGCCGGAGTGTCTAGAGCTGAAGTACAGTAACATGTATCCAAAGCCGGTGTGTCTAGAGCTGAAGTACAATAACATGTATCCAAAGCCGGTGTGTCTAGAGCTGAAGTACAATAACATGTATCCAAAGCCGGTGTGTCTAGAACTGAAGTACAATAATGTGTATCCAAAGCCGGTGTGTCTAGAACTGAAGTACAATAACATGTATCCAAAGCCGGAGTGTCTAGAACTGAAGTACAATAACATGTATCCAAAGCCGGAGTGTCTAGAGCTGAAGTACAATAACATGTAACTAAAGCTGGAGTGTCTAGAGCTGAAGTACAGTAACATGTATCCAAAGCCGGAGTGTCTAGAGCTGAAGTACAGTAACATGTATCCAAAGCCGGTGTGTCTAGAGCTGAAGTACAATAACATGTATCCAAAGCCGGTGTGTCTAGAGCTGAAGTACAATAACATGTATCCAAAGCCGGTGTGTCTAGAACTGAAGTACAATAATGTGTATCCAAAGCCGGTGTGTCTAGAACTGAAGTACAATAACATGTATCCAAAGCCGGTGTCTAGAGCTGAAGTACAATAACATGTAACCAAAGCTGGAGTGTCTAGAGCTGAAGTACAATAACATGTATCCAAAGCCGGTGTGTCTAGAGCTGAAGTACAGTAACATGTATCCAAAGCCGGTGTGTCTAGAGCTGAAGTACAATAATGTGTAACCAAAGCCGGAGTGTCTAGAGCTGAAGTACAATAACATGTATCCAAAGCCGGAGTGTCTAGAGCTGAAGTACAGTAACATGTATCCAAAGCCGGAGTGTCTAACTCTTAGGGTCAATGTGTCTGGTTACTCGTAGTACCCATGCATATAGATGAATATAGGGGAAAGAACATAGCACATTACACAGAAATATTACAGCGACTACTCCTATTATAGTTACATACTATTCCGTGTGCACACCGTGCACGCTAGGTGGTTTCTCGGTAACCACTGTCTGAGCAGCAATCTCATCATTCATATATACAGAGATATCTTTACATGTATCGAGTTGCACAATAACCATAACCGTAACATTTGCATTATCCACTTTGTTTCACTGTAGCATTGAAATTAGTCGCTTATAAAACGGACATATATATATATTGATTACATACCATTTGTAGGTAACTAACGTTAACGAATATGTTCCAACATGGGGAATATTTACACCAGCATATGTTAGCGCAGCCACTGCTTACGAGATTGCTGAAGATTCCACAACCGGGACGACTATCGTATCAGTAGCGGCGACTGATGCGGATGCCGGGGATGATGGACAAATATTCTACTATCTTGGGTCAGTCACTTCAAGTAAGTTTCGATGCCGGGGATGATGGACAAATATTCTTCTATCTTGGGTCAGTCACTTCAAGTAAGTTTCGATGCCGGGGATGATGGACAAATATTCTTCTATCTTGGGTCAGTCACTTCAGGTAAGTTTCGATGCCGGGGATGATGGACAAATATTCTTCTATCTTGGGTCAGTCACTTCAGGTAAGTTTCGATGCCGGGGATGATGGACAAATATTCTTCTATCTTGGGTCAGTCACTTCAAGTAAGTTTCGAAAAATTCCAATTATTCACAGACAGATTATTTGCCCAATATGTTTGATGATATTCGTTGAATATTCCGGGCTCTATATTAGACATTGCATTCATAGAACCTCATCATCAATCTACATATCGTATATATATAGTGGAAGTCGTGATAGCGCAGTGGATGTGCGCTCGCTTCAGGTGCGAAAGGTCCGGAGTTCGAGCCCCGCTGGAGCCGTTACGATTGTGCCCTTAGGCAAGGCATTTAAATTCCACATTGCCTCTTCTCTCTCCCTCATGGCGATGGATTCCATCAGGAATGAGGTCTCGAGAGTGATTAATATAAGTTGAAAGAACTTGTTTCGCAATCGAGCTAAAATAAATTTGTATAAACTAATCTAATCTACATGCATTGGTTACTTTCTCCATGTAGGTATAAATACCATGTGAGTGTGCTGGTTCCAGTTTCGACATAAATACCATGTGAGTGCGCTGGTTCCAGTTTCGATATAAATACCATGTGAGTGCGCTGGTTCCAGTTTCGACTCATAAACTTTGGGCAATGTATTTGTGGACATCCAGAACGTGGTCACGTCACAATGATATGGGTCACAATTAGGCATTTGGGTGATTGGACATAAATATGATATGCATTTTACTTTAAAGGTTCTAGTACAACAACAACTGGTCTGTTTGACCTTGACCGGATGACCGGTGTGCTAACTACATCTAACAGCAGCTTCGACCGTGATCCCAACACAGGTGGTGTTGAATATTATGACGTCATCGTGAAAGCAATCGATGAAGGAACACCAGCGCGTTCTGCTGAACGCACGATTCGTGTTGGACTTACAGATGTTAATGACAACATCCCTACTTTCTCTTCCACTGTGTATTATGCATCAGTCGCTGAAAATACAGCAGAAGGTAAGTCATAAGGAGAGATGAATATAAAGGATGAATTATAGCATGTCTGCGGCTTCTCTATAATCTGTATTATCACATAACTTCGCTTGTATTCAGTGTAATACAGTCATATCATAAATTCTTATATGTACACACGTGTAATAACCCAACTTCTATCCCACTGTTTATTACACGTGGGTTACTGAGAATACAACGTATGTTACATGTAGTGTATGATATGGAATTGCAGTATTGCATAATGCATAGCTATGTTCTCCGTCCAGAAGGCAAATATAACAAACTAACTCTCAAGCAAGAATCATTTAAATATCTCCATCACGTGTGGAATTCATAGAAACACGAGGAATATAAGAAATTTGATCTTTGGATACAAAATTACCGAATCAGACTATTTTATATCAATATCTTTCTAACCATAGTAGGTTTTAGTATCTACAAATCATATTTTGCAAGTGACAACTGGACAAAAGAACACTATATATACAAAGTTTTTAAATCAGAATTTGAAATTGTGCATCTTTACTACAAATTACAAATTTAAAAAGATTAATATAACCTTTTTCAATAAGGTTCATGAAAATGTTTAATAATACTTTTATTGGCATTTAAATGACTACTATATCTATACAATGTATTTTTTTTACAGTTGTAGCATTTATGTGTTGTATATATGTACATATAAACATAAGTGAATAAAAGAAGCACTGCTTCACCAAAAAAGAAAAAAAAGAATCATTTACCGAAAGACAAATACATTATAGTCAGCCAACAATTATATAGAACATATAATATTATTGTTTGTTTGTTTGTTTAAAGCAGTAAAAACACAAATGTCTGCAGAATGTAATTTATTATTAAAACGTATAATATTTCCCCAATAGTTGCCTCAGTAACTTAGTATTTCAACAAATAGACAAACGTCGTATACGCTGTTTGTTGACATAACAAAATAATGTAAATAGGGTCGACATTCATGCGTAATGCAATGCGTGTATCCTGAATAACACGATTTATCATACAGATTTACCTTTATATCTCACATTTGTGCCTATGCATATTTATTTCTAGACTAATCTTAGTTAAATTATCTCTAAACGAAAGTATCGCACGTTTAGTATTGACTCCCAATGACAAACAAATGTCATTTCAGGAGCGTGGATGACCGTTATATGAAATCCTACTTTCACTTTTGAAAGTTTGTAGACCACAAAAAACTGTTTATTGATTCAATGTTAGTGTTCGAATGTATTCAGAAGAATTTGTAGTAGCAATGCATTTATACATGAAAACACGCATTTCATTTGCATTTTGTGATGTAATGTCGCTTTAATGGGTTTTAAGTGGCACCAACTTGGGTCATATGGTAGTATGTAGTGGAGGATGACCCCGGGAGTCCGACTCCATGGTCGAGTGGTTAAGGTCGCTGACTTGTATACCACTGTAACCTATCATCACTGATGGTCACGGGTTTGAGTCCTGCTCAGGCCGTATCTCATTTATATGAAAAAGTTGGCAGTTTCTTACGGAGGTTGTGGCACCCAAGTACTGGTTAACCGCTGGAGCCTGCCCAGGAAAGGTGTTGTTAGGTAAACTGCCCGCCGGCGATATAGCCCAAAATGGTGCTGATGCAGGCGTAAAACCCGAAATATAACATAACGACCTCGGGTACTCTCCGAACAGTATTTCAGGCACGAATGTGCATCAAGGTAGTTGTTGTTGTTGTTGTTTATATTTGTTAACTTCAGTGACGATAAAATCATGACCGTCTGGGTAGCTGCATCACATGCCTTCCTCAATACCGCTGGGTAGCTGCATCACATGCATAATTCGACACCCCAGTTGGATTTGAACCGTGATACTATTTTATAATTGAATATAGACTTTTGAAACTTGTATTAACTTTCAGATATGTCACTCGTGTCACTAACGGTAACTGATGATGATGTAACTGACACCGTAACCGTTAGTATTCTAAGTGGAGACGATACGCCGAACAAGTTTTCTATTGACTCCACGAATGGCAACTTACTAATTACATCAAACAATGCCATCGACTATGACGTTCTTGGTGCCTCAAACTTCCAATATGCATTATCCATAATTGCCTCTGATGGAACGAACACGGGAACTGCTACTGTGTATATTACGGTAAATTATTACTCGTATATTTCTTATGGTATAATTTGAATTGTTACTGCTGTCGAACAAATACATAGAAGTTCCAGATAGCTACACGTATTACTGATTGTATCGTGATTAAATACATTTATGCTGTTGTGTGAAATGGGATCGTTTAAATTTCTTGTAGACCATCGTTGTTTGATCAACATGCTTCCACTTCAGCAGCCACTTCTCTATGTGACAAAACTACTGTTACATTTGCTAAACAGACGGAGCACGCTGGAATGGTAATCCAGGGATCGCAGGTTCGATCCCCCGTCTGACCCTAATAAAATTAACAGTCTTTCAGATGGGACTTTAAACCGAGGTCTCGTGTCGGTGCTTTACACCGTGCATGTAAAAGAACCAGAGGATACTCTGGAATGGGTCTGTCTGTATCATTGCACTATACTCCAAAAATGACTAATCTCTTCAGGAGGTGTCGCTCATATGGGCAACCGGTAACGACGATAATAAACGTAAAACATACACGCATACATTTGCTGATAAAATGGTCACAATTTATGACTGGTTTACAAGCAACAGTAGTTAGTTATGAAAAGATATGTCCACATAATTGTATGACTAACTTGTACATCGTGTAAGGAGCTTGTTAAACATGATCGTACCGCAATTAGTCGATGACACTATCTCTAAGATGAGCATTTTCTAACATATCATATAGATAACAAACTTGAACGAAGCTTATCCGGCATGGGAAACGTTTACACCGGACTATGTTAGCGTAACAACAGCATACGATATTGCTGAAGACTCTGCCAGCGGGACGTCTATTGTAACGATAGCGGCGACTGACGCGGATGCTGGAATCGATGGACAAATAATATACTCTCTAGGGGATGTCGTATCAAGTAAGTTTCGAGATAAATGCCAGCGTCAGTGAGTTTATACATTTGGTCTGACACGAAATTTATGAACATTCTCAAGTAGTGAACCATTCTTGTAGGTGTTAACCCATTTGATTCTGGATACCGTTCAACCAGTATTTGCAAAGAACATAGAGACAGATTCGAGTGCAGATTGTGAAATGCAATGCGCTTATAGGGGTTTAGCTGTTCCCGGGCCCAGGGTTTATTACACTGTTCTACAATCTCAAACTCAGTGAAGCTTCTGATTGGTGCAGCTGACGGTAAGACTCTGGGAGAGGACATTATCCTGCTATGTGCTCCTGCTATGTGCTCCTGCTCCTGCTATGTGCTCCTGCTATGTGCTCCTGCTATGTGCTCCTGCTATGTGCTCGTCAATGTGACATTCCAGTAGGTTTGAATCCCACGCTGGGTGTCACATTCTTTCAAGTGTGGCAACAAATTAATAATAAATATGCATACTACTATTATCAGTTTTTCTAATTTTATAGCTATTACCATTATTTTATGTTATATAGTCGCTTCAAAAGCTCACTCAGAGCTTGTGTTGTACTGACAGACGGATCTGTAGTTCAGTGGTAACACGCTGGACTGGTAATCCAGGGATCGCAGGCTCGATCCCCCGTCTGACCATAATAATATTAATAGTCTTTCAGATGGGACGTTAAACTTGTCGGTGCTTTACACTGTACACGTAAAAGAACAAGAGGAGACTCTGGAATGGGTCTCTGTCTGTATCATTGCACTATCCTCCAAAATCTAAAATGACTAATCTCTTCAGGAGGCATCACTCATATGGGCAACCGGTAGCGGCGATAAATAAACGTAAAACACACACACACAGTGTTGTACTGTTGCTATCTTGCCGACTCAAAATAAAATTTATCTTATCTTAACTAGCCAGCTTAGCTAACATCACACTAGCACCATTCACATACATGAACGTATGGATAGCAATTTAGTATAATTTCAGGCACAAGTACCACAGTAACAGGTCTGTTTGACCTTGACCAGCTGACTGGTGTACTGACTACAACGAGCAACACGTTCGACCGTGATCCCAACACGGGTGGAGTTGACTATTATGATGTCACCGTGACAGTAACTGATCAAGGAACACCAGCACGTTCAGCGGAGCGTACGATTCGTGTTGGACTTACAGATGTTAATGACAACACGCCCATATTCTCACCCACTGTGTATTACACGTCTGTAATTGAAAACACAGCACAAGGTACGTAAATGTTCAAATATGTATATCACGGCTCCGGAAAATGAAGTTAGTCAAAAATAAAATGTAGATAATACAGTTACTTCAGATATGACATTGAGATATGCTTCAAATATTGATCTCTATATTCCAAGACCTAGATGTGAAATGTACAGGAAATCTATAGAATACTCTGGTCCAAAGATATGGAATTGTCTACCATTGGAAATTAAGACGTCCAGATCATTAAATATGTTCAAGACAAAATGTAAAATATGGATACAACTTTTTAATCGGTAGACACTAGGAAGTTATATATATAATGATTGCCATTCAATATGCTAATGTCGTTTTGTATTTCGATAACTTTACCTGATTTGTTTAAGTTACATTGTGTACAACATTATACATGTATATTGCATGGCGTAACTGTGTACTTTGGTTATAATTATTGTGTATGTGCATTAATGCTATAGCTATATATTAATTTAAACTAATTAGCTCACCCTCTATAAATAAGGAAATCTATCTCTACTTTATGCTTCCGAACAATCAATTTCTGATTAGTTTTTATACAAATTTATTTTAGCTTGATTGTGCAACAAGTTCTTACAACTTATATTAATCACTCTCGAGACCACATTCCTGATGAAATCCATTGCCACGAGGGAAAGAGAAGAGGCAACGTGGAATTTAAATGCCTTGCCTAAGGGCACAATCGTAACGTTTCCAATGGGGCTCGAACTCCGGACCTTTCGCACCTGAAGCCAGTGCGCTATCACGACTATCCACTATTTCTGATTAACACTGGAAGATCCGTATCTTTTTGGGGCACACACTCCCGATGTAGCCCAACCGAGAAAGAGCGAGGCAATGGCACAATAGCGTTAAGAAATTTAGGAGGGAAGCTTAGTTCAGAACTAATTAGGTCACCCTCTATAAATAAAGAAATATATCTATCTCTATAAATAAACAATGCTAAAACTGAAGTAGTAAAATAAAGATAACGGTGAGTTATTTAGCGTTCTCTATAATTGTATCATTGTTTAAGGTATTATAAATGATCACATGTTAAGAAACATGAAAACTAATATGCTTAAATGTTTACATAGCGGATACAAATAAAAGTTCCAATGCTCATTCATAATAACGGTTGCCTTGTAGCAGGGTTCATTCTAGGTCAGAATTTTTGGGAGAAGTGAGAAAGCGCATGATCGCTTCCTTAAAAGGGTGTTCTTTAATATACTTCTGCAAAATAGGGTTAAAATGCACAGTACAACCATTAAATACAACATTTGAATAGAAGGAGTGCTTTATAATGGGCCAGTGTATCTTACTAGACAACATTTTGTTTGAAAATCGTAAAAACCAAAATATAATTTGGTTTTAAAACATTTTTTTAGGGAGAAGTAGGGCCCCCAGAGGGCGACAATTTCGCCCACATCCCCCTCTAGAATGGTGGTCCCTGTTGTAGTTGTTTCATTATCAAACACTGATTATATAATATATACGTCATGTCGCTGTGTCGTACTGGCTGCATGAACAACTTCAGGTTATGAAAGGTGGATAATATTTCCTCGCTAAAACGTCTATACGAAAAAATACATGAGTTCTGTATGGCTTCCTCTGTCCTTCAAATCGTCTAACAATTTAGTAAGTCGTGATAGCGCAGTGGATGCGCGTTCGCTTCAGGTGCGAAAGGTCTGGAGTTTGAGCCACGCTGAAGCTGTTACGAGTGTGCCCTTAGGCAAGGCATTTAAATTCCACGTTGCCTCTTCTCTCTCCCTCGTGGTGATGGATTCCATCAGGAATGAGGTCTCGAGAGTGATTAATATAAGTTGAAAGAACTTGTTTCGCAATCGAGCTAAAATAAATTTGTATAAACTAAGCTAATAATTTAAAATGTAGAAGATTATTATTCCAGTTAGTAAGGTAATAGTTTTGATATTGGTAGATTTAAAAGTAAAATGTGGCTGTCCGATTAGCGCAGTGGTTAGCGCACTCGCTTCTCACCAATGCAACCTGGGTTTGATCCTCGGACCGGGAAGTATGTGAGATGGTATGGTGGTCATCAGATCGGACAGGTGGGTTTTCTCCGGGGACTCCGGTTTCCTTCCACACGAATGACCACCTATACGCTTTCATCCGCGCCAACGAGAGTGATAAAACTTGCTTCGCAATCGTTGTAAAATAAATAAACTTTAATAAACTTTAAAAGTAAATTGTCGTTTATATATTGTCTGCATTATCTTTTAGACAAATCACTTGTTTTGTTGATGGTTACCGATCATGATATAAGTGCTACCATCACCGTTAGTGTACAAAGTGGAGACGACGACGCTTCGAAAAAGTTTGCAATCGACGCCACAAATGGGAAATTAATAATAACATCATCAAATGTCATCGACTATGACGTACTCAGTGCCTCAAACTTCCAATATACATTGATTGTGATAGCCTCTGATGGAACCAACACAGGAACCGCTACCGTGATTGTTACGGTAATACTTGAAAGTCTTGTATTTCTAGGAAAATTACTATTTTTGCTTCTCATAGAATGATTGAGCTTCCTCGGTGAAAGAAAACTTCACCTTGTGTGTGTGTTTTACGTTTATTTATCGTCGCTACCGGTTGCCCGTATGAGCGACGCATCTTGAAGAGATTAGTCATTTTAGATTTTTGGAGGATAGTGCAATGATAGATCCATTCCTGAGTCTCCTCTGGTTCTTTTACGTGCACGGTGTAAAGCACCGACACAAGACCTCAGTTTAAAGTCCCATCTGAAAGACTGTTAATTTTATTAGGGTCAGACTGGGGGATCGAACCTGCGATACCTGGATTACCAGTCCAACGTGTTAACCACTGGACTACAGATCCGTCTGCTAAACTCCATCTTCCACTGTTTTCACACTAACATAAGTTGTTGTGCGGTTGTGTATTGTAAATAAATGAGGCTCCAGACAGGGGCAGTTAAAATGAATTAAATTTGATAACAACTATTATATTAACCAAAATCATTGGAAATCATAAAAGAAAAAAGAAGATTTGTGTTTATTAGTGTAAGATATGGTTTGATTTCATCTCATATTTCGGAGACCACTATTAAACACAAATACGCTCTATTTCTCACATGTTGAATTAAATGAAAGAAGAACACAATGAACGGACATGTTACATATTTTGTGTACATCAACATCATATTCCGATCAAAATTCGGACACGTTTTCTCGTCACGCTCACATGAGAGAAGCACCTCACGGGAATGTATTACTTTTATTTATTACTTCTATCGAAATCTGTTGATGACTAGACCAAACATATACGTTCAATAATTGACATAGTTTGAGTTGTGCGTCAGGTGCAAAGGTTTATGATTTACTATATATATACCTATACTATATACGAGCCCTGCTGGAGCCGTTACGATTGTGCCCTTAGGCAAGTCATTTAAATTCCACGTTGCCTCTTCTCTCTCCCTCATGACGATGGATTCCATCAGGAATGAGGTCTCGAGAGTGATTAATATAAGTTGTAAGAACTTGTTTCGCAATCGAGCTAAAATAAATTTGTATAAACTTTTTATAAAATTTGAGTAGCGGATACACCGACTATCAGAGATATATCGGTAATGCTCGACAGGATCTATGCGGTGTTCAATACAGGCTTCGGATTTATTCTCGAGATATCCTATATTTACAAATCTCAATCACGGCTAGTTTATCCACTTCTACAATGTGTCTATGCTACACCTTGTTTTTTGCATCGTAACCATTGCTGCACATTGTATTACGATATACAGTCAAACCTGTCTTAAACAGCCACCCAAGGGAATCATAGAAAGTGGCTGCTTAGCACAGGTGGCTGCTTAATAGAGGTCAAATGTATAATAAAACAGCATATTGGGAATCTGGAAACTGGCTGCTTAATACAAGTTGGCTGCTTAATAGAGGTGACCACTAACACAGGTTTGACTGTATGAATAACAGAACACATTACATTATCATTGATAGGTAGCTAACGAGAACGAAGCTGACCCGGAATGGGAAACATTTTCACCAGCATATGTTAGTGCAATAACACCGTACAACATTGCTGAAGACTCCCCTAGCGGGACATCTATTGTGACAATACAGACGTCCGACGGAGATGCTGGAGTAGATGGCGAGGTCCTGTATTCTCTAGGAACAGTTACTTCAAGTAAGTTGTGCAATAAAATGTTGGGACATTGATATGGTCGAATTTGAAAAGGATTACGGTAAGCGAACGAGTAGTATTATTGTGTAACTCTGTTTTATAACACCACATAGTTAAAGATGAATTCGATATGTCCTATACCAGGATATTTGTCGAAATACCCTTTTGAAAAACCAATTTTATTTTTCACGAATTCGCTTTAAACCGTCATCCAAATCGTTTCATGCAAATACTATTGATAATTCCAATAGAAATGCATGTCTATATATATAATGTGTATTATAATACCTATTTAATGTGCAATTGCATATGCGATATTATTACCAATTAGCGCAGCGGTTGCATGTATCTTTTTCACAATACTGTTTTTTTTAAAACTTTATTTATTTTACAACGATTGCAAAGCAAGCTTTAACAACTTATATTAATCACTCTCGTTGGCACAGATGAAAGCGTATATGTGGTCATTCGTGTGGGAGGAAACATGTTTTCTAATACCACATATGTAACATGGTATTTTGTTATTATTTATAGGTTTGAGTACAATAGTAACAGGTCTGTTTGAGCTTGACCAGTTAACCGGTGTACTAACAACAACGAGCAGTAGTTTAGACCGCGATCCCAACACGGGTGGAGTTGAATATTATGACCTCATCGTCATAGCAATTGATCAAGGAATACCAGCGCGATCCGCTGAGCTTACAATTCGTGTTGGTCTTACAGATGTTAATGATAACATGCCCACATTCACACCGACTGTTTACTACATGTCTGTTGTTGAAAACGCTGTACAAGGTAACTTCTTTGTATTTAATATAGCGGACACATGAATGGAAGTGATATCAGGCACATGAATGGAAGTGATATCAGGCACATGAATGGAAGTGATATCAGACATATGAATGGAAGTGATATCAGGCACATGAATGGAAGTGATACCAGGCACATGAATGGAAGTGATATCATGCACATGAATGGAAGTGATATCAGGCACATGAATGGAAGTGATACCAGGCACATGAATGGAAGTGATATCATGCACATGAATGGAAGTGATATCATGCACATGAATGGAAGTGATATCATGCACATGAATGGAAGTGATATCAGGCACATGAATGGAAGTGATACCAGGCACATGAATGGAAGAGATATCATGCACATGAATGGAAGTGATATCAGGCACATGAATGGAAGTGATACCAGGCACATGAATGGAAGTGATATCAGGCACATGAATGGACGTGATATCAGGCACATGAATGGAAGTGATATCATGCACATGAATGGAAGTGATATCAGGCACATGAATGGAAGTGATATCAGGCACATGAATGGAAGTGATACCAGGCACATGAATGGAAGTGATATCAGGCACATGAATGGAAGTGATAGCATGCACATGAATGGAAGTGATAGCAGGCACATGAATGGAAGTGATATCATGCACATGAATGGAAGTGATAGCAGGCACATGAATGGAAGTGATAGCAGGTACATGCATGGAAGTGATAGCAGGTACATGCATGGAAGTGATATCAGGTACAGGAATGGAAGTGATATCAGGTACATGCATGGAAGTGATAGCAGGTACATGCATGGAAGTGATATCAGGTACAGGAATGGAAGTGATAGCAGGTACATGCATGGAAGTGATAGCAGGTACATGTATGGAAGTGATAGCAGGTACATGCATGGAAGTGATAGCAGGCACATGAATGGAAGTGATAGCAAGTACATGCATGGAAGTGATAGCAGGTACATGTATGGAAGTGATAGCAGGTACATGCATGGAAGTGATATCAGGTACAGGAATGGAAGTGATATCAGGTACATGCATGGAAGTGATAGCAGGTACATGCATGGAAGTGATAGCAGGTACATGCATGGAAGTGATAGCAGGTACATGCATGGACGTGATAGCAGGTACATGCATGGAAGTGATAGCAGGTACATGCATGGAAGTGATATCAGGTACAGGAATGGAAGTGATATCAGGTACATGCATGGAAGTGATAGCAGGTACATGCATGGAAGTGATATCAGGTACAGGAATGGAAGTGATAGCAGGTACATGAATGGAAGTGATAGCAGGTACATGTATGGAAGTGATAGCAGGTACATGCATGGAAGTGATAGCAGCCACATGAATGGAAGTGATAGCAGGTACATGCATGGAAGTGATAGCAGGTACATGTATGGAAGTGATAGCAGGTACATGCATGGAAGTGATATCAGGTACAGGAATGGAAGTGATATCAGGTACATGCATGGAAGTGATATCAGGTACATGCATGGAAGTGATAGCAGGTACATGCATGGACGTGATAGCAGGTACATGCATGGAAGTGATAGCAGGTACATGCATGGAAGTGATAGCAGGTACATGCATGGAAGTGATATCAGGTACATGCATGGAAGTGATAGCAGGTACATGCATGGAAGTGATAGCAGGTACATGCATGGAAGTGATAGCAGGTACATGCATGGAAGTGATATCAGGTACATGCATGGAAGTGATACAGGTACATGCATGGAAGTGATAGCAGGTACATGCATGGAAGTGATACAGGTACAGCATGGAAGTGATACAGGTACATGCTGGAAGTGATAGCAGGTACATGCATGGAAGTGATAGCAGGTACATGCATGGAAGTGATAGCAGGTACATGCATGGAAGTGATATCAGGTACATGCATGGAAGTGATAGCAGGTACATGCATGGAAGTGATAGCAGGTACATGCATGGACGTGATAGCAGGTACAGGAATGGAAGTGATAGCAGGTACATGCATGGAAGTGATAGCAGGTACATGCATGGAAGTGATAGCAGGTACATGCATGGAAGTGATATCAGGTACAGGCATGGAAGTGATAGCAGGTACATGCATGGAAGTGATAA
>CM026393.1:24666996-24686300 GCA_014843695.1 Archivesica marissinica
AGGTTCGATCCCCCGTCTGACCATAATAATATTAACAGTACTTCAAATGCGACTATAAACCGGAAATGTAAAAGAACCAGAGCTGCTTCTGGAATTGATGCATGTTCTGTATTTATCCTTTTGCTATTATATTATTAACTGTCTTCAGATGGAACTATAAACCTAGGTCTGGTGTATCGGTTTTGTACACCTGGCAGGTAAAAGAACCAGGGATGCTTCTGGAATTGTAGCATCCTCTGTATATTTCACTATCCTCTAAAAAAAACTATTATTATTTAGTAGGCGTGGCCCCTATAAACTAGTCGGCGACGATAAATAAACATAAACCTACCCCCCCCCCACAAAGTGTGGTTAACCAGTACTTGGTGCCAAAACCTCCATAAGAAACTGCCAACATTTTCATAATAATAAACACGGCCTGAGCGGCGCTCGAACCCGTGACCATCAGTGATGATAGGCTACAGTGGTATACAAGTCGGCAACCTTAACCGCTCGTCCACGGTGACGATCGTCTGGCTATTGTAGGAATATTGATAAGAAACATAGGTCTTGACAATATTTGGATTTCCTGATGCATTCATCTGCAGAAGTTCATGTAAACGTATTTCGTAACGTCAGTACTATGTCTCCATTGTGTGAACAATGAAATTCGATAGCTTCATTTCAGAGTTATATTTGCTGCAGGGATTGGTTTACAGAGCATAATGCATAATTATATGTTCGCTTCAGGTGCGAATGGTCCGGAGTTCGAACCTCCGCTGGAGCCATTACGATTGTGCCCTTAGTCAAGGCATTTAAATTCCACATTGCCTCCTCTCTCTCCCTCGTGGTGATGGATCCCATCAGGAATGAGGTCTCGAGAGTGATTAATATAAGTTGAAAGAACTTGTTTTGCAATCGAGCTAAAATAAATTTGCATAAACTAATACTTATATAGATACATATTAGTACATAGCAGAATAACTAGCGTCTCAATACTAGTTTTGTATAAAGAGACACAGGAATTGTAATTTATCATAATTTACAGGCGCTAGTACACCAGCTACAGGTCTGTTTGACCTTGACCATGTGACAGGTGTACTGACTACAACGAGCAACTCCTTCGACCGCGATCCCAACACGGGTGGAGTTGAATATTATGATGTCACCGTGAGAGTAACTGATCAAGGAATATTACCGCGTTCAGCTGAGCGTACGGTTCGTGTTGGACTAACGGATGTTAATGACAACACCCCTACATTCTCTCCAACTGTGTATTATACATCAGTCTTGGAAAATACAGCACAAGGTACAGCATATTAAATTTTAGTAAAACAAACGAATATAATTTCTAAATTTTTAAATAACTTACAAATCCGTACTCTGCCATAAATGCAAATAAAAAACAATTTATTTGAAATTGTCACAAAATAACAATAAAATAATTATGTGATATAAAAGATCCGACTATAAGTGAGTTTGCAAATATTATTTCTTGTCGTTGATGTATAGGATATAAGCCGAAAACGATCCAATATGTAAAATATTGGACTGTGTGAGGCTCGTAGCGCCGAAGACAGTACCAATATTTTACATATTGGATCTGTTTGAGGCTTATATCTTACTTAAAACACACACTTATATAACAAGATCCTACTAATTAAAAGTGTTAATTTCGTACATGTACGCTTAGTACTTAATATAATACTCTGCAAGTACAAAGGTATGACGTCACGACAGTGTTTTAACGGCGATTAAAACACGGTTTGTTGTTCTGATGTGGAAGAATTAACGCAGCCATATGTCTAAGTTGTTAAATCCTACCATCAAAACATCCATTCTAACATGACCCAATATAATGTTACGAACGAAATGTACAGTCAAACCTGTGTTAGTGGTCAGTTTCAAGATTCCCAATATGTTAGTTTACTATACATTTGACCTCTATTAAGCAGCCACCTGTGCTAAGCAGCCACTTTCTGTGATTCCCTTGGCTGGCTGCTTAAGACATGTTTGTTTGTATATGTTATTTTGTCGGTGGAGTAAAATTCAACAGCAATAAAATAGACCGGCTGTAGCTGTTGTTTATTGCAGATATGACACACGGTAAATTTGTTCTATGTTTATAGGAACAAAATATCAAGTCATGTTAGAATATGGATTCAAGTGTCTGTTGTCTATTGTCTATTTTATATTAACTTACAGACACACCAGTTGTTTATGTGACGGTTACTGATGATGATATAAGTGATACCGTCACTATTAGTATACTGAGTGGAGATGATGCTTTGAGCAACAAGTTCGCCATCGACGCCACAAATGGGAAACTAATAGAAACCAGCACAAATGCCATCGACTATGATGTGCTCGGTGCCTCAAACTTCCAATACACGTTAACTGTGATAGCTTCTGATGGAACGAACATGGGTACCGCTACTGTGATAATTATGGTAAGCCATTTCGTTAATGTACTGAACAGTTAGGAAAGCCGTTGTCGGGTGGCTATGGTCTTTGACAAACACCTGTCCCACACCTCTGTAGCTTCGAATCCAATTGTGGATGTCGGATTATTTCATGTGAGGAAGCTATCAAAAATCTAGCTGTCTTGTGGAAAGTCTCTGGTTCTACCAGAAGTCCATCCGTGCGTAAAATACTGCTCAGTGCAGCTCCCTGGGATTTCGCTCCACCAATAAAAGCCGATGTCACATAGAATATTGACCTGCGGATAGTCCCCAAATAACCAAAGCTGTTCATGTCAATTTAGAGAACCCATACACAAACAAACATTATAGGAAATCTTACAGATCGTGTAAGAAGAAAATCAATCAGGCTGTCCGATTAGCGCAGTGGTAAGCGCTCGTTTCTCACCAATGTAACCCGGTAGTATATTAACCTAAATCTCTATGAAGGAAAGGGTTAAATGGCTGTCATTTGTATGGAGATATTATGGTATATTAACCTAAATCTCTATGAAGGAAAGGGTTAAATGGCTGTCATTTGTATGGAGATATAATAGTATATTAACCTAAATCTCTATGTAGTCTCAGTAATATCTATTGAGGTGGGATAGATATGGTGACTACTTATCCACTGCATGATAGCTAAATGGCTGTCGTTTGTATGGAGATATATTAGTATATTAATCTAAATCTCTATGTAGTACCAGTAATATCTATGGAGGTGGGATTGATATGGCGACTACTTATCCACTGCATGATAGTTAAATGGCTGTCATTTGTATGGAGATATAAGAGTATATTAACCTAAAGCTCTATGAAGGAAAGTGTTAAGTGGCTGTCATTTGTATGAAGATATAATAGTATATTAACCTAAATCTCTATGAAGGAAAGGGTTAAGTGGCTGTCATTTGTATGGAGATATAATAGTATATTAACCTAAATCTCTATGAAGGAAAGATTAAGTGGCTGTCATTTGTATGGAGATATAATAGTATATTAACCTAAATCTCTATGAAGGAAAGGGTTAAAGTCGCACCATCAGCTTAGGTGAATTGACCGTTTAGGTCCATGGGTGTCCGACCTTGCCTGAAATACTGATCAAAGTAATATAAACAAAGTTATCAAGCTCTCAGTTACTTACATATCATTTCGTTGTATAGGTAACTAACGAGAACGAGGCAACTCCAGCATGGCAAACATTTTCACCACCATATGTTAGCGCCACAGAAGCTTACAACATTGCTGAAGACTCTGTTAGCGGGACGTCTATTGTAACGATAGTGGCAGCCGACACCGATGCTGGTGTTGACGGGGAAATAGTATACTCGTTATGGAGTGTCACTCCGAGTAAGTTCAAAGATATTCGTATATGTGAACAATTTCTAGATTTAATCATCTCAGTAGTTTAATGAATCTGTAGTATATGTGTTAGTTTGTTTCAGATAACAGTCAACAATGCATAATTCACATGTATACATATTAGTAGCTGTCTTGCTTTTTGTTTCGGCAAGATACCATTACCTCAAGTATGTATACCTCAAGCTCAACATATGGAGACCTTGAGTGTGATGATGATTGAGCTTATTTACCCTCGCCTCCGGCGAACCATATGGGCGAGTGTATGGGCGACCTTGAGTGTTCTTAACACAAATATCATATAGAGTAAGGACACACTTAATGGGTTTACCGTAAACTAATTGTGTTCTGTTATCTTGGATGCATCAGGATGTTTGTGCATTGATTCATTGAGTACTACAACTGTGCTTGCAATGTTTCTAATGCACGTATAGTTCAGCCGCGAGTACTCTACTGACAATTAACATGGCTATTTGTGCATTTATATTATACTGTTTGTACATACATATTAATAATGATTTGTAAATATGTTATGCTCTTCAGAAATGGAGGAAATAAAAGTATCTATCGAATCATTTATATCCAAATATTCGAGTTTGGTATATTAATCATTACTTACTTATACATGGATAGATAAAGTCTTTGAGATAAACTCTTCATTCGGTGTATGCCTCCAAAGGTATATATAATATATATGTAACCTATTACAGAATCTCTATATGTTGAGAATCTATGTATGCTTTGATTGTAAAATCCAATCGAGATGTATGATGTTACCAACATTATCCTCTGTGTAGTGTGTAACGTAGGCGCCTATACCTCTCGCATATAAACATGTTTGGTAAAACCCTGTTTGTCCTAAGGGCATGTTTGTCTAAGGGTATGTTTGTCTAAGGGTATGTTTGTCTAAGGGCATGTTTGTCTAAGGGCATGGTTGTCTAAGGGTATGTTTGTCTAAGGGCATGTTTGTCTAAGGGCATGGTTGTCTAAGGGTATGTTTGTCTAAGGGAATGTTTGTCTAAGGGTATGTTTGTCTAAGGGAATGTTTGTCTAAGGGTATGTTTGTCTAAGGGCATGTTTGTCTAAGGTATGTTTGTCTAAGGGCATGTTTGTCTAAGGGCATGGTTGTCTAAGGGTATGTTATGTTTGTCTAAGGGTATGTTATGTTTATCTAATGGTATGGTATGTTTGTCTAATGGTATGGTATGTTTGTCTAAGGGTATGTTTGTCTAAGGGTATGTTTGTCTAAGGGTATGTTTGTCTAAGGGCATGTTTGTCTAAGGGTATGTTTGTCTAAGGGTATGTTTGTCTAAGGGTATGTTTGTCTAAGAGTGCACAATGATTTATGTGAGGACAACTTTGACTCCAGCCTCCTTACATACAAACATGTACACAGTAGTTGCATGCAAACATGAGAGCCGCATTGCGACTACTATCATCTGCGACAAATGTGTACCCAATTGCACTTATATTTTACGATAATGGGTCTGCATTTGCTTCAGGGGTCCTAATTCATAGGACATGTCAAGACCGATTCATGTCAGAGTAGTTAGGGCCGACTCTTTCAGATAAATTGATGTAAATTACGATTTTAAATTTTCAGGCTCGAGTACAACATCAACAGGTCTGTTTGACCTCGACCAGGTGACCGGCATACTGACTACAACTAGCAGCAGCTTCGACCGCGATCCCAACACGGGTGGTGTTGAATACTATGACATTGTCGTGAGAGCAATTGATCAGGGCACACCAGAAAATTTTGCTGAGCGCATAATACGCGTTGGACTTACAGATGTTAATGACAACACGCCCACCTTCTCGTCCGCTATTTATTACAAGTCAATCATTGAAAATACAGCACAAGGCAAGTACTTGCAGCAATATGTATATGGTATATTAAATTGCTAGACATTCCACTAAAATAACTGCACTGAAACGAAATTAGGAACAATTAAGGAACCAATCAAATCAATCCACCCCAGTTGGAACCGAACCTACAGTGGTTACTTTTTTTTTTAGCTTTATTTATTTTACAACGATTGCGAAGCAAGTTTTAGCAACTTATATTAATCACTCTCGTTGGCTCGGATGAAAGCGTAAATGTGGTAATTTGTGTGGGAGGAAACCGGAGTACCCGGAGAAAACCCACCTGTCCGATCTGGCGACCATCGTACAGTGGTTACTAACATGGGAACAGGCATTGATATATTTTGCCTGGTCAGTCAAATAAATATATTTTAACACCGAGACTATTAATTGGGCCATATTGAGTTTCTGATCATTTTGCCAGAAGTTAAAAAGTAAAAAATCGACAGACTGGCACCCAGGCTAAGTGGTTACGGGAAAATGATCTGAAGTCGACAATGTTAACCACTCTGTCTCTTTTCTATTGTTGACAACTATGCGATGTTTTTGTTATTTAATATAGTGCAAAGAACACTGTCTTGTGAATTGTGAACATTAGTCTGAGAAGTTAATTATATTTACAGACACGTCACTCGTTTTGTTGACTGTAACTGACGACGATATAGGTGATACAGTCACGATTAGTATTCTGAGTGGAGACGACGCACCAAACAAGTTCACTATCAGTGCCACGAATGAGAAATTAATAACAACGTCGGCAAATCCTGTTGACTTTGACGTGCTCGGTGCCTCAAATTACAGATATACTTTAACTGTGATAGCTACTGATGGAACCAGAACGGGGACCGCTACTGTGTTTATTATGGTAGGTCATTATACTTTTGCAATGATATAAATACTAACTACTCAACTTGTGTAAATATCGAAATAAATAAAATGCTTATTCACTGATTTTAGAACAATATTGTCTTCGATTTAACGGACATTTTAAAGCTGAAGGTTTGTTTCAGTCACATTATTTTGCCATGAGCATCAAGGTGTTCAGCGACTTATATTGATGATGATGATTGAGTTTATTTACCCTCGCCGCCGGTAAACCATATGGGCGAGCAACGCGACTTATATTCTTAGAAACATGGTATTTAGTACTAATTACAGTGTAGAAACAACTAGTATTTAGGTGGATTGTGTGAGTATATGGGTGGATTGTGCGAGTATATAGGTGGATTGTGTGAGTATATGGGTGGATTGTGTGAGTATATGGGTGGATTGTGTGAGTATATGGGTGGATTGTGTGAGTATATGGGTGGATTGTGTGAGTATATGGGTGGATTGTGTGAGTATATGGGTGGATTGTGTGAGTATATGGGTGGATTGTGTGAGTATATGGGTGGATTGTGTGAGTATATGGGTGTATTGTGTGAGTGTATGGGTGGATTGTGTGAGTATATGGGTGGATTGTGTGAGTGTGTATGGGTGGATTGTGTGAGTATATGGGTGGATTGTGCGAGTATATAGGTGGATTGTGTGAGTATATGGTTGGATTGTGTGAGTGTATGGGTAGATTGTGTGAGTATATGGGTGGATTGTGTGAGTGTATGGGTGGATTGTGTGAGTATATGGATGGGTTGTGCAAGTATATAGATGGATTGTGTGAGTATATGGGTGGATTGTGTGAGTATATGGGTGGATTGTGTGAGTATATGGGTGGATTGTGTGAGTATATGGGTGGATTGTGTGAGTATATGGGTGGATTGTGTGAGTATATGGGTGGATTGTGTGAGTATATGGGTGGATTGTGTGAGTATATGGGTGGGTTGTGCAAGTATATGGGTGGATTGTGCGAGTATATGGGTGGATTGTGTGAGTATATGGGTGGATTGTGAGTATATGGGTGGATTGTGAGTATATGGGTGGATTGTGTGAGTATATGGGTGGATTGTGTGAGTATATGGGTGGATTGTGTGAGTATATGGGTGGATTGTGTGAGACGATTAGTATTGTAAATCGGGTGGAGAGAACGTAATGAAAAAGCATTGGCGTTTGTTTTACATTTATTATCGTATTTTTATCGTCACTACCGGTTGCCCATATGAACGACGCCTCCTTAAGAGATTAGTCATTTTAGATTTAGAGGATAGTGCAATGATACAGATACCCGTTCCAGAGTCTCTGGTTCTTTTACATGCACGGTGTAAAGCACCGACACAAGGCCTCGGTTTAACGTCCCATCTGAAAGACTGTTAATTTTATTATGGTCAGATGGGGGGGGATCGAACCTGCGATCCCTGGATTACCAGTTAGCATTGGCATAATAACGCCGTTCTTATATATCATTGATAGATAACTAACGAGAACGAACATGGTCCAGAATGGGAAGCATTCTCACCAGCATATGTTAGTGCAACAACAGCTTACAGTATACCTGAAGATTGCGCTACCGGAACGACTGTTGTGACAATAGCAGCGACTGACGAGGATGCTGAGGTGGATGGACAAATTCTCTTCTTTCTAGGAACTATCACTGCAAGTAAGTTTCTCGTTCGGTCTTGAGTCAAGTGAGATTTTTCACTGAGTGATAAATCATTATCAATATAGTTTAGCTTACTGTAAATTTCATTGGGACGGATTTTGCCGATGTGGACTTGTCTAGTGTTTATACAAATTTATTTTAGCTCGATTGCGAAACAAGTTCTTATCCTCGGACAGGGAAGTATGTGAGATGGTATGATGGTCGCCAGATCGGACAGGTGGGTTTTCTCCGGGTAGTCCGGTTTCCTCCCACATGAATGACCACATATACGCTTTCATCCGAGCCAACGAGAGTGATTAATATAAGTTGTTAAAACTTGCTTTCAATCGTTGTAAAATAAATAAAGTATAGAATAAAAAAAGTTCTTAAACTTATATTAATCACTCTCGAGACCTCATTCCTGATGGAATCCATCGCCACGAGGGAGAGAGAAGAGGCAATGTGGAATTTAAATGCCTTCTTGCCTCAGGGCATAATCGTAACGGCTCCAGCGGGGCTCGAACTCCGGACCTTTCACACCTGAAGCGAACGCGCATCCACTAGACTAGTGGCCCTGTATGTACATGTAATAGTAACATAGCTCATTCAGCAGTGTGTCATATTCTGATATCTGCAAATCTGCACCTCCGTGGTCGAGTTATTAAGGTCGCTGATTTGTATACCACTGTAACCTATCATCACTGATTGTCACGGGTTTGAGCCCCACTGAAACATTTTTCAGCATTTATCTTAGAAACAAATTAATAATAAATATGCATACTATTATCAGTGATTCTAATTGTATAGATGTTACCATTATTTTATGTTATATATAGTCGGTTCAAAAGCTCACTCAGAGCTTGCGTTGTACTGTTGCTATCTTGCCGACTCAAAATAAAATTTAACTTATCTTATCTTGTAAAATCTTATCTTAGTTTTGTCATTGGATGGATGTGAAGGTGTCAATGAAATTGCAATTTGCAGGCGCAAGCACAACAACAACCGGTAGATTTCATCTCGACCAGGTGACCGGTGTACTAACTACAACGAGCAACACATTTGACCGTGATCCAAACACAGGTGGAGTTGAATACTACGATGTCATCGTGAAAGCAATTGATCAAGGAACATCAGCGCGCTCTGCTGAACGCATGCTTCGTGTGGAACTCATAGATGTTAATGACAACATCCCTACATTTGCCCAGAATATCTACGCTGTTACTTTTCCTGAAACAGATTTCGCAAGTAAATATATTACATTATATTTAAAGCGACACTATATCAGTGAAAACACAACTTTCTACAGAATGTATTTCCTATTATACGGTACGATATTTTTCCAAATATTTGCCTCAAATACTGAGTATTTCAACTAATAAACAAACGTCGTATACGCTGTTTGTTGACATAGCAAAATAATGTAAACATCAATGCTTAATACAACTAGTGTATCCTGAATAACACGATTTATGGTACAGATGTATCGTTATAGCTTATATTTGTGCCTATTTATTTGTAGACTATTCTTAGTTAACCTATCTCTAAACGACATTATCTCGCGTTTAGTTAGCAAATTATGATGACATACAAACGTCAATTCAGGAGCATGGATGACCGCTATATGAAATCATACATTCAATCCCCATAAACACTGTTTATTGATTCAATGTTAGTGTTCGAATGTATTTGGAAGAATTTGTAGTAGCAATGCATTTATATGTGAAAAAATGCATCGTATTTGCATTTTGCAATGTAATGTCGCTTTAACATTCAATATATTGTCGGTTCTACCTAGAAACAAAACAGTTGTATTAGCAGATTTAAAATATTACCTATTGTACGAGAACACTACTACCATTTCATACAACATTTATGTAAAACATTCTGTGACAGTGAGATGGTAACGTGGTCGCCAGATTGGACAGGTGGGTTTTCTCCCGGTACTCCGGTTTCCTCCCACACAAATTACCACATTTACGCATTCATCCACGCCAACGAGTAGTGTGGCATCCGTGGTCCAGTGGTTGAGCATCGGCTTTGGAATCGAGCGGTCCCTGGTTTGATACTCCGTCAAGCCACGTATGTCATTGAGCAAGGCACCTCACACACAGTGCTTAGTACTGGTTAATCGCTTAGGTCGTCTAAGACTGCCCATGAAAACATGTCTAGGTCCTCGCGAGTTGTTCGACATTAAAGGAACATACATACGTTAATTAATATAAGTTGTTAAAGCTTGTTTTGCAATCATTATAAAATAAATAAAGTTTAAACTTAAATCATTCTGCTGTACATGTAATTTAGAGCCTTCATTGTCGCATCTACCTGATGACAATGGATGTCAAGAGAAAGATAGTGTGCTAAATACAGTCAAACCTGTCTTAAGCAGCCAGCCAAAGGAATCACAGAAAGTGGCTGCTTAGCACAGGTGGCTGCTTAATAGAGGTCAAATGTATAATAAAGCTACATATTTGGAATCTGGCTGCTTAATGCAGGTTGGCTGCTTAATAGAGGTGACCACTAACACAGGTTGGCTGCTTAATAGGGTTGACCACTAACACAGGTTGGCTGCTTAATAGAGGTGACCACTAACACATGTTGGCTGCTTAATAGAGGTGACCACTAACACATGTTGGCTGCTTAATAGAGGTGACCACTAACACAGGTTGGCTGATTAATAGAGGTGACCACTAACACATGTTGGCTGCTTAATATAGGTGACCACTAACACAGGTTGGCTGCTTAATAGAGGTGACCACTAACACAGGTTGGCTGCTTAATAGAGGTGACCACTAACACAGGTTGGCTGCTTAATAGAGGTGACCACTAACACAGGTTGGCTGCTTAATAGAGGTGACCACTAATACAGGTTGGCTGCTTAATAGAGGTGACCACTAACATAGGTTGGCTGCTTAATAGAGGTGACCACTAACACAGGTTGGCTGCTTAATAGAGGTGACCACTAACACAGGTTGGCTGCTTAATAGAGGTGACCACTAACACAGGTTGGCTGCTTAATAGAAGTGACCACTAACACAGGTTGGCTGCTTAATAGAGGTGACCACTAATACAGGTTTGGCTGCTTAATAGAGGTGACCACTAATACAGGTTTGGCTGCTTAATAGAGGTGACCACTAATACAGGTTTGACTTACTTAGAGATGTAAATGAATCACCATCTAATAATAGACACATAAAAGAAATCATTTTAACTGTTTAATTTTACCTTCTTGTCAGCAACCAGCTTACTGACGTTAGTTGTAACAGACAATGATGTCACATCAGCGCTGACGTACAGCATAGACACATCCAGTACGCCATCAGCTTACACAACGTATTTTGAACTCGACACCACAAACTCAAATCAGCTTAATCTGAAAGGTATGTAGCCTTAATGAACATTTTGAAGAGACAGGTTAGTGATCCAACAGGTTCGATCCCTCCTCTGACCCTAATAATATTAACAGTACTTCAAATCCGACTATATTAAAACCGGAAATGTAAAAGAACCAGAGCTGTTTCTGGAATTGATGCATGTTCTGTATTTTTCACTATCCTCTAAAAATAGAATTGCTATTATATTATTAACTGTCTTCAGATGGAACTATAAACCTAGGTCTCGTGTATCGGTTTTGTACCTGGCATGTAAATGAACCATGGATGCTTCTGGGTGTGTCTTTTGTACACCTGGCATGTAAATGAACCATGGATACTTCTGGGGGTGTCTTTTGTACACCTGGCATGTAAATGAACCAATAATGGATGCTTCTGGGGGTGTCTTTTGTACACCTGGCATGTAAATGAACCATGGATGCGTCGGGGGGGGGTCTTTTACCTGGCTGTAATGAACATGGTGCTTTGGGGTTTTGTACCCTGCATGTAATGTTGTTGGGTTTTGTGGATGTAATGAACCATGGATGCTTCTGGGGGTGTCTTTTGTACACCTGGCATGTAAATGAACCATGGATGCTTCTGGGGGTGTCTTTTGTACCGGGCATGTAAATGAACCATGGATGCTTCTGGGGGTGTCTTTTGTACACCTGGCATGTAAATGAACCATGGATGCTTCTGGGGGTGTCTTTTGTACCTGGCATAATCTTCCAAAACATAAAATGACTAATATACTTCTGGAAGCGGCCCATTATTATCACAGACGGATCTGTAGTCCAGTGGTAACATACTGGACTGGTAATCCAGGGATCTCATGTTCGATCCCCCGTCTGACTAATAAAATTAACAGTCTTTCAGATGGGACGTTAAATCGAGGTCTTGTGTCGGTGTTCTACATCATGCACGTAAAAGAAGCAGAGGAGACTCTGGAATGGGTCTTTGTCTGTATCATTGCACTATCCTCCAAAAATCTAAAATGACTAATCTCTTCTGGAGGCGTCACTCATATGGGCAACCGGTAGCGACGATAAATAAACGTAAAACACACACACCATTATTATCCAGGATAGGGACAATATTATATACATCTCCAAAAAAAGTAACTATTGTACAATTTTGAACAATGCTGTATGTTATTTACCCATATATTCACTATTAATATTAGAAATTATTTGGTTTCATAATTTGTGCATAGAGGTCAAATGTTAAATGCCCAAAATGTGTTGAATTGTCAAACAGTAATGCATTCTTATTTCTCTTAGCAATTATCGATTTGGATTCTGGCGCTGTTCCAACGTACAACCTTGTGATAAAGGTGTCAGATGCAACGTCGTCGGCACTGACGAGCACAACACAAGTCACCATAACTGTGACCACAGTAAATGAACATGATCCTGTGTTTGGAGCTGACGTGACTATAAATGTAAGACTTAAAAGTAAATTTGCACTTCATTGCCTATAGCGTCAGTTGAATATAACGTAAACTTTTATGTATGTTCCTTGTTTGTGGACGGTTCCTTGACTGTTCTTGTCAATATCACAGGGAACCAGACATTCTCGACCTTTCTTGTCAATACCACAGGAACCAGACATTCTCGACTTTTCTTGTCAATACCATAGGAACCAAACATTCTCGACTTTTCTTGTCAATATCACAGGAACCAGACATTCTCGACTTTTCTTGTCAATACCATAGGAACCAAACATTCTCGACTTTTCTTGTCAATACCACAGGATCCAGACATTCTCGACTTTTCTTGTTAACACCACAGGAACCAGACATTCTCGACTTTTCTTGTCAATACCACAGGAACCAGACATTCTCGACTTTTCTTGTCAATACCACAGGAACCAGACATTCTCGACTTTTCTTGTTAACACCACAGGAACCAGACATTTTCGACTTTTCTTGTCAATACCACAGGAACCAGACATTCTCGACTTTTCTTGTCAATACCATAGGAACCAAACATTCTCGACTTTTCTTGTCAATACCACAGGATCCAGACATTCTCGACTTTTCTTGTTAACACCACAGGAACCAGACATTCTCGACTTTTCTTGTCAATACCACAGGAACCAGACATTCTCGACTTTTCTTGTCAATACCACAGGAACCAGACATTCTCGACTTTTCTTGTTAACACCACAGGAACCAGACATTTTCGACTTTTCTTGTCAATACCACAGGAACCAGACATTTTTCGACTTTTCTTGTCTTTACCACAGGAACCAGACATTTACGACTTTTCTTGTCAATACCACAGGAACCAGACATTTACGACTTTTCTGGTCAATACCACAGGAACCAGACATTTTTCGACTCTTCTTGTCAATACCACAGGAACCAGACATTTTTCGACTTTTCTTGTCAATACCATAGGAACCAGACATTTTTCGACTTTTCTTGTCGATACCACAGGAACCAGACATTCTCGACTTTTCTTGTCAATACCACAGGAACCAGACATTCTCGACTTTTCTTGTCAATACCACAGGAACCAGATATTTTCTCTATCCTGTGATCGGGAGATATTGAGTAGTTGATATTCATTGATAGCATGTCAGTAATTAACCATGTATGTTGAATTCAATGAGAGACCTCGCTGGCATTTCTATTACCTCCCTTTGCTGATAGAGTCTGATTTATCCCGAAATGCATATCGGTCCTTTCAGTTGGAATACTTTGCTGTTACTGTTGTTCCCTAACCAGATGTTGTGGTTTGATAAATGTGATTTCTATTCAAAATCATGTTAATTAATTGATAACAATGTACTACAGATAAGTATCCATTTGATATATGGTAGGGTTTATAAATAGTAATTAAATAATTATAAGATGAGAAAACGGATGAAAATTGATGGCATGTTGTGCAAAGGAAACAACGATAAAAACAAAGGAAACCAATTAAGAGGACCTACATACTTTTATAGAGAATTAAAGGACAGTAACTGACCAATGTCTCTCATTGGTATTGAATATTTTGTATAGCAGTTTGGAAAAAGGGGGAACAATGTTAATGGGAGATATAAATGTGGTACCTCGACTCGCGCACAATTTGGTTTGTGCACCAAGTACCGGTTAACCGCTGGAGCGTGCACAGGAAAGGTGTTGTTAGATATACTGCCAGCCGGCGATATAAACCAAAAATGGCGCTGATGCAGGCGTAAAACCCGAACAAACGAAACATCAACAATGTTTGAAAGCTTTGGCGATATATTTCCATGTGCATTTTACTGCTTTGCATCCACATTTAAAATGTAAGGCATTTATGGCACATATTATGTGGGATACATTCGCAGCATCTATGTATAAATGAAGAACAAGAATTGCTCTATTTTCACGTTTAATAGTCATAGATAAAAATCGCTCGATATTTTAAATCCAATAATTTTAATAATTGGGAACATTTTAATTTGTTTGTTATCATACATATAAATGTTACATGACTAACTATTAAACTATACCGTGGATACGTTCTAAATGGATTGGATCAATGTTGAACAAACATAATTATTTAGTTGTTACATGTTATATGAATAATGGAGCTAGTGTGTGTTTCATAGTGGAAGTCGTGATAGCGCAGTGGATGCACGTTCGCTTCAGGTGCGAAAGGTCTGGAGTTCGAGCCCCGCTGAAGCCGTTATGATTGTGCCCTTAGGCAAGGCATTTAAATTCCACATTGCCTCTTCGCTTCTTCTCTCCCTCGTGGCGATAGATTCCATCAGGAATGAGGTATCGAGAGTGATTAATATAAGTTGTAAGAACTTATTTTGCAATCGAGCTAAAATAAATTTGTATAAACTAGTGTGTGTTTACAGTATGCAGAAGACAGTGCAGTTGGTTCGACAGTGACAACAGTAGCGGCGACAGATGCTGATACGGGCCCTGATGGACGTCTCAAGTATTCCATAATAGGTATGTTGTTCATACTTGTAACATGACTACATGTATTTGAGGTATTGATGCTATCAACTATCTCCCGAATGTTTGAAGATAACACTTCCTAGCAACAAGTAAACATTTACACACATGCACCCAACCCAATACCCAACCACTCACCCATCCCACCCACCCACCTAAAATAAACCCACCCACCCAGAAGTGGGGTCCCTAGGGCGACTATTTCGCCCACATCGCCCTCTAATATGATCCCCGAAGTACATTCATTATTTATAGAGGGTGACTCAATTAACCAGGTGTAATCTTCTATTGAACAACATTATGTACAGATATGGTGTAATCACTATTAAGTATAACTAGAACATCATAGTGCCATCTATGTAACCTTGTGGCGTCCGTGGTCCAATGGTAGAACGTTGGATTTGGAATCGAACGGTCCGGGTTCGATACTCAGTCAGACCATGTATGTAGTGTCATTGAGCAAGGCACCTCACACACATTGCTTAGTACTGGTTAACCACTTAGGTCGGCTAAGCATGCCCAGGAAAACATGTCTAGGTCCCTGCAAGGGGTTTAACATTAATGGAACATACATACATACACCTAATGGAAACAATTCCAAGTGATTGCAAAACACACAACAAACAAACACACAAACAACAAACACACAACCACACAACAACCACAACCACAACACACACACAACACACCACACCAACACAACCCACACACCACACAACCACACAACACCACACACACCCAACCCAACACACCCACACACACACACACACACCAACACACACACACACACCACAACACACACACACCCACCACACACACACACACACACACACACACACAACCATACCACACACACACACACACACACCGTCAGCGGTAATATCGGTAGACGATACTTAATACATACTGTGGTGTGGAACGATGGAACGCATGAATAACATGCAATTAATGGTATTTAGAAATTAACAATTTATGCTCTGAATTCCGAATTCGATACATTTATCCGTGATTGTTTTATCAAGAAAGAACAGTCATAACATGTAGTCTCCATGTGTATCGATCTTGAAAATGCTTGATAGAACACGGGAATGTGGTATAATTAAAGACTTGAGTTAAGTTGAGTTACTCATTCATGAGTCATTATATAGTAGAAATAAATGGTATACTAATATATGCTTCAACATTCAGTTGTGAACACAAATGGTGAATTCACGATTAACACAGACACTGGTCAAATAGTGTTGTCAGAGGCTCTGGACTTTGAATCAACACAACAATATATCCTCACTGTGACGGCGATAGACGGCGGAACATCACCACGCAGTGATACGACTGAGGTTACAATCAACATTATTGATGTCAGTGATGAGACGCCCACATGCACTACAAACATGTTCACTGTTTCTATTGACGAACCCGGTGTTATGTTGGAAAATGTAAGTAAGAAATTAGAGCTGATATTCAATATTCATAGAAATTTCAATTAGTTTAAAGTAGGGATGGCAATGATATTACGTGCACGGTGTACAGCACTGACACGAGACCTCGGTTTAATGTCCCATCTGAAAGACTGTTAATTGTATTAGGGTCAGACGGGGGATCGAACCTGCGATCTCTGGATGATTGTGTTTGTTTGGTTTGGAGTTTAAGGCATCACCAACAGCATAGGTCACATATAGTGACTCTACAACTGTAATTGGTGGGGGAAGACCCCGGGTGCCTACACTCGGGCAGTATAACAGGCATGGACTGGCACTTTGGTTGAACCACCGTAAATTCATAACTTGAAATAATTCGACACCCTCCGTGAGATTGAAACCTAAACCGCTTACAGGCATGTGATTTAAAATCAATAATTTTAACCAAGCGCCCACGGACGGATGCTACCACAGTTGCAAGACTTAGTGTATATCACACTATTGTAATAAATGTGTTCGTGTTTTATGATGATAACCCATTTCGCGTAGGATATACCAGATGCATCTTTAAATATATATTCAAGATAACTTAAAGTTTAAACTTTATTTATTTTTCCGATCTGGCGACCACTGTACCATCTCACATACTTTCACATACTTCCCGGTCCAAGGATCGAACCCGGTTCGCATTGGTGAGAAGCGAGCGCGCTAACCACTGCGCTAATCGGACAACCAAAGATTCAATATAACTCTGTAAAATGTGTAATATACATATACATATATCTACTAACGTTTACTTATTTCAGGTTGTATCCCTTTCTTGTTCTGACAATGACGCTATTGACACACTCATGTATGGTTTCGGTACATCTATTACGGATGGGAAATTCGCAATCGACGTCTCTGGAGAAATCACACTTGCAGCTGGTAAGTTAACCATTCGTTAGAATTTGGTCACGAGAAAATTACGTTTATTGTTTATTGTTTAATCATATTTTATACAATACAAATATAAACATGATAAATATAGTTCATACCCCGATGGAAACAATTATCCCGTGATTCATTACTTATACATTTGTAGTTACATTAATTATTCTTTTAAATCAATTGAGCAACTGCACTCACTAACCCTGCACTCACTGTGATATAAGCATTTTAGAAATCCACCTCCTAAATGTAGAAAGTACAAAATTGTGCTAACCGAAAAATTAGTCCTCTCAGTCACCAAGTGCACATCCATGCATACAGTGAACAATAGTATCTAACAATTAAAATCATACATCCCGCGATTCATTACTTATACATTTGTAGTAGCATTAATTATTCTTCTAAATCAATTGAGCAACTGCACTCACTAACCCCGTTAGCATTTTAGAAATCCACCTCCTAAATGTAGAAAGTACAAAATTGTGCTAACCGTATTGACCAGCAATTAGTCCTCTCAGTCACCAAGTGCAAATCCATATATACAGTGAACGATAGTATCTAACAATTAAAATCATACCTTATAAATGTACCAATTAAGGAAATCAATATTAATTTACCTAGTGGAATACACACATGTGACTCTGTTATATATACTCTTTATTTCCTCATTACTGAGATTACACCACATAATTATTATACATTCAAACATGCAAGAGCAAACATAAAGTTAGTTTATACAAATTTTGTTTTAGCTCGATTACGAAACAAGTTCTTACAACTTATATTAATCACTCTCATAAAGTTGATGGAATGAAACAAATAAATGACGAACATATGCAACATATAGCATTAAGTTAAACGAAATGATTTTAAATAATATATGCCATTCAACAGATATAATATACATAGTATACTAGTATAGCCCAAGAGGATAACAAATGGCAGCCTTTGGTGTAAGGGAGATAACTATTAATTAATTACTGAATTGCTATTGTGTAATAATTTATTGTTTTACAGCTTTAGACTACGATGGAGGTACAACACATTATGCACTCGTCGTTGAAGTTACAGACGGGACTACTACATTAGAGATACCGGTATCTGTCACAGTAAATCCAATTAATGAATACACACCAACGTTTGGTGCCGATGCTGATGTGACATTTGCCGAGGATACGCCAGTCGGTTCAACATTAGTGACACACACTGCAATTGACGGCGACGCATTTCCACACAACATTCAGCGATATGAAATATCAATAGGTACGGTCGAAGTCTTTGCAGAATATGCTATCACACAATATTTTCCCAGAATATGCTTCCCAGAATATGCTTCCCAGAATATGCTTCCCACAATATTCTTCCCAGAATATGCTATCACACAATATTCTTCCCAGAATATGCTTCCCACAATATTCTTCCCAGAATATGCTATCACACATACAACCATATTCTTCCCAGAATATGCTATCA